>JAJTIZ010000423.1:0-11210 GCA_021365335.1 Phaeosphaeriaceae sp. PMI808 | reverse complement strand
TAGCTTATTAGGTTTTATCTTAGACGTAATTTAATTAGAGGGGAATTTACCCTTAAAGGTACTACTTAGTTGTAAAGATAGCTACTTATTACTACTAGGTAGAGTAGTAGAGGTATAAGTAATATTACTAAAGTCTAGGGTTCTACGTCCTAAGTAGTAGTTCTTAGAGTAGTACTCTATATTAATTTAACTAGAGGCGGCGTCTAAGTTAGTATTATTAACCCTATTCTAAATAAGGCTAATTATCTAGTAGAATTAGGTAGTTATTTAGTAAATACTAAGGGCGGTATCTACTATAGACTAAAGCTAGTTAGGAAGCTTTTCTTAAAGATATAAGTTATATACTTAAGCTCCTTAACCTAGTTCCTATGCGAGCTTATTAAATTTAGATAGGAAGGAAGCCTATATAATTTAAGCTATTAGGTATTCTAGGTTTTATAAGCTAAAATATAGTATAGTAAGAGTACGAAAGCGTAATTTAGTATTACCTACGTAATCCTAGTTTCTAAAATAGTTATATAGGGCGTAAAAGTATATAAATTCTTTATTATAGAGATAAGTAACCCTATTAGGTATAGTTAGGTAGTTATAAGTAGTACTAAAGTAAGTGCGTATAATTATATTAGCTTAAGCTTAGGTACTCTTATACTTTTTTCTATTAGCTATAAAGTAATTAGTTATACCCTAGATAAAAGATTAGATATCTCTATACTTACTAGATCCTAAAAATTATAAAGGTCTAACTACCTAATCTTCTTTATTTTTATATTAAAAAAGATTAGAGTATACCTCCTATATATTAGTTATAAACGTAGTAAGGTTAATTTCTTTACTATTAAAAATATAACGCCTAAGAGTAGGTTAAGAGGCCTTAAATTTATCTAAGTTTAGGTAGTTTAGGCCTTAGAGAAGTATAGTATAATTATATTATTCTATTTCTTTAGCTAAGAGCGTAGATAAATTAAACTTTATTAGGATAGTATAGCTAGTAGGCCTATTAGCTTAGCTATTAGTAGCCTTTATATCTTCCGCGATAATTAATCTAGCTTAGAGCGTATAGAATTTATTTATTATATCTATTAATTACTTATAAAGGTCTATAGCCTAAGTACTAATATTATAGTATTATTAAACTAATTCGTTATAGGCTAAGTTATTTATATACGTCTAGTCTACGAGAGTTTTATTATTAGCTAAGAGAGCTTTATTTTCTTTATTTACCTATTATAAAAGTTCTATAGCCTATTAAATCTTATTATCTAAAGCTTATAATCCCTAGTTTACTTTAATTAACTTAAGTTAGGTACCTTAGCTTTAACTATAAATAGTATCTACTAAGTATATAAGATATAAAATAAGTCTAGCTAATTAGAAATAGCTAAAGTCCTTATATTTACTTAGTTAATTATCTATAATAGCTAATAGGTTATAGGGTAGTAAGATCTTAAACTTAGGGTCTAAACTTAATAGGAATAGGAATATCTAATAGAGGTATCTTTAATTATTAAAGATAGCGCCTTAAGGCTAGTCCTAGTCTACCTTATTAAGGCTTAAATTACTTATAATTAGGCCCTAACTAAGGTAAGTAACGCTACCTTTTTCTAAATTAGAATAAAGGTCTAGTAAGGCTTTATTAATATCTTTACTTAAAAGAGAGGATAACTTAGTTAAACTTTATTAGCCTAACTATATCTCTAGTATTCTAAATTCTAGACATAGTAATAGGTAATCTAGATATATTAAATTAGGTTTAATAAGTAAGGTATTTAGAAAAGTACCTAGAGTAGTAGGTAGCTTTATAGCTAGTATATTAGGAGGCTTAGGAAAGCTAACCTACTATAGAAATACTACGTTATAGAGAAGGAACTTTTTTAGGGTAAGACTACTAATAGACTTAGAGCTCTTAGAATCTATAGTCGTTTAGCCTTAAGATTTCTTAACTAGAGAAGCTAATTTTAAGTAGGTATTATAAGTTCTCCTAGTATCTAGGGTATAGCCGTAGCCTTTCTTATTTAGAATAGAGGGTACTATTTAGTATAGGTCTTTATTATATAAGTACTAAATAGTATACGTATAAAGAAGATAGGATCTAAGTAAAGTTGAATTTTTAGGGAGTTAAGCTAATAGAATAATAGGAAGAATAAAAATTCCTAATTTATAGCGTTATTTACTAGTAGGAATATACTAAGGTGCGCGTAGTAGGTAAAAGTTAGATTAGGTAGTACCTACTACCTAGACTAATACCTAGTAAAGTAAATTAGGCGCTAACGATTTACGTAGTACTAAGTTAAGATAAAGGGGGGCGCTACTACCTAGGACGCGTCCTAGTAAAAGCGAATTAATACTATAATTCGCGTAGATAGGTAAGGAAAACTATTCCTACTACTTATTTTAATATACTATATATATTCTTTAGTAGCTTAATTTATTTAGTAAAGCGCCTACTCTAGAGATTACGCTAAAAAAGAAGGTAGTACTACTACCTAAGAGTCCTCTTAGTAAAGTAGATTAACGCTATAATCCGCGTAGATAGGTAAGGTATACCTTCCCTACTACCTATATAATATAACTAGGTTATATTCTTTAGTAGCTTAATTTCTTTAATTAAGCGCCTACCTTAGAAATTATACTATCCTTACCTAGAACTACCTAATAGTAAATATAAGGGGCTATCTCTATAGAGTATAGGGAGATAGGATCTAATTCCTAGCCTAACTAGCTTATAATTAAAAGGCTAGTACTTAATTAAGAGGTAGTAAATATAAAGCGATCTAGTAACATCCTAGTATAGGTAAGAGGCTACCTATAATAACCTAGGTAGTAAAGAAGCCTAAGGAGAGTAAAAAATTACTATAATCTACTATTATATAAGGTAGACTTTATATAAGATTACCTTAAGAGGTATAATAACTTATTAATTAAAAAGGATATAAATAGTAGATAAAGAGCTAACTAAGGAAAGGAGTTTAACTCCTCTATATACGCGTTCCTTAGTACCTTATACTAAGCCCCTTTAGGACTAGCCTCTATACTAGGCCGAAAGGGGAAGGAAGAGTAAAAGAAAGAAAGTAAAAGGAAAGAAAGGGAGGAAATCGAGAGATAGTTAAGTACTATCTCCTCTTACTCTCTTATAATTAATAAAGAAACCTTCCTACCTACCTTTAAACTAGTATTTTATAAGACGTTTATACTAGAGAACGTTTATACTAGGTTTTAAGGCGCTAGGCTAGTCTTATATAATCCTAATATTATATTATTAAAGCTTAATATATAGCTATATACGCCGATGCTACCTATACTAGGTACTATCGCCTAGAAGGTATAAATACTATATAATACCTATAATATAGAGGCGTAATCTATACTAATTTAAAATTATATATAAAACTATTAGGAGTCTCTAGTAAGTTCTTTAGATAAGTAGGTTAAGTAGCTAAGTAAAGGTACTTAGTAGATAGCTTATAATATAGTATTAGTATAGAAGGAAATAGGCCGCCTTTAAGATACTATTAATACGCTTATAATATATAAGGCTTATAAAAGGCGGTATATATATATAGAGGATACTCTAATAGTTAGTAAAGTATATAACTTAATTACTAAAAAGGAGGGTAGTAGTTATAAGGATAGTAAGACGCCTACGAAGAGGGTACGCGTAGAGAGGTACTATAGCCGTTATAGTAAGGTTAGGTATAACTCCTATACCTATAAGGTAGAAATTAAGGACGTAGATAATAGTAATACTTCTAAATAATACTACCCTATTATATATAGTATAGTAATTTATTATAGTATTATACTATATTACTACGCGTATACTATACTAGTATTTAGTAGGGCGCTTACTTAGGTAGGGTGCTTACTTATAAACTATGTTATAGATTACTTATATAAGTAATTTTTTAGGATTAGAGGAAAAAAATATATATATATATATATTAATAGTTAGCTTATATAATCAATTACTAAAAAACTAGTCTAGGGCTTATAAATTAATATATTTTTAAATTTTTACTTTTACTCTTCTAATTCCTTAAAAATAGTACTAAATCTCTTAAAACTTAAATCTAATATCTAGGTTCTATAAGAAGCTAATACCTTCTCTAGTAAGATAGCTACTATCTTAAAATAAATATTAAAGTAATATATAATACTATTAATAGAATTAAGAAGAAAAAAGCTATAAAAGAAGAATATATAAAAAGTTATAATAAAAGAGCTACTAAGGTTTCTAAAAGAGAAAAAAGAGTTATTATAAAAGATATAATTTAAAGCTCTAAGAAGATAAATAAGAGATTAATACTAGAAAATAATCTTAGTATTAGTATAAGAAAGTATTAGATTTATAGGTAATCTAAGGTCGAACTTAGTTATCTACTACTAGATAAAAGTATTATTATAAAACTATCTAAGACTATATCTAAGATTATAGCTAGTATAGCTAGTATAGCTAGTATAGCTAATATAGCTAATATAGCTAGTAAAGCTAATATCTAATAGCTTATAGCGTTATAGATAAGCTATATAGAACTAGTACTATTAAATAACTATATTAAGCTAGCTTAACTATATAATAGGGATAGTAGATCTCTACTCTCTAAACTAAAAGACCTTAATAAGCTTAGTAGAAATAGATATATAAACTAGTAGAAAGTATAGTAGATAGAAGAGGTAGAATATTAATAGATAATAATTAAGAGTATTTATAGATAATTAATTAATTATTTACTATATTATTTATTATAGTCTTTTATTATATACCTTTTTCCTATACTATATACCTATTAAAACCTATCTTAAATATAATAATTAAGAGTTTTACTATCTTAACTAAATTAAGCTAAACTAATAACTAAAATAAGTAAAGCTAATTAGTATATAAACCTATAGAAATTAGGTAGACCTAACTTCTATTAATTAGCTAGTTCTAACTAGCGCGCTCTATAATTAGTCCCTAGCGCGCCCTACTAAACTTTAAAATTTACTATCTTAACTAAGTTAAGCTAATTAAATTATAATAGCCTATTAAGTGCAACGCGATCCTATAGTAATACTAAGGAATAATACTAACTATATAGTATAGTTAACTTAGCTATAATCGCGATACGTAGTCTATAACGTCTAGGATAAAATTAACCTAGCTATAATAATAGAATTAATTTAAAGGCTAATAGTAATTAGAGCCCTAGTAATTACTAACTACGCACTAGCTATAAATATCTAGGAACTAGTACGTTAATCTAAATTATTAACTATAGGACTTAAAGCTTTTAAGAAAGATCTTATATACTATAAGACTCTTTCTAAATAATACTAAAGTAATTAATATAAATTTAAGAAGAAGTAGATAAGCTTATAGTAGATTATAGTATTTATCTAATTATTAGTTATACTATATCTACTATATTTATACTATCTACTAGATTAGTTACTATAATAGTAGCTTACTAACCTTAAATAAACTATTAGTATTAATTAGTAGTTAGAGTAAGAGTAAGCTTTTAAGTACTATATCTACTTATTTAAATTAATAAGAAGTATATTAAATTAGGAAACCTAGCTAACTAAGTATAACTATACTACTATAGATATAGAAGCTTACTAAGTAGTAGAGGTATTATAAATTAATATAGTTATAAAAGACTTTCTCTTAGTAGTTAATAAGATTACTCCTATATAGTCTATAAACTTTTAAGATTATAGTTAATTTAAAGATTATATAACCTATAAGAAGATAAATAAACGATTCTAAGAATACTTAATAGTAAATTATTCTCTTAAATTAGAGAAATATAAATCTACTTTTATAGTTAATAATACCTTATTAGATCTTCCTACTAGTAGTAAAACTACCTAAAGTAGGACTAAAGACGCCTCTCTTATAGAATATAATCTACTACTAAACTATAGTAGACTTTAGTTAAACTTAAACTAGGGTAGACTCTAGTATAAAAATTAACCTAGCTAAAATATTAATAATATATAATTAACTAGGTAAACTATAGTAGAGGAAAAATACTCTATTTATAGTAAATTCTATAACCTAAGAGAATACTATTATATTAATCTAGATATAGCCCCTCTATATTAGAATCTAAATAAGACTCTATAATAGCTTATTAACTATAAATATAAAAATAATACTATATTTCAAGAATTAATTAGAGGATAGTCTAAACCTCGCTTTAGGCGATTACTAACTCTAATACCTAGAGATTAAGAATAACTATATAGCTAAAGAGTTATAAGTAGTAAAGGGACCTTTACTACTATATCCTTTTAAACTATAATAAATAACTATAATAAATATCTACTATAGGACTTATTTATCTTTAATTTAGATATAACCTACTATATTATAAATAATCTAGATCGCATCTATAACTACTATCTACCTACTTAAGAAGACTATATCTAGGCTAGTAATTTAAAGATATAGGTAAAGGGATATAGATCTATTAATCTAACGTTAAAGAATTAATCTAAGGTAAATTAACTAGCTTTATATAACGTAGCTATATACCTAGATATCTACTATAACCTAGTCTTATTTTAATTACTTTAGTAGAGAGGGATATAGTAGAATACCTAATTAGAACCTATAACCCTAAATAAACTAGATAGGTAGATAATTAGAAATCTTACTAAGATCTATAGCTAATAGGTACTTAAGTTTTATCCTTTATAAGAAGTAATATATTATACCTATAAACCTAGATTAACTAGAGTAACTATACTTATATAGTATAAGAGACTTAGCTATCTAGGACTAGTAGTAATTAAGTACCTTATCTAGTAAACTTAAGAGGTACGCGTAAAAGGAGTAACTACTATTAAATATAACTCCTATAGTAAAGCTAAGATAAGACGTTAAATTAGTCGCGTACTATAAGTTAGTTATAAAGGACTAAGAGAAAGAATCTTAATCGATTTCTACTTATATAAAGTATAGAGCTTTAATAAAGAAAAGAGCTAGATACTAGTTACTAAGAAGATTTCTAAACTATAGTAGGACTTCTACTTTATAGATAACTAATTAGCGAAGTTAATTATTAAGATACTAGAAAACCTTATTCTCTTCTTAAAGAATTAGTATAATATCTTAGTTAAAGTAGTTGAAGCTAATAACGAGATTACTATAGTAAAACTAGAAGTCTAGTATTAGTTAAACTTATAAGGTATTACTATTAAACCTTTAGCTCTAGATACTTAAGCTTAAAATAGAGGAGTTAAGTATACTAGAGGTATTAATAAGGAGAAATTACGCATAATATAGCTTAACGCTAATCTACCTTAGGAACTCTAGCTAGAAATTACTAGAGCTAGAGTATACCTATATAACTAAATACTAAGTTACTTAAATAACTAGAAAATACTATATAAGACCTTCTTTATAAGAGTAGCTTATAATTAAGGAATTATAGTATTACTAAGAAAGACTAATCTAGCTTATTTAAAAGCCTATAGGTATAAAGCTTTTATAATAACTAATAATACCTACTATAGTAAATTAAGACTCTAGTAGCTAGACCTAAAGGCCTAGATTAGATACCTTATTAGATACTAGTTATTAAATATCTACTAGATATATGTACTATCTATAGCTAAGGTAATAAGTACTTAAGATATTATCTTTAATAAGTATATAATCTTTAATAGTAAAATAGAGGACCTAATAGATAACCTTATATATTAAATACTAGAAGAGATTACTACTTATATAAGAACTATTAAGCTCTTAATACTAGTTTATTAGCTAGAAATAGAATCTTTCTATAGGAATAATATTAATCTAGATATATTAACTAATAAAGTAGACCTACCTAGCTACTATTAAGGAAGAATAATTAAGGATTATTACCTATCTCTATTACTATCTCCGCTACTAGTAGTACTTCTAGCTTACTTAATAACTAGAGGCTAGTACCTATAAATTATCTAAAATCTACTTAGATAGAGAATAGTTAACTACTATAATAAAAACCTATAATAACTAAGGATTATCTAAAATAATTCTATAGGTAGTAGCCTTTATAGTAGGTACTTAGGTAGGAAATATTAGGTAATATAGAGGAGAGTTAATAGATAAAGTAAAGATAAAAAGAATACTCGCTAGAGGCTTAAAGCTCTATTATAGTTAACTCCTACCTCTACTAATATACTAAATAAACCTAGATAACTATCTAATAGGCGAGCTATTTAAAGAAGCTAAATATACTTTTATAATAAGCTACTAGAAGATAAGATTATAGACTAAAGTACTAGTTAATCTAATTAAATAAATAGATTAATAGATACTTAATTATATAAAGGTTTATACCTATAAATTAGATAAATACTACTAATTTATTAAATATAAAGCCCGACTAGTAGTACGTAGAGACTAGTAAAGAAACGTTATATTATAAGATACCTACGCTATAATACTAGCTAGCCGCTCCTTCTAGATACTTATAGTAATTGCAGCTAAATATAATCTTAAACTAAAATAGTATAATATAATAAACGCCTTTATCTACGCTATAATAGATTAAGAGATCTATATAAAGATACTAAAGGGATACTAGAAGAAGGGAATAATCCTTTAGGTCTAAAAAGCTCTATATAGACTATATATTTTATCTCTACTATAGTAGAAAGAGTTTACTTTAATATTAAAGTCTTTTAGTTTTTAAGTAGTACTCTATAAGCTTTACTTTATAGTAAAAGAGAGTATTATTATCTTCTTCTATATAGATAATATTATTATAGCCTATAATAAAAAGAAGACTAAAGAAGTAGAAAAGGTAACTAATCTCTTAAGAGAAAAGTATACTATTACTAGAGGAGTAGATCTCTAATAGTTCCTTAGTATAGAGATTATCTAGAAAAGAAAGTAATACCTTATCTAGCTCCTATAGACTATATATATCGATAAGATATATTAGCTCGCCGATAAATAAGACGTCTACTATAATACTCTAATAGCTACTTCTAAGCTCTAGCCTTATACTAGCTTAGTAATACTATCTAAGATTAATAAGTACTAGCGAAAAATTAGCTTACTCCTATTTACTATAGTAACTACTAGACTAGATATAGTATTCGTAATATTATAATTAACTTAATTCCTTATAAACCCGAATACAATATACTAAGAAGCTACTAACTAAGTACTTATATATCTATTAAGTATAAGATAGAGAGTACTCTAACTTTAAGGAGGTAATTTACTCTAAGTAGCTAGTAATACCTCTTTTACTAATAATACTCTAGATAGAAAGAGCTCCTAAAGATATATAATTAAACTATTTAATAGCCTTATTATATAGAGAGCTAATAAATAAGATATAGTTACTACCTTAATAACTAAAGCTAAATTACTAGCTCTATCTTAAGTAGCTAAAGAAGCTATCTTTATATTATAATTACTAGATAAGCTAAAGGTTAAACTACTAATAAGCTATATTACTATCTAGTATAATAATACTTAAATAATCTAATATATTACTAAAGAACTAGCTAAACTCTAAACTAAACTAAGGTACGTTAATATTTATAACTACTAGCTAAGGTAAGAGGTATTAGCTACTCGAATTAAAGTAGCCTATACTCTATTAATAGAGATAACTACTAATAGATTTACTAAGGTACTCCTAGGAAATAAGTAGAAGAGTTTCTTAAACTAACTTAGACTAGTAGAAGTATAGGAATACTAGATTATATATAAAGTACCTCTTAATAAAATCTAAACTTACTTAAATAACCTTATACTTACTTAATAAGTTCTAGCTTACTAAAGGCTTACTAAGCTAAAGAGGTATATTAGATTTATAGGTAATCTAAGGTCGAACTTAGTTATCTACTACTAGATAAAAGTATTATTATAAGACTATCTAAGGCTATATCCGAGATTATAGCTAGTATAGCTAGTATAATATAACTAGTAAAGCTAATATCTAATAGCTTATAGAGTTATAGATAAGCTATATAGAACTAGTACTATTAAATAAACTATATTAAACTAGCTTAACTATATAATAGAGATAGAGGATCTCTACTCTCTAAACTAAGAGATCTTAATAAGCTTAGTAGAGATAGATATATAAACTAGTAGAAAGTATAGTAGATTAAAGAGGTAGAATATTAATAGATTATAATTAAGAGTATTTATAGATAATTATATAATTATTTACTATATTATTTATTATAGTCTTTTATTATATACCTTATTCCTATACTATATACCTATTAAAACCTATCTTAAATCCTATAGTTATACTAAGTAAAAATCGCTTACTTAGAAATATTACTTAGTAATAAAATATATTATCCTATTAGACTAATAATACCCTATCCTTATAGACTATTAGTAGTAGTAGCTAGAAGTTCTAGAAGTTACTCTCTAGTATACTATAACCTAGTATTATATATACTAAATTCTAAGGTAAAGTCTATTAGTAAAAGTCTAGATACTACTCTTAGTAGTAAGTTTAGATACTCTACTCTTCCTAGTATAACTTACTAATACCCTCTTTACTTTAAGATACTAATTACTAGTAGTACTCTTTTTCTAATAAGGCTTAATATACTCTAGTTAAAACTTAGTAACTAGCTCCTAATTATATATATATCTAGGAGTAGTTTAATCCTCTCTATATCTTAATTATTAGTTCTTAGCTACCTTTAAACTAAAGAAGGTATATAAACCTATATAACCTATAGGAGCTTAGGATATTCCTCTAGTATATCTCTTACTAAAAATTATCTCTAGTAAAAGATCTTCTCTTAGGACCTAGACTAAGTTATTATAGTATATCTTATACCTTAGATACTTTATAATATAATATAATTATCTCTTATAATCTTATAATCCTATAAGCTTATAGATAACCTCTTTATTACCTACTTACTTCTACTTAGAAATCTCTCTTAGGAGTTACCCTACTCTTTTACTTATATTATATATAAAATAATATTACGTTCTTAATATAAATATTAAGAAATAGTAATATTTAACTATTTTAGTAAAAGGAAACCTTAAAGTACTATATAGGAAGGACTAATTAATAGTAGATTTAATATTATAATCTTTAGGACCTTTAGAAGGATAATAGCTAAAAAGGAGAAGAGGGAAGGTTTATTATAATAATAAAAAATAATTAAGTAAATAGTCCTTAAATCTAATAAACTTACTTTAGTAGTATATATAGGAAAGTAGCTAGGTAGAG
>JAJTIZ010000422.1:0-11281 GCA_021365335.1 Phaeosphaeriaceae sp. PMI808 | reverse complement strand
TTATCTTATAATAGGGAATAGAAATAGATTCCTTTAATAATTAGTCTATAATAATAAGCATATTATTATACCTATACTTATCCTTATTAAAAGAGACGAAGTCTATTAAGATATATTACTAAGGGTGGTCTAGTATTAGAAGAGGTTAAAGGAGGCTAGGGGTCTTATTATAGGGGCTAGACGCCTATCTATAGGGATAACAATTATATATATATCTTTTAATATTAGTAAGTATACCTTTCTAGTAATACTAGTCTTTAAGGAGTTTATAAGTCTTATCCCTACTAGAGTAGGTAGTAGAGATTTAATTATAAACTTCTTAGATTAGGTAGGTATAGAGGTATATAATATTAGGAATAATTACCTTACCTTAGTATAGAAGAATACCTATATATAGTATAAAGTATAGGTTGGACTTAGTAGCTTAGATCCTTAAAGCTTCTAAAGAAGGCTTATTATAATTAGCTTATAGAACTTAGTCTATAATAGTAATAGTATCTAAGAATAATTTAGTAGTTATAGTTTTAAGAGAAGCTAGGACTATAATTAAAACTTCTTCTAGTTCTTATACTATTCTTAGATCTAATTTATTAGTAGTTAGGAGGATCTATTAGTAGGTAGCCTTCTTTAATTAGTCCTAGCTAATAACGTTATTATTCCTACGAGTTAGAGCGTTAGCTTATATATTCTCTTTACTAGGCCTATAGGTAATAATAAAGTAGTACTCTATAAGAGCTTTAGCCTACCTAGCCTAATAAGTAGTAAGCTATTTTATAGTTATAAAGTATTCTAAGGACTTATAATCTATATAGATCTTAAATCTATCTCGCTTCTACTAAAGTTCTAGTCTCTATTCTTCTAGAGATTTAATAATAGCTAGTATTTCCTTATTATAGATCTAGTAGTTATATTCGGCTAGTTTTATTATCTTAGAAAAGAATACAACTAGTAACTAGTATTCCCTATACTTCTAGGAGAGTACTCTAGCTACTATACTATCGGAAGTATTAGTCTTAATATAGGTCTTGAGATCTTTACTATAGTATTATAGGATTGGAGCTAAGGTAAGTATAGACTTAAGCTTCTAGAAGGAGTCTTAGTAAGGCTAGGTCTAGATAAATTTAACTCCTATCTTAGTTAAGTTAACTATAAGTCTTGCGATAATTCTATAGTCCCTAATAAACTACTAATAGAAGTTATAGAATCCTAGGAAGGACTATATACCCTTAATAGTAGTTAGTAGTTTCTAGTCTCTTATTATAGAGGTTTTATCTAGGTTAACTTCAATACTATATATACTAATAATAAAGCCTAAGTACTTAGTCTAGGTAATATAGAACTCGTACTTCTTAAGGTTAATTTATAAGCTAGCGTTGCGTAGTCTTTCTAGGACCTTTTTTACGTACTATTTATACTCTAGCTTATTATTAGAGTAGATTAGGATATTATCTAGGTACGCTATATAGAAGTTATCTAGGTAATTAAAGAGTATATTATTTATATACCTTTAATAGGTAGCTAGGCTATTAGTTAGTCTAAAGGGTAGGACTTTACATTTATAAGAACTAAACTAGGTCTAGAAAGTAGTTAATTCCTCTAAGTTAGAGTATATATAGATCTAGTAGAAGGCTTATTAGATATTAAGTTTTATAAATACTTTAGTACGTCTAATTCGGGCTAGGGTCTCATTAATTAGTAGTAGTAGATACTAGTCCTTCTTTATAAGGAGGTTTAGCTTCCTATAGTCGATATAGAAGTGAAGGGATCTATCTAGCTTTTTAATAAAGAGGACTAGGGCTATAAATAGTACTTAACTTAGTTTAATAAAACCCTTATCTAGGTTCTTAACTAGGTATTTCTTAATAACCTTAAGTTCCTTAGCTAATATATAGTATAGTAGGTAGAACTTTAGGTTAGAGGTTAAGGCATCCTTCTTAAGTTCAATTTAGTAATTATATAGCCTATAAGGTAATAGCTTATTAGACTTAGCCTTTAAGGCTATATCCTAGTACTTTTAGTATATAGTAGGAAGTCTAGTAAATTTATCTTCTTCTAAGAGTAGCTAGCGCGCTCGGTTTTTAGTATAAGTAATATCCTATACTATTCCTACTAGCTTACCTACCTTAGCTATTTAGGCTAGCCTCTACTCTTCTATAGGATTAGGAATTACCTAACCGAGAGGATACCTCTATTCCTACTGGAAATGGACGCTTGGTACTAATTAGACCCTTGATATTAGGGCCGCTAAGAAGAAAATTAAAGTAGGAATGGAGAGTGGGAATGGCGCTAGTGAACTTTTGAACTAGGACATAATAAAATAATCTAAAGAGGCTATTTTATAGAGAAAGCTACTGCGATTCTAAATCTTTACTTAGATTTTGTGTAGCTACTCTGTTGTAGAGATGTAGCACGTTGAAGTTGTGTACTAAAGTTAACGTTGCAAAATTAAAGTTAACGTTATATAAGTAAAATTAAAAAAACTAAATACCCTATAATAGTAGCCACCTATACAACTACCCTACTACTACCCTACTATAATAATACCCCTAAGTACCTACCTAGTAGTAGAACCCCTAATAATACTAGGCTAGCAACTCCCTAACTATAAGCTAGAGCCGCTAGGTACTATGCCGCCGATATAGTAGGTAGACTAGGCTTTTTAAAACTAGGTAGTAGACCTACTTTATTACCTACTAGAGTATAGCGTTATAGTATGCTGGTAATATAGTGTAGTAAGAAATTGGGCTACCTACCTCTAGAATACCTACTAACTATTATGTAAGACTTGCCGTATAATCTAAGAATAAAGGGGATTTAACTAGCTTCCTCTTAAACTACCTTACGAAATACTCTTACCTATACCTTATAGCCTACTAATTCCAATTCTTGGAGAGCCGCTTAATGCCTTTGCCTGTCAAGAAAAGGGCTGTAGCTTTATTAGTACCAGCTGACCTGCTATCTAGTAGCACTGTAATAAGCAATATAGCTGTACTATAGCCTAGCTAATAACTATTATTAGAGCTAAGTTAAGGTATAAACGTTCTTCTAGACTGGGGCTTTTAGTAATACTTTATAGTCTTATGTCCTATAAATGAGCCTACCTCTCTATAGTAAGGAGCTACTTTAGCTAAGAATAAGGTAAGCCTAATTCTAGCTAAAGTTTAGGATACTTAGTAGAGGTAAGAGGAAGAGCTAAAAATTACTAAGGGGTTAGTAAAAAATCTAGATAATATAGGCTGGTTTAATCGAAATGGTGGCTAAAATACCTAAGTAATCGAAATCTAGCTTAGCTTAGCTAGGTAAGCCGCCTACTAGACCGTAATGATCTAATACTTGGTTAGGTAGTAAAGGTTATAGAGCTACTTATGAGTAGTGTATAGCTAGCCTCTTAACCTTATCGCTAGAGACTAGGCGCTGGCTGCGAAGTCTAAAAAGTAGCGAAATCGATATAAGGCTACTTGTAAGGCTCTAAAACTAAGACTCGCAGTAACGCTATACTTAGTACTTAAGCGATTTATCTGCTACTGCCTCTGGGTTGCAATAGCGCTAGTAGAGGAAGAAGAGGATAACTTAGCTAGTGATAATCCCCTACATGACGCAAAGGCCCTATTTCCTTGGTAGGCTAGTAGTAAGAGCTAGCTATAGCCCTTGTACATTCCTTGTACCTTGACGATGAAGTAACCTAAATATAGAGGGCTAAGGAACTTTTTAGCGCTTTTATATTCTAGGAAATTAAAAATAATCCTTTTACTAGCGGCCTAATCTATTTCCTAGCGGTTTTAGGTATTAACCCTAAGACTAGCGCCTGCGGCTAGTATAGGATTACTTATATATACTAGCGGGCATTGTCTATTATATTAGGGTATTATCCGCTGAGATTCTCCTTCTAGGCCTGCGTGAGTAGTAGGGCAAAAAAGAACGGCTCCTTTTTTAATAGTAGCGCTAGCAGTACTTAGTAGATGATCCTATAGCCTTATAGTACTATTATTAGCCTACTTGTATATACTAAGTATATTACCTTTAATACAGTAAACGAGGCTATAATGTAGTGGTCTAAGGATTATCGTATCCTTTACTTCTAGGGGCGGCCTATTGTTATAAGCTGCTTTAAAGAAATAGTTACTAGTATACTAGTAATAGCTAAGATAGTACTATAGGAGAAGTTGATGATGTCCCTAACTAGGAGAATCGCTTCCAGATATCCTTAATTGACCTAGAAGATGATGTATCCTATATTACCTAGGGATACTCTCTTCTTAGTCGACTAGAGAATAGGTTAGATAAAGGCCTTCTATAGATTGTCTAGCGGGTAGTAGATAGCCCCTAGGGCTAGAAGATGTATATTGATGACTATTAGAACCCCTAAGGAGTACGCTAATATCTCTAAGAAATGGATAGCTTCCTAGAGTAATTATTCTTTCTTGCCTATGTAACCGGCGGCTAGCTAGCTAGAGGTATAGAGATTAGCTCTGCTTGGTTTTGTAATGGCTTCCTATAGGACCGTAATATCTATGTTATGGATGGGTAGGTAGTACTTGTAGTCCGCTATAGTAAGACCTAGTCGTAGTAGGATAAGCCTAAGGTTATACCCCGTTTTTTACCTGAGCTAGTTGGCTAGCTCTTTATTGTGTACCTTGCCTATATCTTGCCCTTAAGAGAATACCTGCTAGGCGAGGTATAGGGTTAAATAAGAAGTGATTATATTTGGTCTAATAGTAAAGGGCCTTAGGAGACTAACTGGCTAATATAGGTAATGGTGAGGGAAATAAGTATATGGTTAGGCTATCGGCTTATAATCCTTGAATACTGGTATGTAGTTGCAACTATTGGCTGAGAATTTATTAGCTAAGAATTTACCTACGGCACCTATAAAGGAGTTAGTGAGGAGGTAGTAGAGGAACTAGAGATAGAGCTTAAGGGTGGCCTTAATCTCTAGGTAGACCGAACTGAGTAGATTGGTAACTAGTTATATAGTGTATTAGCGGATATTATCTAAAATCTAAGCGCCTGTTCGATATAGTTCTTCTGGTGGCTTAGCTTGTAGTGGTATAGTTTCCTTAACCTGCCTAGTAGTACGCCTGGATTGGATGCTCCTTACCCGACCTAGGATAAGGTAGGTAAGAAGTGGCCTTGGTTATCGCTTAAGGCGCCTATAGATTTAGGAGTACTTAGGCCGGTCCTAGGCGGTAATAAGGCATACTAGTATACCTAGGAGCCTAAGAAGTATAGTGTTGTAAGGCTGGAACTAGAAATAAGCTCTACTACCTAACTTTAACTTGCCTTCTAGAAATCGCTTGGTTAAAGTAATATATGCTATAAGTTAGAGGAGTAAAAGATTGCCCTAAAGGCTGTAGTTGCTGGGAGTTACTACTAGTAGTCGTGCTGCCTATAGGTAGAGGGAAGAGCCTACTTTTCCTTGCTCCTGCTTGCCTTGAGGATCTTGGGGTTACTATTATTGTAATTCTATTCTGGGAGCTGTTAAATAGCCTGAAAGATTGACTGTAGGCTATTGGTATTAAGTATATGGAGTGGGTAAAAGGCGTAGAGTATATAGCTACTATAGTAGTAGTAAGCGCTGATTGTGCTGGTTCCTGGGGTTTTATAAAATATGTATAGTAGCTACTTTAGTAAAAGAGGCTGCGGAGAGTTGTTGTAGATGAGTGCTACCTATCCTATACTAGTAGCGATTACTGGGAGAAGCTGTCGTTGTTAAGAAACCTGCGCTCGCTGGCCTGTCTATTCCTACTACTAATAGTAACCCAACCCCCTTGCTTAGAGTATGAACTAGGAGAAGTAATACTTGTATAAATAGTATAGTATATCCGAGCTAGTATAGTACGCCTAAATATTTGCTACCTTGTGTAGCGCTGCCTATCTGGACAGCTTATAAAAAAGGCTACCTAAATTAGTTAATAGTGGTAGAGCTAACTTACTGGTCTAAAAGGTATAATATACTGCTGTACTAAGAAACTGTATAAGGAGGTTGCTTTAAATCTTGGTTGCCCCTACTACTATGCTGGTCTTGATCCTAAAGGGTGAGTACTGCGGATTACTAAGTAGCTTAAGATAGGTGGGCTAATTGTTACTATATTAGTACTAGGTACTAGGGTTGATTATCTAGGTATTATACGCATACTCTATGTTGGCGAGCTATATGGCATGATTGATTATGCGCAAGAGTCTGGTTAGGGAGGGCGTAGAGGTAAGGTAGTTGATTTAGTTATCTTGGTAGAAGAGAAGCGGGCTACTAATCCCCTACTAAGAAGCCGTAGGGATTAGCGAGCACTTGATTAAGTGGCTATGCACGAATTTGTCCAGGCAGGGCGCGGTATATGTCGAAGGGCTATAATGAGTGTATATATTGATGGGCGGGAAGTATCGTACGTAGCTGTTGATGGCGTAAGGTGCGATAGGTGTGGTGAGGGTGTAACGGAATGGTATGACTCTGAGGCAAAAAAGGTACGTGAAAGAGCTATACTAGTCCGGAAATTTAATGAAATAGCTAATAGATGTCTGGCTTGTATACTATCTGGAGGGTCTGGAGAAGAGCTGCCTAATAATCTACCCTAGCTGTATTCTTCTCCTACTTGTACCTACCTAGATAGTATAAATGATTGACTGCTTTGCGATGCATTTTGAAGTAAAATCTAATATAAGCTAGGTAGCTACACTTATTATTGGTGTGGAATTATATAGAAGCTTTGCGTAATAGGAAAAGACTCTTAACTTCCCTACTAGTGGCCGTATATATATATATTAGTTGTAGTAGGTATATATACAGCTAGGGAGTCTAGTAGTGTAGTCCTAGAGTAAGTTAGGTTCTAGTAGGTAGGCTCTTCTACTCCTAATCTTAATGATATCTAGGAGTATTATAGTTGGTTAGGGTTACGCTATGAGCGTAGGATTTAGGGTGACCTGATGAGTAATGGTATAGTGGTATTGATAGTAGTATTTCTCTAGTTTAAATCTAAGGGGGAGCGGTAGAAAAGAAGTGTTGATAAAAAGAGTAGGTCTAGATCTAGAGGAGGGGAGGGGATAGGAATGAGTGTTGGTAGAAGAATTGAAATCTAGATCTAGGGGGGGGGAAGGGGTAGGGGTAAAGGTTAGCGAAAGAATTGAAATTCTAGGGAGGTGTTCGTGTTAAATTTAAGACAAAAAATAGGATATAAGAAGGTATAAAAAAAAATAGGATATAAGAAGGTATAAAGAAAAATAATAAATATAAATATATGGTTACTAGATAGTTAAAGGTGCGCCTTAACGCTTATTATAAACCTATTTGTACTCCTTAGAGACGCCTCTAAATCTTTCTAAAGTAGGGTATCTAGTCTCTAAGTAGCTTTGCTAGGAGTCTAGTTTCTCTTCTAGACGCCGATAATCCCTAGGCGTCTAGGTGCGGTGATGTCTAGGGAAGTGCGTTTAAAAATTACCTAGCTCTTAAATAGACGCGTGCCGCAGCCTACTGCTATAAGCTTTCTGGTTCTTCGCCTACCCTTGAGAACTAAGGGACTTAGCGTTCTGACTGGGAGTTGGGATTGCTTATCTACTTAGCCCTAGAATAGGGCTAAGAGTGATTTATTTGTGTTATCTCCTACTAACTTTAAGTTGCGCTAGGTAAGTTAGTATAAGTAATAGGGCTAGTTAGGCGTAAAGGTAAGATAAACACCCTATACTAAGTAAAGTTTGAATACTGCTTCGTTGCCCCGTAATTATTATAATCTAGTAAAACCTAACCCCTAGGCCTTTCTTACTAGTATGTAACGTTTTACTAGGTTAATGTAATAGTAGCCCTAAACCCCGCGTAAGCTAGGTTAATAGTAACTGTAGACCCCTACTGAATACCTAAGTTAATGAAAGCGAGAATAGTAAAACTGTAGCTAAGTATCCCTAAGTATTAGGTTAACTAAGCCTTGAACCCTACCGAATACCTAAGTTAATAAAAGCGAGAATAGTAGAGCTATAGCCGTGTATCCCTAAAAAAGCCCCTGGAAAGCTATAAGAATTAGATCGACTAAGCCTTGAATCCTACTAGATACCTAAGTTAATAAAAGTAAGAATAGTAGAACTATAGGTGAGTCTCCCTAGATAAACCCCTAGAAAGTTACTTTAATTACTAAGTTCTCTAAGGTCTAGTCTGTAATAAGCTATAGATCTAGTGTTACCGTTGAAATATTTCTATTGTATATAGCCCTTAAAAGAATAAAGATCTATACCTAATAAAAATTAGGTGGTGTTGCTAAGCCCTTAGTAATATGCTAGTAATAAGTGCGCAGCCGACTACTACCTAGGAAATAAGGCTAGCTAGTATAATACTAGGGTGCCTGAAGGCGCGTAAATATGGGCGGTACCTACTGTAAGTAATAGCGCCTAATATCGCGGAGTTTAAAGAGGAGGCGCTGGAGTATAGCACTTAAGCTACCCTAAACCCTAAGGCTGAAGCCTATAGCGCCTCTATACCTACTGAAAGCTTTCGCAATAGAATTACTACTTATAATCAAGTTGAGTATAGAATAGTAGATTAATAGGGATCTTATCTACTCCTCTTATATAATGTGCGACTACTTTTAGGTTTGATTTTGTTAGCGCGGGGTTGAGGTGGTGGAAAAGGGTTCGCAGTTGACATGTTTTGTATGCGGAAGTTGCGGGAAACTAATTTTCTTACTAAAAATCGCAAAAACCTTAGGTACTGGACTAGTTTAACTTAGTTAAAAAAAATATAATATTAAACTTACTAATATAATAAAATCAAACGTTAGTAAGTTTTATATTATATATTTTTTGACTAAGTCGAACTAGTCTAGTACCTAAAGTTTGCAAACTTTCTAATATTGCGAACTTACTAGTACTGCAAACTTACTAATACAATAAAATTAAACGTTAGTAAGTTTGTAGTACTAGTAAGTTTGTAATGTTAGTAAGTTTGTAATATTAGTAAGTTGGCTTATAGAGCCGCTAAACTAGTAGGTAAGTGCCTAGTATCTAGCTACTGATGCGCCCCGAGTTTGGCTGCCTATGTGCTAAAAGTTTAGGGGGTAGAGCCGCTAAACTAGTAGGTAAGTGCCTAGCGTATAGCTGCCTATGCGCCCCGAGTTTGGCTGCCTATGTGCTGAAAGTTTAGGGGGTAGAGCCGCTAAACTGGTAGGTAAGTGCCTAGCGTATAGCTGCCTATAGGCCTTGAGTTTGGCTGCCTATGCGCTGAATGATTAGGGGGTAGAGCTGCTAAACTAGTAGGTAAGTGCCCCGCGTTTAGCTGCCTATACGCTGAATATTTAGGGGGTAGAGCCGCTAAACTAGTATGTAAGTGCCTAGCGTCTAGCTGCCTATGCGCCCCGCGTTTGGCTGCCTATGTGCCGAAAGTTTGGGGGGTAGTACTGGTAAACTCCTCTCTCTTATAGTATGTGCGACTACTTTTGGGTTTGATTTTGTTATTGCGGGGTTGAGGTGGCGGAAAAAGGTTTGCAGTTGATACGTTTTATATGCGGAAGTTGCGCAAAACTAATTTTCTTACTAAAAATCGCAAAAACCTTAGGTACTAGACTAGTTCGACTTAGTTAAAAAAAATATAATATTAAACTTACTAACACAATAAAATCAAACGTTAGTAAGTTTGTAGTGCTAGTAAGTTTGCAATGTTAGTAAGTTCGCAATGTTAGTAAGTTTGCAATATTAGTAAGTTTGTAATATTAGTAAGTTTGCAATATTAGTAAGTTTGCAATATTAGTAAGTTGGCTTATAGAGCCGCTAAACTAGTAGGTAAGTGCCTAGTATCTAGCTACTGATGCGCCCCGAGTTTGGCTGCCTATGTACCGAAAGTTTGGGGGGTAGAGCCGCTAAACTAGCAGGTAAGTGCCTAGCGTATAGCTGCCTATGCGCCCCGAGTTTAGCTGCCTATGCGCTGAATAATTGGGGGGTAGAGCTGCTAAACTGGTAGGTAAGTGCCTAGCGTCTAGCTACCTATGCGCCCCGAGTTTGGCTGCCTATGTGCCGAAAGTTTGGGGGGTAGAGCCGCTAAACTGGTAGGTAAGTGCCTAGCGTATAGCTGTCTATACGCCCCGAGTTTAGCTGCCTATGCGCTGAACGATTAGGGGGTAGAGCTGCTAAACTAGTAGGTAAGTGCCTAGCGTCTAGCTGCCTATGCGCCCCGAGTTTAGCTGCCTATGCGCCGAACGATTAGGGGGTAGAGCTACTAAACTAGTAGGTAAGTGCCTAGTGTATAGCTGCCTATGCGCCCTGAGTTTAGCTACCTATGCGCTAAATGATTAGGGGGTAGAGCCGCTAAACTAGTAGGTAAGTGCCTAGCGTATAGCTGCCTATGCGCCCTGAGTTTAGCTGCCTATGTATTGAAAATTTCGGGGGGTAGTACTAGTAAACTCTCTCTTATAATATGTGCGACTACTTTTGGGTTTGATTTTGTTATCGCGGGGTTGAGGTGGTGGAAAAAGGTTTGTAGTCGACACGTTTATATGCGGAAGCCGCGTAATATGGTCCCTACTACTAAAACTATAAGACTGTACTTACTGAGTACTGCTTTATACTTAGAGAAAAAAAAAAAAAAAACTTATTAAACTTAATAAAAGTAATAAAAGTAGAGTACTATTAGAAATATTTTTAAATATAATATAACTTTTATATAGTATATAGTATATTTTTAAAAGTATTTTTAGTTTTAAAAATAAGAATTATAGTAATTAAAATTAATAACTATTTAATATAGTATATATAATACTAAGTAATTATATAATTCTATTTTATAAATATTATAGTATTTAGATAATACTAAAATAAATATAATAAAAATAGAACTATATAATAATAATACTTAAATACTTAAATAAAATAAAAATAAAATAAAAGTAGTATAAAAATATATTTTAAATTAAACTATTTAAGACTTTAATACTTAAAAATAATTAAATAAATTTATCTATAACCTACTAATACTTTAATTATAGTAATAATTAAAAAAACTAAATAATAAGTTATAAAATACTAATTTAAATATAAATTAAAAATTAAATAAATTAATTAATTTAAAAATATAATTAATAAATTAAACTTACTAATTTAAAAATAAATAAAGTAAATTAAACTACTAATATTTAAAAAACTAGATAAATAAAATAAAGTAAGTTATAAACTTACTAATATTAAAAGATTAAAAAAAAAAGAAGTAAAAAGATTATCTATTTATAATTCTCTAGTTTTATATATTTAATCTAATTATATTATTTTAAAGTAATAATAATTTCTATAAAGATAAAAATAATTATATAGAAGTTAA
>JAJTIZ010000421.1:0-11295 GCA_021365335.1 Phaeosphaeriaceae sp. PMI808 | reverse complement strand
ATCTAAAAAGGATTATACTTTTAGATAAAAGCTATATATAAAGAGGGTATATAGCTATATAAGAATATAATAGAAAAATAGGCTCTATTATAACTAGAAAGTAATTAGTTTCTATAACTTATAAAAGTAAGTTTAAAAAAAATCCTAGTATACTATTTTTTTCTATTTTCTATTATCTTTTTTTCTATTTTATTAGTTTTTTATTACTTTAATACTAACTAAGTTATATCTAGAGATATAACTATCTTAGTTTAGAGATCTATTTAGATAAGAGGATAATCTAAATTAATTATTATAAGAGACCCTATAAATACTTTACCTTTCGATAATAGAATATATATATAAGCGGTATTAAATCTAGTAGTTAAAAGTATATAAAATATAGTAAATAACCCTACCTCTTTTTTACTACTTTTCTTTAATATATATAACTCTATATATATATATATATATTTGTTATATTTCTAAAATATATACTAATTATCTATTAAGGCTAGAGATTTTATTAGGATAACTATAATATCGATAAAACTAAAGCTATTAAAGATAAGTTTAAAAGGAATAAAGTTAAGCTTTATCTTTACTCTACCTATAGTCTAGATTTAAATCCTATTAAAATATATAGAATTTACTTAAAGATAGGCTAAATAAACGCCCTAGAAAGAGTTTAGGTATAGGATTAATTTAAAGAGTATAGAAGCTTTTAAGCTTACTAAAATAGAAGAGTAGAACGCTATAAGCTAGTAGGCTATAGATAATAATATACTATCCTTACTTAGAAGGTAGGAGGCTATTAAAATAGTTATAGGCTATTAGACTAAGTATTAGTCTAGTCTAATATATATTTATTAACTAAAGTCTAAAAAAACTAAGTTTCTTTATAAATATTAATATAGTAATACAATATATCTATAAAGCTAGTATATAATAGGTTCTATATAGATAATTAATATATATAAAATATAGGGAAAAAGATACTTTAAATAAAAAGTTATAAGCTATTAAATATAGCTTAAAAATATACCCCTATTTTAGTGAGCTACTATAGCTAAGTTACGATTACTAAGCTATAGATTTTTAAATAACCTAAAAGAGCGGGTTTTTCTCTTTAAAGATATCTATTTTTTATAGTTATAGCTCTTATATTAAGGAAGTTATAATACTTTAAAAAAGGTTAAAAAATAAATTACTCTTTATTTTTTACACCCCTCTATATAATATATTTTATTACTAAGTAAGTAGCTCTATTTCTAGAACTACTAATTAGAACTAGCTATAAATTTTATAATAGAGCTATACCTAAGTAAATAAACTAAATCTAGAATATCTAAGCTTTAGCTTATATAATTAGAAAGCTATTTAGAAAAGGCTATTTTTTAATTCTTATACTTTAGTATCTTTATAAATACTAATTATAGAGTTTAGATATTTTAAATAGTATATACTAGTATATATAGAAATCTACTATAAAATATCTAGTTAATTCTAATAAATAGTTCTAGAAATAGAGTTATTTACTTAATAGATTTTTATATAGGTTTTTAAGCTACTTACTTAATAATATTACTTACTTAATAATAAAAGATATTATACTTAAAGTATTTAAATAATAGTAGTACTAGTATAAGTACTTATAAGTTATAGTAAGTTAATAGGTAAGTTATATATTACTCTAAAAGTACTAGTAAAGTAAGTAATAATACTAAAGAAGCTATATTAACTACTTTTTATTATCTAGCTATAAAATCTTATATATATCTTACTTATAGCTAATAATAGAGTTATAATATTTTAAAGCTATAGGTACTTATAAAGTTTTATTATAAATATATTAATACTAGTTCTACTTACCTATAATACTACTTTATCCTTTAAGTTAAAATAACTAATAATCTCTTAAAACTATAGTATTTTAATTTTATAGAGTAAGTAGTTATTTTTAATAGGCTATAGTATAATAAGCTACTAAAAGTACTATATATTTAAGTTATTTATTATATTAGTAATATACTACTAGATATCTCTACTAACTATAATATATCTATATAAAGAGAGCTACTTATATATAACTATTAGACTATATTATACTACTATTTTAAGCTATCTTTTATAAGATTATAGTTAACTTTTTAGAGACTAGAATAGATTACTACTAATAAGGTACCCTTTATAATATTAACTATACTATTATAGCTAGTATTAATAAGCTTATACTTATAGTAGTACTTATATATAAACTATAACTTAGATAGGTCTTTATACTCTTATTAGATTTATAGATAATTTAAGGTTAAACTTAGTTATCTAGTACTAGAAGAAAGTATTATTATAAAACTATTTAAGACTATATCTAAGATTATAGTTAATATAGCTAATATAGCTAATATAGCTAATATAGTTAATATAGCTAGTAAAGCTAATATATAATAGCTTATAGTATTATAGATAAATTATATAGAACTAGTACTATCGAATAACTATATTAAGTTAGCTTAACTATATAATAGAGATAGTAGATCTCTACTCTCTATACTAAGAGACCTTAATAAGCTTAGTAGAAATAAATATATAAACTAGTAGAAAGTATAGTAGATAGAAGATAAGTAGAATATTAATAGATAATAATTAAAAGTATTTATAGATAATTAATTAATTATTAGCTATATTATTTATTATAGTCTTTTATTATATACTTTATTCCTATACTATATAATTATTAAAACCTATCTTAAATCTAATTATTAAGAGTTTTACTACTTTACCTAAATTAAGCTAAACTAATAACTAAAATAAGTTAAGCTAATTAGTATATAAACTAAAGAAATTAGGTAGACCTAACTTCTATTAATTAGCTCTTAGTATACTCTACTAAATATTAATATTTACTATTTTAACTAATTTAAGCTAATTATAAATTAGTAAGTAATAAATTAAGTAAACTAACTAAAATAAAATAGTATACTAAGTATAATATAATCCTATAGTAATATTAAAGAATAATATAAATTATATAGTATAGTTAACTTATCTATAATCTAGATATATAGTCTATAAAATCTAGGATAAAATAAACTTAATAATAACTACTAAACTTATTAAAGATCTAGAAATTATTAACTTTATAGAAATTATTAAATATATACTAGTCTCTAATATTTAAGAGCTAGTATATTAATCTAAGCTATTAACTATAGGCTTTAAAGTATTTAAAGAGAATCTTAAATACTATAAGACTCTCTTTAAATAGTATTAAATTAATTAATATATATATAATAAGGAGTAGATAAGTCTATACTAAATTATAGTCTTTATTTAATTATTAGTTTTATTATATCTACTATATATATACTATATACTAGATTAGTTACTATAATAGTAGTTTACTAATCTTAAATAAACTATTAGTATTAATAAGTATTTAAAGTTAAAGTAAGTTTATAAGTATTATATCTACTTACTTAAACTAATAAAAAGTATATTAAATTAAAAAATCTAATTAATTAAGTATAATTAAGCTACTACTAATATAGAAGCTTATAAAGTAGTAAAAGTAATATAAATTAATTTAGTTATAAATAACTTTCTTCTTATAATTAATAGAATTACTTCTATATAGTCTATAAACTTTTAAGGCTATAGAAGATTTAAAGCTTAAATTATCTATAAGAAGATAATAAAATAATTCTAAGAGTATATAATAATAAATTATTCCTAAAAATTAGGAAAAAGTAAGACTATTTTTATAATTAATAATACTTTAAAAATTCCTCTTAGCTTTAGTAGAACTAATTAGGATAAGATAAAGAATATCTTTATTATAGAATATAATCTACTACTAAACTAAGAACTTTAATCTAATATAAACTAAAGTAAACTTTAGTATAAAAAATAACCTAAGTAATATAGTAATATTAGATAATAAACTAAGTAAACTATAGTAGATAAAGAGTATTATACTTATAGTAATAGATTCTATAACTTTAGAGACTACTTATATATTAATTTAGATAAAGCTTCTTAAGATTAGAACTTATATAAGACTCTATAAAAGTTTATTAAATATAAATATAAGAATAATACTATATTTTAAGAATTAATTATAAAGTAGTTTAAACTCTACTTTAAGTAATTATAAACTCTAATATCTAAAGATTAAGAGTAACTTTATAGCTAAAGAATATTAAGTATTAAAGAAACTTTTACTATAGTATCCTTTTAAACTATAATAAATAATTATAATAAATATCTACTATAAGACTTATTTATCCTTAATTTAGGTAAAATCTACTATATTATAAATAATCCTAATTATATCTATAACTATTACTTATTTACTTAAGAAGACTATATCTAGACTAGTAATTTAAAAATATAGGTAAAGTAATATAAATCTATTAATCTAATATTAAAGAATTAATCTAAAGTAAATTAACTAGTTTTATATAATATAGCTATATACCTAGATATCTACTATAACTTAATCTTATTCTAATTACTTTAGTAAAGAGAAATATAGTAGAATACTTAATTAGAATCTATAATCTTAGATTAATAGATAATTAGAAATTTTATTAAGATTTATAGCTAATAGATACTTAAGTTTTATCTATTATAAGAAGTAATATATTATACCTAAAAATTAAGGTTAACTAGAGTAATTATACTCCTATAGTATAAAAGACTAGACTATTTAAGACTAGTTATAATTAAGTACTTTATCTAGTAAATCTAAGAGATATATATAAAAGGAGTAACTACTATTAAATATAACTCTTATAGTAAAGTTAAGATAAAATATTAAATTAGTTATATACTATAAGTTAGCTATAAAGAACTAAAAGAAAGAATCTTAATTAATTTCTACTTATATAAAGTATAAAGCTTTAATAAAGTAAAGAGCTAAGTACTAATTACTAAGAAAATTTCTAAACTATAGTAAGACTTCTACTTTATAGATAACTATTATAAAAATAGAGCTTAGAGTAAATAGCTAAGTATTAAAAGTTTAAAGTAAATAGTTAAGTACTAAAAGCTTAGAGTAAATACTTCTTACTAAATACTTTAAGTATCCTATAAACTATTAATTAGATATAAAGATAGTATAAATATAGAATAAAAAAAAGTAGTCTTTAGTACTTCTTTAGTATATAGTTTAGCTCTTTCTTAGAAAGAAATAATAATAACTTATCTTCTAGTTATTCCTAAGCTTTATTTTCCTACTATAATAACTAATTAGTAAAGTTAATTATTAAGATATTAGAAAACTTTATTCTCTTCTTAAAGAATTAGTATAATATTTTAGTTAAGATAATTAAAGCTAATAATAAGATTATTATAATAAAGCTAGAAGTTTAGTATTAATTAAGCTTATAAGGTATTACTATTAAACTATTAGCTCTAGATACTTAAGCTTAAAATAGAGGAGTAGAGTATACTAAAGGTATTAATAAAGAGAAATTATATATAATATAGTTTAATACTAATCTACTTTAAGAACTCTAGCTAGAAATTACTAGATCTAGAATATATTACTATAATTAAATACTATATTACTTAAATAACTAGAAAATACTTTATAAGATCTTCTTTATAAGAGTAGCTTATAATTAAAGATTTATAGTATTACTAAGAAAGTCTAATCTAGCTTATTTAAAAGCTTATAGGTATAAAGCTTTTATAATAACTAATAATACCTACTATAGTAAATTAAGACTCTAGTAGCTAGACCTAAAGGCCTATATTAGATACCTTATTAGATACTAGTTATTAAATATCTACTAGATATAGATACTATCTATAGCTAAAGTAATAAGTACTTAATATATTATCTTTAATAAGTATATAATTATTAATAGTAAAATAGAAGACTTAATAGATAACCTTATATATTAAATATAAGAAGAGAATACTACTTATATAAGAAATATTAAGCTCTTAATACTAGTTTATTAGCTAGAAATAGAGTCTTTCTATAAAGATAAAATTAATCTAAATATATTAATAAATAAAATAGACCTATAAGAGTACTATTAAGGAAGAAAGATTAGAGATTATTACTTAACTCTATTATTATCTCTACTACTAGTAGTACTCCTAGCTTAATTAATAACTAGAGAACTAGTATTATATAAGTTATTTAAAATTAGCTTAAGTAGAGAATAGTTAACTACTATAATAAAAACCTATAGTAACTAAAGATTATCTAAAACTATTCTATAGGTAGTAGCCTTTTATTAAATAAATATATAAGATTTAAGATAGTAATTAAGATAGTAATTAAGATAGGTACGCGTATATATATACTACTAGTACTACTAGCTAAGTAAGTTAAACTAAACTATACTATACTAGCTTAACTATAGATATCTCTCTAATAAAAGAGCTATAATTAAGTAATATACTAGCTTAATAAGAGGAAACCTTAAGGTATAAGTAGAATTAAGGAACTCTCTAAAGTATATTAAGGGTAGTAGAAAGAATAGATAATATAGAAGATAATTAATTCTATTAATTAATTCTATTAATTATATTAATCTTCTTTAAGTAACCTTTAAATCTAATAATTAAGAGTCTTACTACTTTAACTAAATTAAGCTAAAACTAATAATAAAAATAAAGTTAAGCTAATTACTAATTAATTTAGTAAAAAGAACTAAATCTATAGTAAATTATTACTATAGATTTAGCTTAAAGGAGATATACTAAGATTTAAACTTAGGACCTTTATAGTAAAACTATAACGCGCTACTACTATACTATATACCTAATTAATTATAACTTAAAAGTTTAAGGAGTAATACTAATTATTACTATTATAGATTATAAGTTAATAATAAAATAATCTACTAAGTATAATATAACTCTATAGTAATACTAAGGATAGATATTAACTATATAGCTTAGTTAACTTAACTATAATTAAGATATATAGCCTATAAGATCTAGAATAAGATTATCTTAGCTATAAATACTAAACTTATTAAAGAGCTAGAAATAGTTAGCTTTCTAGTAATTACTAAATATATACTAGCCTCTAATATTTAGGAACTATTATATTAATCTAATTTATTAACTATAGGCCTTAAGGTATTTAAGAAGGATCTTAAATACTATAAGACTCTCTTTAAGTAGTATTAAATTAATTAATATATATATAATAAGAAGTAGATAAGCTTATAGTATATTATAGTATTTATCTAATTATTAGTTAAACTATATCTACTATATATATACTACTTACTAGATTAGTTATAAAGATAATAGCTTACTAACCTTAAATAAACTATTAGTATAGATAAAAGATTAAAGAAATATATAGCTACTTTTATAGTTAATAATACTTTAGAATACCTTACTAGTAGTAGTAAATCTACTTAAAGTAAAATTAAAAATACTTCTTTTACTAAAAGTATACTACTTAGAAACTAGGATAAACTCTAAAGATAAAAATTATTATAAGAGATAATAAGTAAGAAGGTTAGAGCTTACTTTAAAAGCTTAATTAATATACTATATATAATACTTAGGTATAATATAAGATATTATATAATAAAAAGAAGTTAAATAATAGTTTAAGTTAGAAGATATATATTAGGAGTATAGCTTATATACTTAGTATAAAGTCTCTATATTATATCTATATTCTAGAAGCTCTCTAAAGTCTCTTTAGATAAGTAGGTAGTAGTAGTATTATAGGAACTATAGTAATTACTATAATAGTACTCCTCTTTTATTCTTAAGCTCTTATAAAGGTTATTTATATAGTAATTATTACTACTAGTACTAGTTTTATATTATATTAAGTTAATTTAGCTTAAGTTAGTAGCTCTAATCTATTAGAGTACTATTAGTAGAAATAAGTTATAGCTTTATTATCTCTTAGCTTTATAGTAGGCTCTTAGGATAGATTATTATAGCCTATCTATTTTATATAGTATTTATATTATTTCTTTCTCTTATTATAGTAGAATCCTTTAATATTCTTAATAAAGTATTTAAGTTTATTATCTACTATTACTAGTATAGGTAGAATAGGTTACTAGCTAGGTAGGTAATTAGTTCTAACTAGATAGAGTAAAGAGATATAGAAAATAAGATATATCTTTATAGAGCTTAGTAGTTTAAGTTAGTACGCGTATAAAGAGATCTCCTTAACTACTTAGTAAGAGCTAAAGTTCTTCTAATTAAGCTTCTTTAAAGCTTATTATATTTATATATTACGCGTATTAAGCTAAATCTTATTACCTACCTAATAGGCTAGTACTAGTAAGTACTTTCTATTAGTATATTCTTATTATAGAGCTTAAGCTTATATTATTTCTTTATAGATAAACTAAGTTATATTATATATCTTATTAATAATCTTATTAGTATTAGAGGCTTATAAGGCCTAGTAAGTAGGCCTTTTTATAGCTAAAAGTAGCTTAAAGCTTATTTATAGATTTTAGCTATAATAGGCTATTATTAGGAATAGTCTAATTAACTCTAAGATAGTATTATTTACTTTAAATTAAGTAGTAGGTAACTAAGTAACCTAATTATTTTACTAGTAATTTATATATATATATAAGACTTACTCTATTATAGAGTTTATAATCTCTATTTAACTATTAGTTTCTAGGTAGTAGCCTATTAAGTAGTATAGGTTAATATTTAGTTATTTATAGAGTTTATCCTAGAAGGTAGAAATAAACTATCTACTCCTATTAGAGATAATTATACTTAGAAGACTATAGTTTACTTAAATATATTAGATAAATAAGTAAGCTATATTAGGAGCTTCTATTCTAGTATATAGAATTAAGTACTAATACTTTAATAGGTAATTAACTACTACTATAATATTAGTATATTCTTCTAACTTAAGTAGGTTAATAATAAAGTTAACTAATATATCTTACTAATAGTATTTAAGGATAGGTAGAAGTTTTAATAGGGTATAGTACTTTTTATAAGAGGCCTTTAATCTTTAATAGGTATAATAGTAGGCGATATAATAGTAGATTATTTAGAATATATTTAGCTAGTAGTACTCTCTTTAGAGGATCTCTAGTATCTTACTATAACTTAGGTAGTCTCTTATAGAAGAGTTATATATAGTATATAAGAGCTTAATAATAAGCTTATTATAAGTAGAGATTATAAGATATCCTTAGTAATATAGGTAATAATTTTATTTCTTATACTTAGTAAAAGTAATTTTCTTTAATCTTTAAGTACCTATTCTTAAGAGGCCTAGTACTTCTTAGATAAATAGATTAGTATTATATTTATTATTAATAATCTCTTAGATTAATTAATCTATCTCTATTAGAGATAAATTATAGGTAATAAAGAGATTTAGCTTTAATAGTATTTTTAAATAAGTATTTTAAGCTTCTTCTTAAGCTAGTTAGTCTTAGGATTATTATATTAGTATATTAGGCTTTTCTCCTTCTTTACCTAACTAATAAGTAATTATAAAGTTAAAGTAAGATAAGTACTTAAACTAGTAAGCTTATCTATAACTTAACTACTTTATTATTATAAAGTATTATAAGTTCTTATAGTTACTTAGTATAGTAATAGGAAGGTAAATACCTTTTAGTTTAAGTCTCTAGTATTTAAAGAAGTATATAATTATAAGTAGCTCCTTATTATAGATCTTATAATTTCTCTTAGTAGAGCTTATTCTTTTTAAGTAATATATAATAGGCTAGATAGTCTCTAAGGTATCCTTTTAAGATAGAATATCTACTATTATATAGTTAAAAGTATTAGCTTCTACTACTATAGGTAGGCTTAAGTTAAAGTAGTAGAGGATTAGAGTAGTTATAAAAGCTTATTTTAAGGTGTTAAACGTATTATAATAGGTATTATTAAAGGAGAACCTAGTATCTTTTTTAGTTAAAGATACTAGTAGTCCTACTATATAGGAAAAGTTATTAATAAACCTTTAGTAGAAGTTAGTAAATCTAATAAAAGCGTATATATCTTTTATATTACTTAGATATTCCTAATTTTAAATTACTTAGACTTTCTTTAGATCTATTTTTACTCTACTTATAGAGATTATATAGCCTAAGTATATAACTTTAATTTAGTAGAACTTATACTTATTAATATTAAAATATAGTCTAGCTTCTTTTAGAGCTCTAAGGATAGCTTAGACGTATTTCTAGTACTTCTATAAGTTCTTACTATAGATAAGGATATTATTAAGATAGGTAGTATAGAAAATATTAAAGAAAGGGTATAAAATATTATTTATAAAGTATTAGAATATACTTAGTACGTTTACTAAGCTAAAGAGAGTAACTAAGTATTTAAAAAGGCTATAATATATATAAAAGATAGTTAACTACTTATTACCTTCTATAATATAGAGATAGTTAAAGGTAGTAATAATATTAAGCTTTATATAGTACTTAGCTTTACTAAGTTAGTTTAATATCTCTTAGATTAGTAGTATTAGATACTAGTTCTTAATAGTAATAGTATTAAGAGCCTAGTAGTTAATATAGAAATAGAGGCCTCCTCTTAGTTTCTTAATAAAGATTATAGGTAAAGTAACTAAAGATAAGCTAGCTTAGATAAAGCCTTTTACTAAGTTATCTTTAAGGTACTAATATAGTATAAGAAGCTTATTTTAGGATATACTATATAATAGACTAATCTAGGTTACTTACTATTTTTAAGATTAATTTTAAGGTTATATTTCTATCTCTTAGGTAGCTAATTTACTTTATATTATAAGAAGACTTTAATTAAGTTATAGTACTCTATAGGTACTTTTATTAGTAGGTTAGTATAGACCTTTAGAGTAAAAGCCTTATTAATATTAGTAATTAATACTATAAATATCTTATAGCTATACTTCTATACTATACGCGTAAGTAGGATAGCTCTAATATAGTATATATCTAGGCTAAGCTAAGATATAAGATCTAGCTCCTCTTTCTTAGCTTTTAGGATATCTAGAGGTTCTCTATTTAGTTCTATCTTTAGTTCTTATAGCTAGTACTTTATCTTTAGTAACTAGTAGTTATATTTATATTAGATAGTTAGGCTTATATAATAAGGCGTATTAGAGTAATATTATATATTAGAATAATAAGGTATATTAGGGTATTATATATTAAGTAATAAGATATATTAAGGTAGTAGATTTAAGTTCTACGTATATAGTACTCTATATAGTATTAAGTATTAAATATTAACTACTTATAATTATAGTTAATACTAACTCTATACTTATATATCTAAAGTTAGCTAAGAATTATATTATAGTAACCTATATTTATAATATATAGGTAT
>JAJTIZ010000420.1:0-11466 GCA_021365335.1 Phaeosphaeriaceae sp. PMI808 | reverse complement strand
CTTAGCTCTTATAAATTAATAGATTAGTTAAAGACTATTAAGTATATAGGTATATTCTTATATATATAGATAGATCTTATAGTTAAGCTTAAGTTCTTAGGCCTAGTATCTACTTATATACTTAGCTACCTACTATAGTAAAGTTTATTATAAGTATATTTATTTATTACTCTACTTACTCTTACTAAAACTATATTATTAACTTATAAGAAAGTAAGAAGAGATAGTATTAAACTATCTCTCTTTTCTTTCTTTTCTTTCTTTTCTTTTCTTTTACTTTTTTTCTTTTACTCTTCTTTCCTCTTTAGGCCTAGTATAAAGCCTAGTCCTAAAGGGGCCTAGTATAAAGTACTAAGAAATATATATATAAAAGAGACTATTCTTCTTCCTTTAGTTAGATCTCTATTTACTATTTATATTCTTTTTAATTAATAAGTTATTATACTTCTTAAAATAATTTTATATAAAGTCTACCTTATATAATAGTAGATTATAGTAATTTTTACTATTCTTAAACTTCTTTACTACTTAGATTACTATAGTAGTCTCTTACCTATACTTAGATATTCTAAATTACTTTATATTTACTACCTTTTAATTAAGTACTAACCTTTTAACTATAAGCTAGTTAGGCTAGAAATTAAATTCTATCTCTTTATATACTATAGAAGAAGTTCTTTATATTTATATAAGTAGTTCTAGATAAGATTTAGTATAATATTTAAAGTAAGTACTTAATTAAAAAAATTAAACTATTAAAAAGTATAATATAGTTATATTATATAAGTAGTATAAACCTAGGTAACTTATAAGAGCTTTAGCTATTTCTTTAGTATATTCTTTACTAAGAGTTATCTCTAATAAGAATTTCTTTCTTAAGATCTAGACTTAATTATTATAGTATATCTTATAGTTTAGATACCTAATAATATAAGATAATTATATTTTATATTTTTCTTATAATTTTATAAGCTTATAGTTATAAGCCTAGCCTAATCTATATATATTTATAAAAATAATATTATACCTACCTACTTATAATACCTTCCTACTTAAAGATTATTTCTAAAAAACTTATCTTATCTAGTAAAAATAACTTTAATAATTAATTTAATATTCTTAAGTATTATAGAGGGGTGTAAAAAATAAAGAGTAATTTATTTTTTAACCTTTTTTAAAGTATTATAACTTCTTAATATAAGAGCTATAGCTATAAAAATTTAATATTTTTAAAGAGAGGAACTCGCTCTTTTAGGTTATATAAAAATATATAGCTTAGTAATCGTATCTAAGCTATAGTAGCTTACTGAAATAGGGGTATCTTTTTAAGCTATATATAAAGGCTTACAACTTTTTATTTTAAGTATTATTTTTCCTATATTTTATATATATTAATTAATCTATATAGAACCTATTATATATTAGGTTTATAGATATATTATATTACTATATTAATATTTATAAAGAAACTCGGTTTTTTTAGAGTTTAGTTAATAAATATATATTAGATAGGACTAATACTTAGTCTAATAGCCTTTAGCTATTTTAATAGCCTCCTACCTTCTAGGTAAAGATAGTATACAATTATCTATAGCCTACTAGCTTATAGCGTTCTACTCTTCTATTATAGTAAGCCTAAAAGCTTCTATACTCTTTAAATTAATCCCTATACCTAAACTCTTTCTAGAGCGTTTATTTAGCCTATCTTTAAGTAGACTCTATACATTTTCAATTGGATTTAAATCCGGGCTATAGGTAGGGTAAGGATAGAGCTTAACTCTATTTCTTTTAAACTAACTCTTAACGGCGTTAGTTTTATGGATTTTATAGTTATCTTATTGAAATCTCTATACTAAATAGATAATTAATATATAACTAGAAATATAACTAATATATATATATATATATATATAGTTATATATATAGATAGATAAAGGAGTAAAAAGAGATAGTAATACTAACCGCATTTTATATACTTTTTAACTACTGGATTTAGTACCTCTTAGATATATCTTCTATTATCGAAAGGTAAAGTCTTTATAGGGTCTCTTATAAAGATTAATTAAGATCGTCCTCCTATCTAAATAGATCTCTAAACTAAGATAGTTATATCTCTAGCTATAACTTAGTTAGTATTATAGTTATAAAAAAACTAATTAAATAGAAAAAATTAGTATAAAAAATAGAATAAAATAGCCTACTAGGAATCTTTTTAAACTTACTTTTATTAGTTATAGAAACTAATTAGCGTCCGGCCTTAATAGAGCCTATTTTTCTATAGTACTCTTACCTAGCTCTATACCCTCTTTTATATAGAGCTTTTATCTAAAAATATAATCTTATTTAGATTAAATCCCTTTTTTTCTACTAACTTTAATTGCTCTTTAGCGTACTTAAGCCTTAATTTAGCTAAATAAGCTAAAATTATCGGCTTTTTAGTAGCTATATTAGTAGTAACTCCCTCCTCTTTTAAAAAGTATTATAACTTTCTTATACTAATACTAAGATTATTTTCTAGTATTAATCTCTTATTTATCTTCTTAGGGCTTCGAATTATATCTCTTATAATAACTCTTTTTTCTCTTTTAGAAACCCTAGTAGGTCTTCCTTTATTTCTTTTTATATCTTCTACTTTTATAGCTTTTTTCTTCTTAATTCTATTAATAGTATTATATATTACTTTAATATTTTTTTTTAAGATAGTAGCTATCTTATTAGGAGAGGTATTAACTTCTAATAGAAGCTAGACGTTAGATTCGAGTTTTAAGAGATTTAGTACTATTTTAAAGGATTTAGAAGAGTAAAAGTAAAAATTCGAAAAGATATAATTTATAAGCCCTAGACTAGTATTTTAGTAATTAATTACGTAAGCTAACTATTAATCTATTTTTTTATTTTTTTCCTCTCCTCCTAAAAAATTACTTATATAAGTAATCTATACTATAAATTTAATTATATAATCTTATCTAACTAAATTAGTCTTAGTAAAAAAATTTAACTTTTTTAAACGCTAATTAAATAGTTATACTACTTTAAAAATTAAGGAAAAAAATACCTCTACTTTAACTCTAAATATAATAATATATATTATATAATATTACTAATTTTTTATTAGAAAATTAAAATCTACCCTTTTCTCTATAAAATTAAGATTTTAATTTTTTACTAGCTATAATAGTTGTTAAGATATATAACTTTAAAAAAGGTTAAAAAAAAATTACTCTTTATTTTTTATACCCCTCTAAATATATATACGTAAGATATCTAGAACTATATTAATTTAGAAACTACTAATTTAAAGGAGCTTATTAAGCTTCCTAATAAACTAATTAATAATAATACTAGTTTAGTTATAGTATAGAAATAAAAGTTTAAAGAATTTTATACTATTAAGAAAAGATAAAAAAAAACTAAAGATATATTATTAAATATAAGCTTATAGGAATATAAGAATATAAGAGATAATTATATTATATATTATAAGGTATCTATAGTATAAGATATACTATAATAATTAAGTTTAAGTTCTAAGAGAAGTACTCTTATTAGGAGTAACTCTTAATAAGTAATATACTAGAGAAATAGCTTAAACTCTTATAAGTTACTTAGATTTATATACTCTCTTTAGTTTAAAGGTAGCTAAGAACTAATAATTAAGATATAGTAAAGATTAAACTACTTCTAAGTATATATATAATTAGGAACTAGTTACTAGGTTTTAACTAGAGTATATTAAGCCTTATTAAAAACCTAGTAGGAAAAGAGTACTACTAGTAATTAGTATTTTTAAGTATTAATAGTTTAAGGGAGAAGTATAGTAATCTATAATTAATTAGTAAGTATACTAGTATATAGAGATATACTTATTAATTAAGGTTAGTATTACTAGGAATTAGGATCTAGACTTAAGTAGTTATACTAAGAAGAGTAGAGTATCTAGACTTATAAGTTTATACTAAGAAGAGTAGTATCTAGACTTATAAGTTATACTAAGAAGAGTAGCGTCTAGACTTACTTTACTAGGAATAGTATCTAAACTAATTAGATTTAAGATAGGTTTTAATAGGTATATAGTATAGGAATAAGGTATATAATAAAAGACTATAATAAATAATATAGTAAGTAATTAATTAATTATCTATAAATACTCTTAATTATTATCTATTAATATTCTAATTCTTCTATCTACTATACTTTCTACTAGTTTATATATCTATATCTATAGAGCTTATTAAGGTCTCTTAGTTTAAAGGGTAGAGATCTACTTATCTCTATTATATAGTTAAGCTAGCTTAATATAGTTATTTAATAGTACTAGTTCTATATAGCTTATCTATAATACTATAAGCTATTAGATATTAGCTTTACTAGTTATATTAGCTATATTAGCTATACTAGCTATAATCTTAGATATAGTCTTAGATAGTCTTATAATAATACTTTTATCTAGTAGTAGATAACTAAGTTTAACTTTAAATTACCTATAAATCTAATAAGACTTTTACTAAATAGACTTTACCTTAGAATTTAGTATATATAATACTAGGTTATAGTATACTAGAGAGTAACTCTTAGGACTTTTAGCTACTACTACTAATAGTCTATAAAGATAGAGTATTATTAGTCTAATAGGATATCTCCTAGAGTAGAACTAATAATTTAGTTAGAAGGACTTTATAATTACTATATAGTAGACTTAATAGTATATACTATATAGGACTTATAGATTAATTATACTACTACTAAGTAAATTTAAACTTTTTAAGTTATACTACTATCTTAAAAGAGGTATATTAAGTAGTTATAAGTATTTATAAGAAAGTAGTTATAAGTATTTATAAGAGAGTAGTTATAAGTATTTATAAAAGAGTAGTTATAAGTATTTATATAGCTTAACTACTTAATTATTAACTAAGACTAAGGTATATAAATTAAGTAATTATTTTAATTTATATATTAGTTAGATAGACTAAATTACTAAGTATTAGTTAGTAATTAAGTCTATTTAACTAATATATTTTTCTAGGTTATAGATTTAATTTTTAGTTAAGAATTATTATTTTTATACTTTTTAGATAGAACCTATAGGAGTTATAGGGATTAGTAGGTTAGAGCTAGTAGTAGAAGGAACTTAGGAGTAGTTTAAGAGAGACTTCTAATTAATAAACTTCTATTTAAGAAGAAGCTTAGTAAGACTATCTACTAGTTAAGATTTTATATTAATATATATAACTTTAAGAGTATTAGCTTAAACTACTTCGCGTAGCTAGTAATAATAAATATTAATATATAAACCTCGGTAACCTATAAGAGCTTAGGCTATTCCTCTAGTATATCCCTTACTAAGGGTTATCCCTAATAAGGGTTCCCCTCTTAGGACCTAGACTTAATTATTATAGTATATCTTATACCTTAGATACCTAATAATATAATATAATTATCTCTTATATTCTTATATTCCTATAAGCTTATAGTTATAAGCCTAGCCTAATCTATACTTATTTATAAAATAATATTATACCTACCTACCTATAATACCTTCCTACTTAAAGGTTATTACTAAAAAAACCTATCCTATCTAGTAAGGATAACTTTAATAACTAGTTTAATGTCCTTAAGTATTATATACGTACCTAGGGTATCTAGAACTACGTTAATCTAGAATCTACTAACTTAAAGGAGCTTATTAAGCCTCTTAATAAACTAACTAATAATAATACTAGCTTAATTATAGTATAGAAAGAAAAGTATAAAGAGTTTTATACTATTTAAGAAAGGATAAGTAAACTTAAAGCTTATATTACTAAAATAATAGATATTAGGCTTCTCCCTATCTTAAAACCTTACTTAACTATAGCTATATAAGTTAAAGTCTTATATAAGCTATATAACTAGTTACTAATTAAGAAGAAAGTAGAAGTATATATAGCCTATCTTAGAATAAGGAAATACGTACTTAAATATTCTAGTATTAAGGATTAGTATAATAACTTCCTACTAGCCTTTAATAAGGCTACGCTATACTAAATTCCTAACGTTTAGGATTTTCTTCCTTAAAAAGATCTATTAATTGTATTTAATTAGATTAATAGTAGCTACGCTTCTATCCTAGCTATTAGTATTAAGAAAGCTAAATAAAGGTATACTAAGGTATAACTTAGTACTTATCTTAGTATAGCTAGCTCTACTATAATTAGTAATATCCTTAATCTAACCTAAGTAGAAGGATTAGTAATTCTAGATAAAGTTACTATTAAAGGACTTATCTCTAACTTCCTCTAAGCTAACTTCTTATACTAAAAACCTACTAAAGTTAATAACTTAGCTTTTATAACTACTCTAAATAGAGATTAGTCTCTATATAATACTAATACTAATACTAATCTAAATAATTAAAAAAGATTATTCTTAAAGATATAGAAGAATCCTTATCTTTATAGGGATAGAGACTTATACGATAGTTTCTAGGGATTATACCCCTATATCTACCTTATTCTTAGAAATAAAAATTTTAAACTAGATAAGAAAAAGGTAAATAAAGTTACTATATAGGAGGACCTACCTTAATATACTAAAATCTTAGCTAGTATTAGAACTTAAATAAAGAAAAAGCTAAGCTAAGACTCTTATATAAGCTAATTAAGTAATATAGAAATAGACCTAGGAGATTAGCTATTAGATACTAATTAGCTATACTAGTTATATACTATTTACTATTCTACGTTTAGTACTTAAATATAATAAAGCTAGCTTCTCTACTAATAGATCTTAGATCTAAGATTATATCTTTATATTACTAATAATATACTAGGTTTATATAGTAAAAACCTACTACTAACTTAGATATTATACTTATAGGAGGAGTAAAGATACGTATCTAAGTATAGGGTAAATATAAGATTAAGCTTAATATACCTAATAGAAGGAGGGGAATAACTCTTAAAAATATTACCTTTATTCTAAGCTTCTTTACTAGTCTTATCTTACTTTCTAGGCTCTCTTTAGCTAATATCTACTTTAATTCTAGATATAATATCCTCTATTAACTTTATAAGGACTCTATATAAGCTACTCTTACTAATATTAGCTAAAGTAGTAGTTACTAGATTATTTTAACTTAAGTTAATTCTAAGTTACCTAATCTATCTTAACCCTTCGCTACTTATATATCTAAATATTATAAAACCTTATATAAGCCTCTTAAAGCTTATTAACTTAGTAGCCTTTAAGTATATATTCTTATAGGCTATCTAAGCTAAGAACTAATTTAATATCTTTTAAGTAATATAATTAGTATTAATAGCCTTATAACTAATCTACTATTAACTATTAAATATTCCTTATACTAAGTTAATAAGGTAATAAAGATTATCTCTTAATAATTAGATAGAGAATATAGTACCTTAAAACTATTTAAATTATTAGCTATTAATCTAATTAAGCTAGACTTAATTACTCTAAATAGTAATCGCTATATCTTTTATATATATAACTTAGTTACTAAGTTTAACTTTATCTATATAATACCTAACTAATTTAAGGAAACCCTTCTTAAAGCCTTTATTAGGTTAGATTAAGCTATTAAACGCGAATTTAATATCTTCTAATATTCCTTCTTCTAGATAGAGAATATAGTTATAGCTTTTAAGATAACTCTATACTTAATAACTCTTCTCTAGTATTATATACTATATCTAAGGGAATTCAACTCTAACTATAAGCTCCTAATATACCTAAGTAAGCTGGTTATATTAAACGCTCTAGTAGAATACTTATTAAGTAAAGCTAATTAATAATTACTAGTACTAATCTCCTAATATATCTTATTATAGAAGTATATTAATACTCTAGCTACCTTCTTAACTATACTCTAACTAAATTACTTAAATAGAGGACGCTATTTTAAACTACCTATAGTAAGTAACCCTTTCTAGCCTATCTACGTATATATAGTTACCGCGTATACGCGCTCTATAAGAAAATTAGGTAGATAGATAAACTTAGCCCTCGCGATCTTATTAGTTATCTTATAGGATAAGACTCCTATAATATATACTATATATAGCTACCTAAAGCCTTATCTTATAGTTATTAAGGTAAAATTATACGTACTAGAGATATTACCTTCGATAAATCTTAATTCTTTAGATCTAATAAAGATCTACTTATATCTAGTAATTAACTTATAGAAATAATTAATTATATTAAGTACTAGGACGTTACTAATAATAAAACTCTCTTATTAGCCTTATCTAAGAAAGAATAGTAATTAAATACTCTAGCCTTACTTTCTATTATAATACTAGTAACTACTTAGGACCTATCTAGTAGTCTAGCCAACTCTATTATAATACTAGTAACTACTTAGGACCTATCTAGTAGTCTAGTAAACTCTTATCCCTCTCTAGTCTCTATTAACTCTTAAATATCTAAAGGTCTACCTAAATATAAGCGTAAATACTAAACTAATTAGTATATTTAATCCTTAAATATTATTACTAATAGATTAAAGCGTACTCGCTTAGCTAATATAGTCTCTACTTATTAGGCTTCTTTTATTACTACCTCCTCTTTAGCTCCTAAGATTAGATTCTATTAATCTTAGCTTCTAACTAAGCTAGGATTCTAGTTAGATATCTAAAAACTCCTAGATATCTTTAAATAAGAATTTATTAATGCCTACTCTAAGGAGCTTAATATAATCTAATATAAGTTAACCTATATTAAATATTATATCTAAGAACTTAATACCTCTACCCTAGAGATCCTTCCTCTTATATAGGTATTTAAGTATAAGTTTAACTTAGATAGTTATCTCCTTAAGTATAAGGCGTATATCTATATTAGAGGCGATCTTTAAATAACTATTAAAGATACTTATATAGCTACTCTTACTATCTAAATCTTTTACGCCCTTATAGTAATTACTACCTACTTTAACCTAGAGGTTAGATAATATAATACTATTAATACGTTTATAAATATATCCCTTTCTTAACTAGTCTTTACTTATTAACTAGAAGGCTTTAATAATAGACTTTATATCTAGGAACTATAGCGAGCTCTATATAGTCTTAAGACCTCTCCTATTCTTTAGTATAAGAATCTTATATAAACTTTTTAGTCCTTTAGCTTTACTCTAGTCCTTAACTATAATTATCTCTAGAAAAATAATCGTCTAATTATCTTCTTCTATATAGATAATATTATTACTATAGTAAAACCTAGCTACTCTACTACTCTAGACGAGTTTAAGTATAAGCTCTATAAATACTATAAGATTACTAATCTTTAAGACTATAATCTATAGACCTTTTATAGTATTACTATATATAGAGATAGGGATAATAGTAATATTTAACTATCCTAGAAGGACTATATTAAAACTATCTATTATAGATATCCTTTACCTAAGCTATAGATAAAAGCTCCTATTACTCCTCTACTATTAGAAGAACTACTTCTCTCTACTAAAGCTAAGAATAATACTAATATATACTAGTACGCTTAAATAGTTAGATTAATCGGCTATACTATAGGAGCTACTAAGCCTTATATTACTAAGGCTTATTTAAAACTTATAGAATTCCTTATAAATCCTTCTACTATATATCTAGTAGCTATATAATAATACCTAGTATACTTATTTTATAAAAGAGACCTTATACTATACTACTTAGCTTCTAAGACTAACTATATAATTTAAATTATTAATTAAGATAAACTAGACTTCTTTAGAGTAATTAATACTTCTTATACTAATTATAAGGCTACCCATAAATCCTTATAAGCCTATATCTTCTATCTTTTTAGTAGACTAATAGACTAGAAAGTAACTATCTAACGCTATATTACTAAATCAACTACTAAAGCTAAATTAATTACTACTTTATCTATAGGTACTAAGTATATCTAGTAGTAGAGAGTATTTTATAATCTTAGTCTTTACCTAGATAATAACTAGATCCTCTTCTATAATAACTAGTAGATAATTCGCCTCCTTATAAGCTAAAAGCCCTAAAACTAAAAACTACTCTTTACTATATTAATATTTATTATTACTAGCTACGCGAAGTAGTTTAATCTAATACTCTTAAAGTCGCGTATATTAATATAAAGTCTTAACTAGTAGATAGTCTTACTAAGCTTCTCTCTAAATAGAAGTTCGTTTAATTAGAAGTCTCTTCTTAACTACTCTCGAGTCCTAGGTACTACCGGCTCTAACCTACTAGTCCTAATAAGTGTAAAAATAATACCCTAAATAAGAATTAAACCTATAACCTAGAAAAATATATTAGTTAAATAGACTTAATTACTAACTAATACTTAGTAATTAAGTCTATCTAACTAATATATAAATTAAAACAATTACTTAATTTATATACCTTAGTCTTAGTTAATAATTAAGTAGTTAAGCTATATAAACGCTTAGTAAACGCGTAGTACGCATATAGCTAATATAGGTAACTACTCTCTATAAACGCTTATAACTACCTAAATACACCTCTCTTAAGGTAGTAGTATAACTTAAAAAGTCTAAATATACTTAGTAGTAGCGTAATTAATCTATAAGTCCTATATAGTATATACTATTAAGTCTACTATATAGTAATTATAAAGTCCTTATATCTAAATTATTAGTTCTACTCTAGGAGACGTCCTATTAGACTAATAACGCCCTATCCTTATAGACTATTAGTAGTAGTAGCTAGGAGTCCTAGGAGTTACTCCCTAGTATACTATAACCTAGTATTATATATACTAAATTCTAAGGTAAAGTCTATTAGTAAAAGTCTAGACGCTATTCCTAGTAAGTAAGTCTAGATACTACTCTTCCTAGTATAAATAAGTAAGTCTAGATACTACTCTTCCTAGTATAAATAAGTAAGTCTAGATACTACTCTTCTAGTATAAATAAGTAAGTCTAGATACTACTCTTCCTAGTATAAATAAGTAAGTCTAGATACTACTCTTCCTAGTATAAATAAGTAAGTCTAGATACTACTCTTCCTAGTATAAACTTATAAGTCTAGATACTCTACTCTTCCTAGTATAACTACTTAAGTCTAGATCCTAATTCCTAGTAATACTAACTTTTAATTAATAAAATATAACTCTCTATACTTTAAAATACTAATTACTAGTAGTACTCTTTTCCTACTAGGTTTTTAATAAGGCTTAATATACTCTAGTTAAAACCTAGTAATTAGTTCCTAATTATATATACGCCTAGGGGTAGTTTAATCTTTACTCTATTTTAATTATTAGTTCTTAGCTACCTTTAAACTAAAGGGGATATATAAACCTTAGTAATCTATAAGAGCTTAGGCTATTCCTCTAGTATATTCCTTACTAAAGGTTATCCCTAATAAAGGTTCTCCTCTTAGGACCTAGACTTAATTATTATAGTATATCTTATACCTTAGATACCTAATAATATAATAAAATATCTTAGTTATATATATA
>JAJTIZ010000042.1:0-348134 GCA_021365335.1 Phaeosphaeriaceae sp. PMI808 | reverse complement strand
AGTAAGACGCTAGAGATCCTCTAAAGAGAGTACTACTAGCTAAATATATTCCAAATAATCTACTATTACGTCGCCTACTATTATACCTACTAAAGATTAAAGGCCTCTTATAAAAAGTACTATAGCCTATTAAAGCCTCTACCTATCCCTAAATACTATTAGTAAGATATATTAGTTAACTTTATTATTAACCTACCTAAGTTAGAAGGATATACCAATATTATAGTAGTAGTTAATTACCTATTAAAGTACTAGTACTTAATCCTATACGCTAGAATAGAAGCTCCTAACGTAGCTCGCTTGTTTATCTAATACGTTTAGGTAAACTATAGCCTCTTAAGCACGATTATCTCTAATAGGGGTAGATAGTTTATCTCTACCTTCTAGGACGAGCTCTATAAGTAACTAAATATTAACCTACACTACTTAATAGGCTACTACCTAGAAACTAATAGCTAAATAGAGATTATAAACTCTATAATAGAGTAAGTCTTATACGTATATATAAATTACTAGTAAAACGATTAGGTTACTTAGTTACCTACTACTTAATTTAAGGTAAATAATACTATCTTAAAGTTAACTAGACTATCTCTAATAATAGCCTATTATAGCTAAAATCTATAAATAGGCTTTAAGCCACCTTTAGCTATAAAAAGGCCCGCTTACTAGGCCTTACAAGCCTCTAATACTAATAAGATAATTAATAAGATACGTAATATAACTTAGTTTATCCGCAAAGAAATAATATAGGCCTAAGCCCTATAATAAGAATACGCTAATAGGAAGTACTTACTAGTACTAGCCTATCGAGTAGGCAACGAGGTCTAGCTTAATGCGCGTAATATACAAACGCAATAAGCTTTAAAGAAGCTTAATTAGAAGAACCTCAGCCCTTACCAAGTAGTTAAGGAGGTCTCTTCGCACGCGTACTAACTTGAACTACTAAGCTCTATAAAGATATACCCTATTTTCTACGTCTCTCTACTCTATCCAGCTAGAACTAATTACCTACCTAGCTAGTAACCCGCCCTACCTGCGCTAGTAATAGTAGATAACGAACTCGAATACTTTATTAAGAATATTAAAGGACTCTACTATAATAAGAGAAAGAAATAATATAAATACCACGTAAAATAGACAGGCTATAATAACCTATCCTAGGAGCCTACCACAGAGCTAAGAGATAACAAAGCTATAACTCATTTCCACCAGCGGTACCCCAATAGATTAGAGCCACTAACCTAACCTGAATCGACCTAACATGACACGAAACCAGCGCTAGCAGCGATAACTGCTACACGAACGACCCTCATAGGAGCTCGAGAATAAGAGGGGGGTACTATTATAGTAACTACTATAGTCCCCGCAACACTACTACTATCCACTCGAGGAGAGCTCAGAGAGCCTCTAGAGTATAGGTACGACGCAGAGGCCTTACGCCAAGCGCACGGGCCATACCCCTGATGTATATCTTCTAACCTAAACTATTATTTAACTTCCTTTCGTTACGCAACGTCTTGTATTATACCTGAGTACTGTACGTAGCATATCAATCAAGCTTCTGAAGCAAGCTCTGACGTCCCTACTCGTTGCCTCTCGTGACAATCTAGTTTTAAATACTTTATAGATATTATAATTAATAATAACGTAGTTTATAAGTAAGTAATACACCCTAGTAGCCCTAACAGTTCTACCAGGGTAGAAGTATATAATAATATTTATATAGAGTTTAAGTAGGAGCTTACTTTTATGCCCTAGCTCCTTTTAGAAATATTCCCTACAATGGTTCTAGCCTAGTCCTACCAAGCGATATATGCAAGTGGGACCCCGATCCTTAGAACTTATTACGCTACCGACCCGCCTTACATATACTACGAGACCACTGATATCAATAGGTCTATCTAGAACCTGTATGTTTTGTTTGTAGATTCTTTGGATCCTAACAACTATGCGCCTAGTACTCCTAGCGGGTATTTGAAATTCTGGCCAACATAGTAGGAGAAGAGAAGCAATTATTGGAGCTTAGAGCTCGAACTACTTGTCTCATAGACGGCAATACTAGGGCTGCTAGCTTTGAGTACATCAGCGCTCGCTTGGAGGCCTTGTGCTTGTAACTAATTAGACAGTCGTAGCTAGATTTCCCTACTCAGTCACTATTCAATCCAACATCACGTTTCGCAACATGTGCTCTCGTGGTTAAGTCTATCTAGCATATTCGGCGCCCCTACGCTCTTTTTTTGACCCAACTCGTCTTAGCTACTAGCTCCCCGACGGCTTTGATTGTCTTCCCGCTCACGAATTTCGATCTCGAACCGAGTTGAGGATTTCTCATATGTCTGTTGTAAAGGACGGAGATGTGTCATGACTTCTGTCGTCTGTCCCGGGGTGACGATGATGGAACTCGTGAAGGTAGCTTCCTTCACATTGTACCCTCGAATAGCTCGGCTCCCACTGGCAGTTTGTCTGACAGCTTCAATGGTGGTAAACAATAAAGTGAAATCTACTCTCACACAATCCTTTTTCCAGATTCGACGTTAAGTTATACAGGGGCGTGACATCAGCATTAAGTAAGCAATATGAGCTGTAGCTGAGCAAGCCTGAGTTTGCTGTGAGCCAACATGAGTCGACGTAACTGTGCCTGATTTCCTCCCTGAGCAGCATGAGGAGGGTCTGGCATTGGGCCCCCCGTCGGCTCGTAGGGATGTGAGGTGTCTCGGATTAATTGGTCCCATTTTCGGGCCACAGAGTCTTCAGTGGCTTAGCTCTGTGGCCCCTGTACCGGCAATACTTTCCTTTCACCTAGAGTTAAGACCGTTCGAGTACATATATACACATATTCAGCTACTGATGATAATCCTCAATAGCTTCATTCATGAGATTTGAACGAATAGCAGAGTTTAAGGGGTTCTTAATATCTACCTTCGATAATATATTGACTTGCAAAGGGCTTTATGTCGATTGACTGCCAGCTTATTAAATTATTACCAAATATCGGAGTATATACACTGTTAGACACTCCTAGACAAAAGCTTTCTAGCAGTAGTATCAGTAACAGTTGACTCACGAACTTTACCGTAAAGTTGGTCGATTCTGATTGAAGGAATGCTGTCACTAGAGAGGCAAGGCAGATTCAAAGGTGACTAGAGGATCAAGAGGGTTACATAGAACAAAACACCACCACTCATCGACTGACAAATATCTTGACAGAGCACCCTAAACGCGCCGGAGCTACGTATTATGGGCGATCCGTTGTCGTTCTGGAGCCAGGACCAAGGAGTCACAAGCCCTTGATGACTCATTTAGAAACGAGCTCGAGGTATTCGATTGGAGAACCAAGCTGCCGCGGAAGGTAGATTGGCCGTAATGAACTTTGAGAGGCTATAAGAAACCCTAGCTAGCGGGTCGTGCTGTGCAAAGAGCCATATCATGCTCACCGGGACCATACAGTGGGATATTGTTCCGTCAAGTACCTCTCTGCTGCCTGAATTGCGATGTGAGCGGTTCCTGATGCATAACAAGCAGGGAACAGACGGCTAGGACTAGCGGGCCTTTAGGGCGTGACCTGATGGTGGAACAAGAGCGGCATGTGCGCGAGCTGAATGGACACAAGAGTCCCAGCATCCCTGTGGTAACTTATCCGTACCAGCATGTCCAGGGGCTCGAAGACTGAACGATGACTTGTAGGGGTGGTATAACACTAGCATTATCCGTGTAGTACAAGGAGTGTAACGGCTAGCGACCGTAATAGGCAGCATGTCATCCATGCGAGCTTGCTGTAAGGAGGTTGCATCAGCATCATGCGGTGGGCACAATGAGTCAAACTATGTGCACAGAGAAAAGGAACAACAGGATTTGGTTTCGGCCAGCGCCTCGCTACCGCAGTGAATCATAGGAGCGGTGCATATTGCTTGGTGAGCAGTGTACACACAGTTGGACCCAACGGCTTTTAGGGCGTGACCCGATGGTGCAATAGTAGTATCACTTGCGCAAGTTGAATACACATACTGGGTTTCAATATCCTTGTGAAGATTCCAGAGCATTTCGGCTTTATCTTTCGCGGGCTCGGCGCAGCAATTGGCCAAGGGATGGGTGAACCTGCGCGAGGATCCGCGTGATACGGTGAATTGATAGCTTGGCCACCTCGACCGGCTAGCCTGACCTTCATGCGAGCATGCCGTGGTGGAGATAACATTAGGGAATTAAATTCTTGATAATGTATAAGAGAATATATGCAACAGATTCCGTTTCTTAGCGAGGAGATTACGATCCACGGCTGTTAATAGGTTGCATTACATATTCTGAGATTATTACAGCCAGTCTATTCCTTGACACGAAATGCGCTTCTCTCTTGTAAAAAGCAGCAAAATCTTTTTCTTGTAGCCCCCTTCCTGTTTTGAAGTCTCGTTCAAATAATCGTTTTTTCTCTGGAATTCATTGAAAGCCTTAGAGCACCTTTGAAGATAAGGTATCCAATTTCTGGTCATTGTACTGCTGTCCTCGGTATTCTATTGAGCCCCCCCCCCCGTCCTATGCTTTACAGCTAGCTGCTACGTCTGAGCTTTTTGCATTTCCTTCAAGCTGTTGCCTGCCCAGATCTTCCCGTTCTAATGAGATTTCCTTGATCAAGCAGGTCAGGGCGAAGCCCACCACTGAGGCTCCCGCAATCATCCAAAATATGCCATACAACGAGATCTTGTATGTTTCAATGATTTGATCTAACAGTTCGGCAGGAACATCAATCTCTCGCAAAAGCTGAATGGACGCAACGGCCTCCCGCGCGTCCCCCAAAAATGCTAATTCTGGCGGGACCGCGCCTAGTGCCTTAATCTTGCTCGAGTAAATCGTATTGAATATACTCGATGAGAGTGCGAGTCCGATGAGGCCGCCAAACAGGCGGAAAGATACAAGGATGCCAGTTGCAAGGCCCATGTCATCCACATTCAGCATGCTGGCCTGCAGCGGCAGATTCAACACCGACCAAAACGGGCCCAAACCCAAGCCAAGCAGCACTTGGAAAGACGCCTTGGCCGCAAGGCTTGAGCTACGATCCAGCAGCGTCATCACGCCCGCACCAACTGCGACAAACACCCAGCTCGCTAGAAGCGTAGCCCGATATGTGCGCATGATTTCGACGACTACAGACCCGATGACTGCGCTGCCGATCGCGAGAAAACATCCGGGCAGCATGAGCACGGCAGCGCGCAGCGGCGAGTGCAGATACACGGCTTGCAGAAACAAGGGCACGTAGAGCATGATGATGTAGTTGGCGATGCCATGCAGGAAGCCAGTGGCCAATGTCATGCACGCGGTGCGGCTCTTGAAAATACGATATGGGAAAACAGGCTCGACGGGCTTAGACTCGAAGAGTGCGAACAGAACTAGCAGACCGAGGCCGAGGAAAAGCGGAATCAGCGTCTGGTACGAGGCCCAGGGGAACATGGCGCCTGCCCAGGCGATGGGCGACGCAAACAGCATACACCCCGCTGTAAAGAGAGCGAGACCAATCCAGTCAAGCCTTCGTATCTTCTGGGAAAATGATTGCTCGAGCGGCTTCAGCCGGAGGAAGAAGATGGCGAACAGAAGCCCGATGGTAGATATAGGTAGATTGATCCATCCGCTTTCCAGTTTTTGTCAGCATAAAATACAGAAATTGTTTACCCCGCTGTTCACGTTACAGTAACTTACATCCACCGCCAGCTCACGTACTCGGCGAACAAGCCGCCCGTGACTGGCCCTAGCACCGTGCCGCCGAGCATAGGAATGGCAAAGAGACCCAAATACATGGGACGTTCTTTCAACGTCGTGATGTCAGCGAGGATGATCTCATTGAGGACGTCGAGGCCTCCAGCGCCGAGGCCTTGCAGCACGCGGCCAACAATCAAGACCGTCATGTCTCGTGCTACGGCAAATACAATGGAGCCTAGCATGAACAAGGCGAAAGAGGCATAGAGGGGGAGCAGGCGGCCGAAGACATTCGATACACTGGTGTGGATTGGCTGCACAATTACGACGGCCAGAACAAAAGATATGCTCGCCCAGAAGCCTTCTAGAGTGGTGCCGTGTAGGTCGTAGGCAATGACCTGAGGAGAGTGAGCTAGATGTCGTGTGATTGAGGAGGGAAGACAGACAGGTATCGCGACCCCGAGCACGGTTGCATCGAGCGCGCAGATGAAGCCCATAATTAAGAGCGCAAAAAAGGACATGTGAAACGCGAGCGGCTTTTTCAGCGGTTGCTCTTGCGACTCGTCATCATTCGCTGTCGGGCATTCACTGCCCAGCACATGGCCGTGGTGCTCAATGAGATTCGATTTTGTCGCGTTAGAACGGGCTTCCTTACCATCTTCAAGATGCTCCATGTTGAGATGGAAATCACAAAGTTGAGAATTAACAAAGTCAAGCAGATATGTCAAAGCGCACGAGAAATGATTGGCCAGTGAAGGTCGCGCTGGAATGTATCTTTTTCTCGACGTGAGAGCTATTTGCCCTTGGCGGTGCTACACCAGGGCTTTTTACTTTCCAGGCTGAATACGGATCTGCGGATGATATGTATAGTAAGCAGGAAATATGTTAAAGCATGTCCGACAAGAACTTTGGTGCTGTACACCCACCTCCTGTACGACGTGGACACAGTGGGGGCTGAAGAAACTTGGAATTTCGGTAGTTAAGCGACCGTCCTGATACGTGGGGCCCCATGAACGGTGTTTATTTTGTGCTTGCCGCATGTTCCACAAAAGCGCATCGCCTTGTTGTCGAGAGGCTGTGGTGGATATTAGGGCGTGATGGCTGCGAGCTAAGGCGCTATGTACGAAAATAGGGATATGGTGCGAGTCGCAGGGTCTACAACGAGAATATTTGCCAAGGCGTTTGTCCAAAAGTGACGTCCCGGCGCTAGTAATTAACCGACACATAGATTAATGGGCATCTCAAAAGCTGACAGCGGGTATATTCCTGGTCCCTAGTGGAGCGTGACTGTGTTCCATTCGCGCATTTCGATTGCTGTACAACAACTTTTCTCCTACACTTCTAAATATAGAGATCAGATATTACTGTCGTGTCTCAGTTAGTCCACGACTATCCTCTCTTGAGCGTCCTCAGGATGCAAAGTTCCCAGCGACGGGGATCCAACATGTCTAGAGCTGTGATCAGCCTCTTAATATCCATAGACCGATCAGGCGCCCATTTCATTCACCCAAGCCTCCAAATCCCGTAGCAGCCCCTCCCCGACTCTCTCCTCAACCACCCCTTCCTGCCAGCTGCAAGTGACGCACATTTGTTCATCCTTGACCGTCATGATCGATAACGAGATAGCAGCGGAAGGCACTTCGGCACTCAACACCAGCTCTGCTCTCCGCAGCGACCATGAATCCTTCTCCCCACTACCTCCGTCTAGCACACCCAGATTCGTGACAAGCCAAGACAAATAACGCGTCCGCCGTGCCTCACGCTGCTGCTGGCTGTTCCAGTCTGGACAATATCCCATGACAGCTAGCAAGTCATTCCTTGAGCCTGAAGCGAGGCGCGCCGCGATTTCACCGCGTATGCGTGCGGATACGGCCCAGATAGTATCGACAACATCATTAGGTAAACGTGTACATGAATTTGTATCTGTGGCAGTGGTGTTGGTAGTATCTGCGGCATTTTCGGCCATTTTCTCGCGAATGGTCGCGACTAGCTCAGGCTCATACTCGTGGTCGAGCACAGAGTCGTAGTTGCACATGGTCTCCTTGGGCACTAGCCAAGGGTAATTGGGCGTGCTTACGGGCAGGAAGTGACGCAAATCGTACGGCGTTCGACTTGCAAATCCCTTGCCCGAAGCAGGCTTGAGGGAAGCAGTGAGAGAGACGAGGACCAGAGCATGCATGAGGCCGGTAACGGTAGTGCTGTGCAGACGACACACAGCCACTAGTTTTGCAACGGTGTTCGGGTTGATGGTAAAGGTGCGGAACCGGGTTGCGTATGGCGTGCATTGTATCCGCGCCCAGGTTGCGTGGGGTGATGCAGGGAAGAAGGATACTGGTTTGAAGTCGTTGTAGAACCACTTGAGAAGAAACAAGGGTTCCAATGGCCATGCGCAGAGGATCTCGCCGTTTGGGGGAAGCTTATCGGTGTCATCAGGAAGCTCCAGGGTCCAGTTAGCCGCGGAAGTGTCAATGAGAACAGCGGTCTGGTCCGAGGTTTCATTTAAAGCGCGGAGAAGATGGCGATGGAAGATGCTGCCGCTCATGCCGTCGTGGTGGGAGTGGTTCCATACATACAACATGTCTAGGGTGTTTGCCTCGGGCCGGTGCAAGACGACTAGCCGCCACCCGGGCCGCGTCGAGATGTGGTCGAATTTCGAGTCGAGTTGTAGCTGCATGGTGTCGACGTAGACCTGCTCGAAGTGACCATCATCATCGCACGATCGCCACTCGACATGGTCGCGGAGGTCAAGTTGCCCAAGGCGGACAAAAGCAGGATGACGAGAGTGTTCGCCTGTGATACCAACATGGAGATGGGGCTGCTGGAGGACTACTTGAGCCAAAGCGTTGACGACGCTGCTCTTGAGCGTAGCTAGGGCGTCCAGTTTAGCAAGATCAGGCGGCGGGCTGTAGCGACAGGCTACAACGGTGCCGCGGTATTGATCGAGTGTATGCATGGCTGTTTGGTACGCTTCACTGAGTCTGTATTAGACGGTAGAGGCCCATGATTCACAAATGAATTGGCACGTACTGGCTTCCCATCACCCGAATTGGAGCGCCAACGCTGACATGACGACTAGTAGTTGGACTTTTGCTTAGGTAGCTGCCCATGATCGAAGCTGAAAGCTGAAAGCTGCTATGAGAGTAGTGCTGCAGATGGTGGAGTATGACAGGCTATATTGAAAGCAGAGATGCGGCGTTGAAGGTTTACTGGTGTGATGTTGCAGGGATGGTCAGATGTGGTTAGGCGCTACTGGGTCACATACATGTACTTTTATTAATCTTACTATGGGGGCTGTCCAGGGCTGACTTACCCGTGCGCATGCGCGTACCACTGCTAAGGCATTTTTTCTTGCATTTTCCTTGCATTTACTTTGTACGTGTCAATGTATTCATGGAAAAGGTGACGGTCACGTGTTTACGCGACGACCGTGATTCGCGGCGCTCTACCGAGTACATGGTATCAACCAATGTTGGTTTTTGGAGTTGGAGACTAAACCTCCTGCAGTCCATGGATGAGATCAATTGTTTCAGTCAATCAGGGAAGGTTAATTCATTTTCTCTTTCCAGACCGTCCCAGAATTATTGCATCTCTGCATCTCGCTTCGGCTCCACCTGTTCACTATCATGACTCAATGAATGCTCCACCGTCCCTGCGCTGCTCTCCACCGTATCTAGATCAGTAATCTCGAAAACACTCCTCCTTCTCCGCGGCGTTTTGGGTTTGTACATGTACCGCCACGGCTTCGATTTGCTCAGATTCGTTTCGCTTGACCGCGTCCGGAAGAAGGTAATAATCGCCTCTGAACCTGGAAGCACCTTGAACGCACGCGGAAAGGCAGGAATGCCCATAATCAAGAAACCAGTCGCCAGCTCCCAGATAGTCCACACAGCGACGCCCGAGAACTCATACGTTGCGTCCTCAGACTTGACCAGGTGCACAAAATAGACTGTGCGGATTATGCCGAAGGACCACGCGCTGTGCACACAAAGTCTGTTAGCCTAACCATTGCGCCAATATACTTATCAGGAGAGAGGGATGCACGAACCCAAGTCCAATGACGAACAGCAGTGACAGCCCCCACCGCCTCTTCTTACTCAGGTTTAACTTCCAAATCATCCATTGCGGCAGAGCAAGAATCGCCGTGTCCGAAACAAAATTGATAACGCTGGTCGCAAAGTTCTGCGCCTCGACATCCACGCGACAACTGCCGCCCTCGTAGAATGGATCCCAGATTTTCTCACGCGGCCAGCAGCGGAACACTTCAGTCAATGTCGTGATAACGTAGTAGAGGATATTCCCCCATATCATCAGGTGAAGCATCCAAAAGGTGAAGTTATGTTGGCCCTTGGGCACAAAGATCCGCAGCCAATTGGTCAGGATGGCGACTTTGATGCACATGGCGATCGGACCGTAGAAAATGGCGGCAAGGTGGAGATTCTGCACCATATCAGCATCATGCCCAAGCGAGAACTTGGTCGCAGCCAGCTAGATTCACATAAAGGATCGTGGACATGGCCTTGAGCTGGATGTTCCACTGATGAGTCCACATCCCAGGCAGTCCGACGAGCTTCCAGCTCGCGTACTGGATTCCGGCGAAAATGCCCTGCGACAAAGGTCAGCCAACGCTGCTTCTTTTCATGTTCCACAGATGGCTATCTACCAGCGCCGTAATCATCAAGTAGTCCTCAACGAAGAATTTCTTCGCGACTGTGCTGCTCACTATACGTGCCGCCACAGCAAGCGTGGCGATGGTAGAACTTGCGATGAGCCAGATGTACCCACTTGTGTGCTGTCCGCCGGTGTTGACAAAGTCAGGTATCACGCCCACGGGCGGCTTCATGGCGGGTCCTTCGAGATCAACGTTCATAGTGTAAGCGGGAGTTTAGTTGATTCTGGCATGTAAGAGAGCGAAGGGATCCCCAAGAACGCAAAGTTGCAAAACGGAAAGATCTGCGTAACGAAATGTCTCGGTTGCACCTCCAAAACATAAGAAGAAATAAGGATATTGGGAAATGCGGAGTTATTAGGCATCATTTGATACGTGTGGAAGCGAGGGGGGTGGGTGAGATTGCTGATTACCGTGATCAAGAAGCATCTAAGTCAACCAGGAGGCTGTGTAACCCGAACGGTAGCAACTATTTATGGTAGGAGATTGAGAATGCATCAGTAAGGGTGGCTGATGTGCAAGACTTGCAGATGGTTGGCTGGAAGAATTACACGCAGCCGTAGAGGCATGCGGAATCAAGTGGGGGTGTGGTTACACGAATACGCCCCGCGCTTAGTGCTCCCTTGGTAACAAACGTCTGGCCATTAAGACAATATCAGGCCTAACAACTAACACGTAGCGATTCGTTATCTCTTGAATCTGCAGTCGGGTGGCAGCACGCCTGCAGGTATTAGCTTTTCCGCCTTGGTATCGGCATCAGTGTCAACACTGATATCAAACATAATCTGCTGCGGTATTGCAGTCTTAGTAACATTCGTATCTCACCATGGATAATAGCAACTCAAGCTCACTCGGCCCCTTCCATGGGCCCCTGAAAAAGCAAATCGAAGCCCAGCGTCTCCAGTCGCAATCCGCCCAAAATAAAGACCTCCCTGCCTTCTACCGCAACGTCGAAGAAGCGCTCGATGCGCGCCGCGCAACGCAGTCGCTTTTCTCCATTTTGCCAAACAACTGGCAAACCAGCCATGCCGTTGACTTCTGCTCCAACGACTACCTCTCCTGGAACACGACGGGCGTGATCCGTACCGCCTTCTTAGCCGAACTCAGCGCGCACCCTAATTTCAACGTCGCGGCTGGCGGTTCACGAGTGATGGAGGGAAACTATGCGTACATTGAGGATGTAGAGCGCGAAATTGCTGCATGGCATGGGGCAAAGGTAGGGCTGATTGTCAACTCAGCTTTTGATGCAAATGTCATGGTTTGGTCTGCGCTGCCGCGGCCGGGCGATGTCGTTATGTACGACAGCCTGGTGCATGCGAGCACGCACGAAGGCATGGAGCGCAGTCTTGCCATTCAGAAAACGGCGTTTGAGCACAATGATCTCAAGGCGTTTAGCAGGACGTTGAGCTCTATTTTAGAGACTTTTCCAATGGTCAAGCAGGGCAGGCGATCTGTACTTGTAGCAGTTGAATCTGTATACAGCATGGAAGGTGATGTGTGTCCATTACTGGAGCTAGTTGAAATTGCCGACGAGCTTTCGGAAGGCCTTGGTAATGTTCAATTTGTGGTGGATGAGACGCATAGCGCGGGGCTTTTTGGCCCAAATGGTGCAGGTTTGGTGTGCGAACTCGGCTTAGAGGAAGAGATCGCAGTGAGGTTGCATACCTACTCAAAGGCTATGGGTGCATGCGGAGGTAGGAGTATCACATGTCCTCGTCACTAGGCTTACAGCTGACGAAACTACACCAGGGATCATCCTCGGCGATGACACGATCAAGACGGCGCTCGTCAATTTTGCACGCCCCAGTGTCTACTCGGCATCGCCGTCGTTCCCATTTGTAGCGGCAATTCGGGCGGGCCATAAATTACTTGGTACCCCTGAGGCCCTAACGGTAAGTAGACTCAATGCAGACCGTTTTGGAAGTCTATCTAACATGTGCTTCAGGGCCAAGAGCGAATTCAACAACTAGCCCGGGCCTTTTTCGAATCACTGACCTCGCACCCTCTCTGGCCAAAAGCGCGAGATTCCGGTATTCTCGCAGTGCCGCTAGCTAGCGACTGGAAAGAACGTCCGTTTCTAACTCATATCGTCACTGTGTGGACGCGGCAGCATCATCTGTACTGGATGCTGTTTCATTTACTGTTTGCATCCTTCTTTGTGCTACCTGTGAAGCATCCCGTCGTACCTATCGGCCAAAGCAGGCTTAGAGTCACATTTCACGCGGAAAATACTATTGCCCAAGTATCTAGGTTTGTGGATGAGCTTTTTGTATGGGTGGAAGAGGTTATGAATATCGAGGCAGGACATAGTAGTCATAAAGCTACTACAGCAGCCCGAGAGGTGTACGCTTGGATGAGAAAGGAGGGCCTGACCGGGTATGGGATGGTATAGAACGAACACTGAATCGTCCCTCAGGAAGGGATCATAGGGCTAGATTTTAAATCCTAGGCTGCAACTTCGGGTAAGCATGCGTGAGATTTCATATATCTAGTGAGATAAGCCCCACTCTATGCATTCTGGAGGATGGATGAGACCTATAGACTCGTCCAGTAGGAATAGACCGGCTAGATTATACCACATCTTTGCCGCTAAGGTACATATTATGGCTGGCGTTGAGTATAAACCTGAAGTCCTCAAAGTGGAGTGTTCTCCGCTGCATTCACTTCAGGCCGTATGCGATGTTGTGCCCACATGCAAATTGCTAGGATAAGACAGCCTTAGAGACTTGAATCCGAATTCATACCCACCTTACTAAATCAGGCATCCGGGTAAATTGACAAGCTTATAAGCATTTTAGTCTACTCTATGCGTTCACAAGGTGAAGTCTGCCTTCCCGTGTGAGACTTTTGGAGATACGTATGCTTCCAGAAACTCATACTCGAGTGAATCTGTGCTAGAACTGGATATTATCATTACGTCATACCTCAGTAACAATCACGATGGAACCAATAGCGATTGTTGGGTTGGCTTTCAGGCTGCCACAAGGGGCAGAAGACGATTCAAGCCTTTGGAACATACTTGAGCAAGGCAAGAACGTAATGACGCCTTGGCCGAAGTCCAGAGCAAATATAGACTCATTCTACGATTCAAGCGGAGATAGGCTTAACACGGTCTGCCTTCAATATTATATTTAACGATCTACCCGCAGCTAATATGACAGCTAGGTACCGGCAGTGGGGGCACATTTTCTCGATGGAGACTTCACCACGTTTGATGCTCCTTTCTTTTCAATTTCCAAGAAAGAGGCTATGGCCATGGATCCCCAGCAGCGGATGCTGCTCGAGACTACATTCCACGCCCTGGAAAATGGTATGTATGCTAAACGCTACTCTAGCTACACGAACCCTGTCTATATAACTAACAATATACAGCCGGTATACCAATCGAAGATGTTGCAGGAACCCAGACAGCGGTATATGCAGGGTCCATGGAGAGCGAATACCACAGGATGATATCCAAGGACCCGGACGAAGCCCTACGAGCCTCCGGAACCGGCGTGTCAATCTCGATTCTAGCTAACAGAATAAGCTGGTATTTTGATCTAAAAGGCCCCAGTGTTCAAGTTAACACTGCGTGTTCGTCTAGTATGGTAGGAGTAGATTTGGCGTGCCAGTCGCTGCGATGTGGGCAGAGCTCAATGGTACGTTGGTCCGAACATCAACTAAGTCACCCTAGCATCAACAGCTAAGCATTGAGCAGGCGCTGGTCACAGGGTCCAATTTATTGCTCAGTCCAGAGCTCTCTCTGTACCTGGCAAATCTGAACATGCTGTCCCCAGACGGCATCTGCTGGAGCTATGATCACCGCGCAAATGGTTACAGTAGAGGAGAGGGTATAATAGTGCTAGTCCTAAAGACGCTCTCGAGTGCAATCAATGCTGGGGATAATATCCGAGCTGTTATCCGAGGAGCAGGATCAAATCAAGATGGCCGTACCCCAGGGCTAACCCAGCCAAGCGCGAGTTCTCAAGAGGCCCTAATTCGAGACGTATACCGCAGTTGCAATCTCAATTTTGAGACAACACGTTATGTGGAGGGCCACGGTAAGTCGTGTTCTTGTTTGAACGCTGTGCGTTTGTTTCGTGGCTTATTGTACCAGGAACCGGGACTCAGCTTGGAGATTCGATTGAAATAAAAGCGATTGGCTCTGTCTTTCGATCTTCTCGCTCCCACGAAGCGCCGCTATATGTGTATGATTTTCCATCAAACTCCAAAAGCCACTCGCTGATATCAAGCCAGGGGGACTGTGAAGTCTAATATGGGCCATCTAGAAGGTGGAAGTGGCCTGGCAGGCATTCTTAAATCCATCTTGATTCTCCAGAAGGGGATTATTCCCCCAAATGCCCTGTTCGAGAAGAAGAACCCAAAGATCAATGCGAAGAGAAATAACATTCAGGTGAGACCTAACGCCAGTCTCTCGAAAGTGCAATATCATTTCTAATAGATCTCTAGGTCCCCACAAATTGCATTGAGTGGCCTTGTGCAGGCCTCCGACGAATATCAGTCAATTCGTTCGGTTTTGGCGGATCCAATGCCCACGTTGTTTTGGACGATGCATATCATACTTTGGAGTCTCTCAATTTGAAGAAAGCTCTTCACTCCGCCCAGACGTTTAATCACGCTGAAAGTAATGGGACTGGAGGAATTGCCAATGGCAGAAGCATTTGCGATAATGTTTCACAAGACTGCAGTTCGCGGCAGGCGAAATTTCAAAACACCAATGGCTTTAAAGATGTGTCCCATGAATCATCTGACAAGCTGGCTCACCTCATAAATAAGAAGGATGCACGGTCTGAAAGTCTCATTCCAGAAGCAGAAATTTCAGTGACAAGAGAAGCAAACACTACGGTCCCGCCAAAAGTAGATTGCGAAACTCAGCTCCTCGTGTTCTCCGCGCACGATGAGACAACATTGAAGCGAGTCCTTCAACAGTACAGTGGGTACTATGATTCGTATGTCAAAGGATCGCCGAAGAGCCTACAGCATCTGGCTCATACCCTTGCTATGCGGCGAAGCAAGATGGCCCTGAGATCGTTTGCTGTAGGAAATGTAGATCTGTCCTCAGAAGATATTGGTATCGCGAGTTCAGACTGCGTGCGCTCATCTCTAGAAACGCACCTCTGTTTTGTGTTCACAGGTCAAGGAGCGCAATACGCCAATATGGGGCTTGAACTGATGCGATATCCCGTTTTCAGGTCGACTCTCAACACAGCAAGTGATATATTTCAGGCGCTAGGGGCCAATTGGTCATTGCTCGGTATAACATCCAGGCCGTTCTGGTCGGTGGACTTGGCTAATGTGGCGTCACAGAAAAACTCGAAAGCACAGAGGGTATTGACATGCCGGAGCATAGTCAACCTATCTGTACTGCCCTTCAAATCGCTCTGTTCGAGTTACTTAAGAGCTTTAATATTTCTCCCGTGGCCGTCGTCGGTCATTCCTCTGGCGAAATTGCAGCTGCGTATGCTATAGGTGCTCTGACGCTAGAATCTGCCTGCAAGGTTTCGTATCACCGGGGTAGATTGAGTGGTGTACTAGCTCGCAATGCTGCAGGAGCTATGATGTCGGTGAATCTACAGGAAGGGAATGTTCGTCCTTACCTGGACAAGGTTCTCCCAGGTTTCGAAATACACATAGCATGTGTTAACAGCCCTACCAATGTCACTCTTGCAGGACTCGAAGTTGACATTGATGCTCTCAAACGTTACCTTGACGACGATGGAGTATTTTCGCAGAAACTGAGGACGGGAATGGCATATCACACTCCAGTGATGCAACAAATCGCGGACGAATACCTGGCCTCCCTGGGCATTCTAGAGTCTTCGACACTGGAACACAACGCGACTGTGATGGTGTCGACAGTGACTGGGCAGAAAGTAGCCCCAGCAGAACTTGCTGCAGGCCAGTACTGGGTTGAGAACTCGATATCGATTGTCCGATTCGTTGACGCACTGCAGTATCTCAAGCAGGCAGCGCCGAAGCTAGATGGGATAAAGGAACCATCCGACTACATCGAGATTGGACCTCATGGTGCCTTACGTCGGCCCATCCTTGACACGCTTAGACAAATCTCTTCTAATAGGGAATCCAGATATATGTCTGTGATGTCAAAACATAGTTCGCCCTTGAAAACAACTATGGAAGTCGCAGGCCGCCTTTTCACCCTTGGCCACCCAGTATCCATCACCGCAGTAAATCAGGACGCTGTGATTATTAGGGCCTCCACAGCGCAAGACGATACACCCCGATATCCTTTTGACCACTCCCGACGATATTGGTACGAAAGCCGACTGAGTCGCGATTGGCGTCTCCGTGGTTCTGCTCCACGGGACGTGCTGGGCATACGCTCGTCGGACTGGAACCCCATAGAACCACGATGGCGTAAGGTTCTCAGTATCGAAGAAACGCCATGGTTTGCAGACCATGTCATCGACGGCCTTATCGTCTTACCCGCTGCGGGTATCGTGGTTATAGCTCTTGAGGCAGTAAAGAGCATGGCAAAAGAACACCAGATAGTTTCTGGATTTCTTATTAAAGAAGCTACCTTCATGCGGCCCATATCTATGCAAGAAGATAAAAAAACCGAGATCTCGACGCAATTGCGCCCAGTGAGCCATGCGTACGAACGTACATCACTGCGCTTCGAGGTCAAAATCTTCTCGATGGACGACGACGGTGACTGGACAGAGTGTTTTAAAGCGGTCATTCACCTCCAAATTACCAGCGCGACCGCTACAGAGGTCGACGCGGGATTCGAGGCACGCGCTCTCGAGCAAGCTTTCTGTAGCGGCTTCGATGAAGCAACTCGCTCCTGCGACATTCCGATCACCATGCAGAATTTCTATAACTACCTTCACAATCAGGGTCTATGTCACGGAGAATCGTTCAGGCTCACGGAAGACATCCATTGGGACGGACGAGAGCTTTGTGTCGCGCGCGTCAGGAACCCGACAGAGCGGTATGTGGGCGTTGTTCATCCAACCGTACTTGATAATTGCCTTCAGATATGCTGTGCTGCACCTTCTGAGGGTATGACGAAGAAAGGACTGGCAACATTCATTCCAACTCGCTTGCGCGATACCTGGATATCGGCAACAGGGTGGCAGTATCCCGAAACGCGTTTGATCCGAGTGCGATCCCAGTCTAAGTTTAACACAACTGCAACTGGTTATGAGTCATCTTTTTCGGCTTTGGCAGATGATGGTACACTGCTTTGCCATGCGAAAGAGGCTGGGATGTCCGCCGTTGCACACAAAAGTCAAATAGAGGGCGATCAAAAACGTTTACTTCATAGTATAGACTGGAAACCGCAACTGTCCCTGCTTTCCCCACAACAACTTTCCGAATACTGCGCAGCAGATGGGTATTCCGATGATGAAACTTTTGCTAGCGAGTATTGCGTGGAGCTGGAAGGTGCTATACGAATCAGTCTTGAGCACAAGGTGGCTCAGCTACACTCGCTAGTGACTCCTGCGACGCCGCCACACTTTCGACACTACGTCTCATGGATCCAGCGACAACTATGGAGAAAGCCAGTCCGAACTGCGCACGGAATGGTGCATGAAAGTACCGAAGAGACATTCGCGCGACTCCGGGAAATTCGGCCATCATGGCGGATTTTCATTGACATTGCACAAGCCATCACTTCCATAGTTCAAGGCGAGACAGATGCACTCCATCTTCTGTTCTCGACACCAGTAGCCCAAGACTACTATGACGACTTTTTTGCGCGCACGTGTAACCACAAGCTGCGTTCGTATCTAGAGCTCGCAATCCATCAGACACCCGATCAACGAATCCTCGAAGTTGGTGCGGGTACTGGTGGGATGACCAATCAAGTTCTGGCTATTCTACATCAGATCGAAGAGCGTACTGGAGGTACTGCTTTCTCGGAGTATGTTTATACAGATGTGTCATCGGCATACTTCGACGAGGCGCGAGATCGGTTTTGTCAGGACACCGACCGGATAAGTTTCAAGACCCTTGACTTGGATCAAGACATTAGTAGCAGGATAGAGCCAGGTACATATGATATGGTACTCTGCGGTAGCGTGCTCCACGCCACCAAGAATCTGTCCAGTACGCTGCGTAATCTGCGGCGTGCGTTGAAACCAGGCGGCAAGTTGGTGTTCTTGGAAATTACTGCCCCAGATTGCTTTCTGATGGGTTTCGGATTCGGCATCTTGCCAGGTTGGTGGTGTGGCGAGGAAAAGTCGCGCGAGTGGTGTCCTACGATGACCGAGTCTGAGTGGGAACTTTTGCTGAAAGACACTGGATTTTCGGGCAACGACATGGCAATCCGGGATTATAAGGATGATAGAGCTCACCAAGTCAGCATAATCATCTCTACGGCTGACACACCACCGAACACGGCCATTGCAGCTTCCAGAGTCGTCGTCGTCGTTAGTGAGAACGAGGCGCAAAAGCCACTGGCATTGGAATTGATCAGCGAAGGGTTCAACTTTGCGGACTATCAGCCCGTACTGGTCACACTGGTTCAATTAGCGGAGATCGAGTTAGGCCCAACCGACCATGTAATTTTCCTTGCCGACATGGACGGGTTGATGCTAGCTGATCCATCCGACGACACCTTCAGATTGATTCAAGATTGGGTTCAGCAATCTAAACAATTACTCTGGGTAACAGCGTCTGGCATGTCTGGGCATTTATACTCATATACAGGCCTAAAGGATGGATTTTTGCGAACAATACGATCAGAGAACGACAGCAAACGCATCATCTCGCTTTCTCTAGAAAATTGCTCATCCGATATCCCTACATCTTTGAAACTTATCACACAAGTATTTCGTTCCGCTTTTGAGATAGCATCGCCCGACTCTGAATACATTGTTCGCGATGGCCAGCTTTGGACACCGCGTCTTGTCATCGAAGAGGACGCCAACAAGAGCCTGAACGCTTCGATTCATCCCCAAACTCGAGCGCAGGCCTGGCTGCCTGGTCCACCCGTCAAACTCCAGGTTGGAACACGGGGCTCACTCGACACACTGCGCTTCGTCGAAGACGACGAAAAGCGGACAACGCTGAGAGCGACAGAAGTTGAGATCGAGAGCCGGGCTTGGCCGATCGGCTTCCGCGACGTATTTGTTGCACTGGGGCGGCTCGATGAAACAGAATTCGGTACAGATTGCGCGGGTATCGTGACGAGAGTTGGAGAGGGAGTCGCGGGCTTGAAACCTGGCGATCGGGTCTGCACATCATTCTTCGGAGCTGTCAAGACGTATGTCTACCGCGAAGAGTGCGATGTACTGAAGATTCCAGACAATCTGTCTATGGAGGCAGCGTGTGGTGTCATTAACCCAGCACTGACGGCATGGTACTCACTCATCGACGTTGCACGTCTGACAAAGGACGACAAGATTCTAATTCATTCAGCAGCCGGTGGCACAGGTCAATTAGCTATTCAAATTGCGAAAATGGTTGGAGCAGAGATTTTTGTAACAGTGGGTTATGACCACAAGAAGCAGCTCCTGATGGAAGAATACGATATTCCCGCCTCGCATATCTTCTACAGCCGCAATACCAGCTTCGCACATGGCGTCATGCGCGTGACAAACGGCTATGGAGTGGATGTTGTGCTAAACTCGCTCGTCGGTGAAGGCTTACGCGCATCGTGGGACTGTATGGCGCCGTGTGGACGATTCGTTGAGATTGGAAAGGTGGATATCTACGCTAATGCGCCGTTACCAATGGCAGCTTTCAGGAACAATGTATCCTTCTTCGCGGTTGATCTTCGCCATCTACACTACCAGAAGTTAGACCTGATGAGAAGGGTATTTAGGACGAGCCTGGAGCTGGTACTAGGTGGCACGCTACACTGTCCAGTGCCATGCCACACTTACCCGGTATCGAACATTCAGGACGCATTCCGATATATTCAAGGTGGGCAGAATACGGGACGCGTCGTTGTTACAGCTGAGCCAGAGAACAAAGTTCAGGTATGCACTCTATGCGGACCCGGGAGCGACTGAAGTACATAAAACATCAAGTCTAACGTGAATTAGAAACATCTTATCCAACGAAATTCTTGGACATTCGATAGTAACGCTTCATATGTCATTGCTGCGGGATTAGGTGGTATTGGACGTTCCATTTTGCGTTGGATGGTCTCTCGCGGCGCAAAACAGCTGATCGTCCCATCAAGGTCTGGTGCGGCCTCCCATGCTGCCATCCAGGTAGTCAGCGAGCTTTCCGCACTGGGCGTGAAGATGCTTACACCCAAATGCGATCTGTCCTCGGAAAGCGCAGTGCAGGGTATGCTCTCAGACTGCGCACAAACAATGGGTCCAATCCGAGGCTGTATCAACGCAGCCATGGTCCTTCAGGACTCGATCTTCGACAACATGACCCCTGCCCAGTGGACCACAACTATCCGCTCCAAGGTCCAAACATCATGGAATCTGCATACGCTTCTTCCTGAAAACCTTGATTTCTTCGTTCTGCTTTCTTCCGCTTCGGGAATTCTGGGAAACATTAGCCAGGCCAATTACGCTGCAGGTTGCACGTTTCAAGACGCACTCGCTCGATTTCGCATGGCACACAATCAAAACTCGACATCCATCGATCTTGGGCTTATGCGAACAGTCGGCATAGTCGCTGAGAACGAAGATCTACGAAAAAACTTCGATAAATACTCTGGTCTAGCTGCAATAGAAGAGAAAGAATTCCTGGGCCTCTTAGATATCGTCTTGGGTCCCGACTATTACTCAACGAGATCGGCCGTTAGAGAACAGATTACCATGGGTATCGTTCCTCCATCAGAGCTTGCAAATGGAGACGGTGCCGTCCTCCCGCTCCAACATCTGGAACACTCTCTTTTGGCCTACTTCAGCAAAACCCGTGCCGCTTCTAGTATTCCTGGTCAAGAACACAATTTAAACTCGGCCGTTTTGTTTCGTCAAGCGAAAAATGTTGAAGAAATGGTTTCCGTCGTGGTAGATTCGATCGTGCAGAAGCTGGCGCGCGGGCTAGCCGTCAAAGCAGAGGAGGTGGATGCGGATCGGCCGTTGCATCTGTATGGTGTGGACTCGCTTGTTGCGGTTGAGCTTAGGAATTGGATCAACAAAGAGTTTGCTGCGGATGTGCCCGTGTTTGAGTTGATGAGCGGGAAATCGGTTTCAACGATTGGGCAATTGGTTGCAAAGACAAGCCAGATTAAGATAGCGGTTAACAATTAAGTTAAGTTTACTCTCACACAAAGCTTTTTCCGGATTTGGCCTTGAGTTACGCAGGAGCGTAACATGAGCAACAAGTAAGCAGCTTGAGTTGTAGCTATGCAAGCCTGAGCTCGCCGTGAGCCAGCATGAGCTAGCATGAAGAGGGTCTGAATTTAGGCCCCTATTAGTTCATAGGGTATTAGGGACGAATAGGTCCTATTTTTAGGATATAATCTTCTATAGCTTAGCTCTTTAATACCTATACTAGTAATACTTTCCTTCTATCTATAGTCCTAGGACTACTTGGATAATTATATACGCGTATTCAGCTCTATTGTTCGGCCACTTAGAATATCCCAGCTAAATTCCAAAGCGACCTTATTTCTGCTTGGCCTTACCTTGCTGCTCAGCCTTTGAATTAGATGCCAGATTGGTCTGTGACTCAGAGCTCGTCCCAGGAGCGAATGGAAATTCAATACCGTCTTTTTCTGATTCCGGAATCAGAAGGATAGTGTTCGCCCCGTCTGCTGTGACGTCCTCAAAACATGTCCGAGGGTTTAACTTACGGAAGTTGGTATCATATATCTGTATGCCTTCGTACTTTCTCATATACTTTATCGCTAGTCGTTTTACCTCCTCTACCGCCAATGGCTTCGAGGAATCAACTAGAAGACGGAGTTCAGGTCTCCATGCCCCTCTCTCGCGGATCTCGAAATTTATGGGGACTTTCTAGGCGTCGGCCTGTTGATCTAGAGAGGGAGTAGCGGAATCAGCTGCACCTATTGCTAGAGAATTAGCGTTATTCAGCGGTGTATAGGTTTACTAACCCAATTCTACTTGATCATTTTCTGCTTGTCTCTGAGTTGCAGGTTCTATAACTTCTCCTAAGTTAATATGGGTAATCCGTTTATGGTCGTTTTCTTTTCGTGCAGCACCTATACCTCTTGGGGGTTTAGGCTTCTTTCTATATGTCCTCTCTCTGTCGGGATTCCATAGGCTAACAAGTGATGCTCTGTCAGGTTGTGGCCTTGTAAAAGGTTTCCGTCCTTTAGTTGTGCGTGCCTCTTGGGTATCGTCTGCCTCGAATAGCTCTTGCTCGGTTTGCCTGTGTCTGTCCTCTTCAGCTTGCCGCTGGCTTTCTTGCTCTGCTAGCCGGAGTCTCTCTCCTTGGCCTGCCTCTCTTGCTCAGCTCCTTTCTGCCTCTCCCCTTCCTGCTCCGATATTTGAGCTAGCCGTTACTGCTCAGAAATTCCCTCCCTCCGCCTCTCTTCTTGCTCTGCTCGTTGAACAAGCCGTTCTAGCATAGCTCGCCTCTGTTCGGCTAGCTGAGCAAGCCGTTTTTCCTCAGCCCGCCTCCGTTCGGATAACTGAGCCACGTGTCCTTCCTCAGCCTGCCTCTCCCTCTCCTGCTCGACTTGTCTCTGACTCTCCCTTCTCTCTGCCAGCTGAGCGAACCGCTGTTGCTCAGCAAATTCCCTTGTTTCTTCTTCGGCTTCTACCTCAACCATCTCCTCTTCGGGAGTTCGTGTTTGTCCGTGAGATGTGCCATGATTGGCAATGCGGGCCGGTTTACCCCAAAAGGCAAAGTACACGGATTTGCGGACGAAGAAAGACGTTATCTCAGGACACTGTTGCTCATTAGTGTCGTGTAACCTATCTAAAAACAGTGACAACTTGTCCTGTTCCTGGCCCTTCGGTTTCGGAACTCCGCATCTTTTGGGTGGCCTTCCATCATTATCAACCTCGTATATATTTCTCGCCTCCTCTTCTGTTAGTGCCTCGGCTGTAGAAAAAAATCTAACCATTTGCTCTATGTAGTCCTCAAAGGCGGCGGCATCATATTTGAAGCGATCTGGTCTCCGAGCCTCTAGTAGGGTCTTGAGAGCAATCTGCCTATCAGCAGACCCCTGCATTAAGTTGAGGATCGGCGTGGACTTAAATCCTAATTGATAGGCGTGAGCGGCAATCTCGCATAAGGTTGCCTTGCTAGGTTTCTAGTCTAGTTTTGCTTCAGAGTAGCGCATGGTAATAATCCATATCTGTCGAAGTGTGAAATCTTCTCCATCTGATAAATTTCCTGGCCTGAGTACGAATCTGGACTTAGATTCCTGAACTACGTATTGGCTGACTCTCCGATTCCTATCCCTAAACGCTTTTAAGAGGCAGAGGATATGGAATCTCTTGGCGACAACTCTAGAAGTGATTTTACGCACTTGACGGGCCCTTGGAAGTAGTTTATATCCCTAAAGTAGCTGTAGAAGGAAGGAATTCAACGGTCTGAAGAGATAGATAGCACTTTTTCCCATATAGCTTTGCGCTCTTGCTCGTTAAAAGTACTGAAAATCTTACTGCTGCGCAATTGGCTATATAAATATTCCCTATCGGCCCTACATGCGCCTGGAGTGGTAAGTTCCTAGGCTTTTATATTAGCTCTGTTTAGCTTCTGCCTCGCTTGTGGATTAGGGAGAATCTTATTCCAAGCTTCCTTAATATACCCAAGGTGGTAGAGATTTTTCTATGGAGCATGGCTAGTAATTAGAAACGCCTAGTGAGAACCCTTACCTCGTAGTATTTCGTGGCGAAAATTTAGTGTGACGTGCTTAATCGCATACCCTATTTCAATGCTGGAATGTCTAACTGAAGATCAAATGCATGCATGAACTCTCTGTAATGGAGAATCTGCTTCAAGTTTCTCGCTTGGGTTCGGATATCGCGTACAAATGAGCCTACTACTGGTTCTCGAAGTATAGGTTCCTAGATATTTGGTATTTACGGATTTTGCAGTATATTTCGCTATCATCTGGCTGTTTTTCAAAAGAATACTCTTCGATAAGTTCAGTTTTTACAATCGTGATAAAAAGTCTGGCTATACCCTCGCGCTCAGGCCACACCCACCACTTTTGATCACCACTTCAGCGAGCTACAACTCGCTGCAACTACGCCCAAATAATTATTTAAGAGTACTAAAATAGTCGCATTATATCTAATATTTAGTCTAGTAGCCTTTAGCAGCTTTACAGGCCGCAAGGCGGTCCGGCATGGACAAAATCAGCTTCTTAATAAGAGAGTCAGGTATAGCAGCCCATGCCTCCTTCAAGCCAGCCTCAAAGCGCCTCCACTCCTCCTCTATACTACCCATTATATCAAACTCAGGGTAGAGCTTATAGAGCATCCTTTTAAGTACTAACCATACATGTTCTATAGGGTTGAGGTCAGGAGAATAGGGTGACCAGTCAAGTATAGGAACGTCGTAAACCTCTAGCCAATCCAACGAGCGTTAAGCATTATAAATAGGTAAGTTATCCTACATAAATAGATCCCCATAATTATATACAGGGCGGAGGCCTTTACGGAGCACTTTTATATAGCTCCACGAGATATAGCCTCCACCTAGGCTTCATAGATCGCGAGTCATGATGATGAGAGGACTGCATCTAACCTCACCCTCCTCTATCAACCAAATAGCTCCCCAAACCATACGAGCAGGCTAGCGGCTAGTAGCTACCTCCTCTACTATCTCGTGACTCTATTTTTGTAAGGGGAGGCGCCATACCCATTCTGTGTTGTGGCCAGAACCGCGAGCAACGCTACACTCATCACTAAAAATAAGAGTCTCCTTCTCCCACTTCCACTCAGACAACCGCTCGACAAGTTATAGGCGTAATTTAGCTGTATCCTTATTAATTAGAGGTCTACGCTTCGCTCGAAACTTATAGAGACCCTCTATAGCTAATACGTTACGCACTGTATAGCGAGAAACAGTAGGTTGAGTAGCCTCATCGTCCAATAGTCCCGCCTCTTTCATGAGTAGAAGGTACTCAATTTTTAGGTATTTTTTAACAATCCACTCTAGCCGTCGAATAGCTCGTTCAGTTAGAATATAAGGGCGCCCTATCCGAGGGCGGCTCATAGTTTTATAGGTGGTTTTGCAACGCTGTTTCGTTCGGTTAACAGCGCTCAGTGAACAGTCGAGCCTATCAGCTACTTTACTAGCTACTGCACCCTCATCTAACATGCCCATACAATAATTACGCTGCGCATCTAATAATTCACCTCCGCGCTTTCAATTGCCCGAAATTTCTGTACCAAAATACCTCATTTTAATAGAGTTATATAGAGTTAAAAAATAGGTAGCTCTTTAGTGTTCATGAAGTTGTGGGGTGGCACGTGCGGGGTATAGCCAGACTTTTTATCACGATTGTAGGTCCTCGTTGAAATCTGGCTAAAAGTGTGAGAATCCATTTCTATATAGGGAAGGGCCTTTACCTACGAGATATAGATCCACAACCTAGCGGCTGCCTGGATGCATATTTGCAGTAGCTTTAATTCGGTGTTTTCCGTGGAGACACTCCAATTGGAAACTGGCCGGAAAATCTAGCTCCGGACAGTCACGTGGATCCAGCAATCGCTCGGCGGAAATTCCCGAAACTGCAAATGGCATCCTCGAGCTGATGCTGATTAATGATAGCAGGAACACGGCTTCGAATTTGCGAAAAGTCTTGCTTATTCCCTACTTTCAATAACGTCGTAAGTTTTTTGGCATGCTTATCATCTACATCCCTTGAAATTTTAGGGTCATGTGGGAAATGCAACACCTCGATCTTTACTCGAGCAGCGCCTCTGAGCTTCAAGATTCTCTCTACTGTGATTCTCCGCTCTCGTTGGATGAATCGTGCCCGGCGCATGTTGAGGTAATAGCCAGGAATATGCAATACTAGTAGGAGAATGGATAGTGTTATCTATCCTCTCGTAGTTTGTGGTGCCAAATCTGTTACCACGGTCACGTGCTTTAACGTTCTGAGGACCAATTATGGCCCCGGCTATATATATCGCTTTTCTCTTGGGAAATTATAAAAGGAGGTATTTGTTTATACATATCTTGCTTCTAACTAGAAACGACTGCGAACCTGGTCCTCCGTTACACGCTGTATAAAATGAGTTCAGCATGGAATAAATGCCACACCCAAATTAATTTCAATGCACTCGGCGGGCTCAAGCGTCAACCCACGGACATAAATGGCGTTAGTGGTAAAAAATACAACCCTAAAGCGTGATGGAAGGAAAGCCTTAGGAAGGAAGAGACTCGATACTCTAGATGAAGAGACTACGGATCCTGAGACCGGTTTAAAGGACCTCGCACTCTTTGAAGCTGCTAAATATGGGGTCAGGGTACACGAATATATAAGGACGAAATCCAGATCTCCTTGGGAAGACCATGAGAAATGTTGGGATCTCTGGCCTGGTATCAAAGACTGGATCACTGTGGCTGAACGCAGAGGGGCCCAACCTAATGCCATCGCGGTGAAAATTCGGCCGAATGGCTCTCTATCAAAGCTTGTCTTGGAAAAAAGGTTGGAAGGGGCCGACTTTTGAGGAAAACGTCCGCGAATTGCAGCAGGTACAACAAACCAACATTGTATCTGCCCTGGAAGTATTTAGGTTCGAGCGGACTTCCTATGTCGTTTTCGAATATATGGCCTATTCCATTTCTTATGTTGCTGGTAATCCCCGCCTTGGTGAAATTCGATTAGCTGCAATACTTGGACAGGTATCACCCAGAAGCAATACCTCGCTACGCCGTGAATTACGTTACCGATGATGCGTGAAGGTCTACCTATTATTGGATAGCATCTAAGTTAATCTCCGTCATCCCCGCCGCCCTCTTCCTAAACCTCACCTTAGCAGTCTGATTCACATTCGCAGTAAACCCAATATTCTCTGGTGAAATATCATCATTCCCCCCATCTGTGTCAATCTCCCAATCATAATTAACCAACAAATAGCACAACGCAATCTTGAGCTCATTAGCAGCAAAGAATCTGCCCGGACAAGCGTGGTTGCCATGACCAAACCCTAGGCTGGCAGGTCCCGTCGAGACAAGGTGGCTTGGGCCGTTACTATCGTCATCTCGCATGTCAGCGAAGCGGTGGATGTCGTATTCTAATGGGTTCTTGTAGACGGATGGGTCATGGTGCAGGAGCGAGGAGACTGCTAGACGGGCACCTTTGGGAACAGTGACGCTTATGCTGGGAATGACGACATCGGCCATGGCGATGCGTGGCATAGCACCTACAGGTACAAAACTTAGCATGGCTCAACAGAACAGGGGGTGATCCCGCGACCACTTACCAAACAGAACAGGCCTCATCCTTTGCGCCTCCTTGACAGCGCTATCGAGCAACTTCATATTAAACAACGCAGGCTTGCTCCAAGCCCCAGCAGCCCGTAACACACTCGCAACCTCCTCCCTCAACTCCTGCACAAAGTCCGGCCTCTTACCCAGTCGCAGCATGACCTCAGTCAACAAATCTGTTGTTGTCTGGATCGCCACAGCAGAGAGCAAAAGCTGCGTTTTGCCTGCATTATACTTTCTCCCCGCAGCCTCCTCTTCAAACCAGTCCACAGAGTTCTCCTCCCCCTTTTCCGTCCTCCCGTTCTGTTTGCGCTGCCTTCGTCGTTCTTCAATGACGGCTCGTACTAGCTTCTCCGCCTCTATCGCCTGTTTCTGAACGAGTCTGGCCTGGGGGACTAGCCACGTGGCAGCGAAGCCGCGGAACCAGGTTGGGTATCGGCGTAGTTTGTCGGATGCCTGGAAACTGTCTAGTGCGAAGGACTTGGTGACGTCGAGCCATGCTTTATCGCGACAAAGCTCGGGCCCCAGGAAGACGCGGGAGGACATGCGGGCTATTAGGTCGAGCATGTAGGGGTAGGGATGGGCGAGGGTCCATTCTGGGGAAGAGGAAAGGGGGTGTTAGTGACGAAGATATCAAAGTGTGTGGAGAATGAGACTCACCTGTTGACTGCCCGAGGCTGAGGTTGACGGCTATGCTCGCCTCTTCGGCGATGGGCTTACAGATCTGAGCTGAGATCATGTTAGCCTTGCAGTTTGATTCAGAAGCTTCAGCGATGACTCACCCAGGCACTTTGGCAGTCTTTTTTGCGTTACGCTCAGCATCAATTCTCCCTGAATCGTGTCGACGGCATACACATCAAACCCCTTGAGATGTGACTGCAGATTAGTGGCCGCAACTGCTAGGAAGCTCAAATTGGGCTCATTGCGGATCTCCTGTGCGAGTCTAGGTGGAAGAACAGTGACGACGCCATCGGTGGTGATGACATTGTACGGTTCGTTCTTGTACTCCATAGCTCCTCTCCTTTGGACTTCCCAGCCGTTCTCGAGATAGTATTTGATGTTATCCTGGGTGAAGAAAGACAGCCATCCCTTTGGAGGGTTAATAATCGGGAAGCTGGGTGACTTCTGGCGACTGGCTGAGTATGCCCATGCAATACCACCGCTAACAAGCAAGAACGTAGCAAGGAGGCTCGTTGCGTCCGAGGAAACTTTGGGTATTGAGGTAAACAAGCCCTCAGTCAGAGATAGAAAGGCATTCACCATCATACGTTGATGTGTTGAGCTCCGGCAATGTGATGGAGGACAAGATCAAAGCGAGGTCTATTGAGACTTCGTGATGGATTCGATAGGTAGACTAATAGACTATGGGAGAAGTTGTATAAGTACATGTAGCCCTCTCCAGTGCTGCACTCCCGTGTCTGTCTTTATGTGCGAGCCCAGATCTCATACTACATTGTAGCGAATGAGAGGAGGCGAGTATCCGACTGGCTTGCCCAAATGCAATGCAACAGGCTGTTGCACCGAGTTGACATTCCGGCATTTGCATCACCTATTACCACCTGTTTCATACATATGAAGCCCCCTCAGCGAGGAAAGATAGGAAAGACCGGAACGGAGAGGAACAAGGCAGATTGACTCTACAGCCCCAGACGATGGCGTATACAGGATTGGACCCTGACAATCACATAACATCCTTGCAAGCTGTGGTCCGCCCCACGCCGTTTGGCGGATCGGGTCGTCGTACGGGATTGGACCGGAAAACCCATGCACGGAAATGACTGTTTCCCACATCTGTCGATACAAAACAGGACGCACCTCTATCTCCAATTGATCGCAACTGCTGTGGTATCGAATGCTGAGATAGGATCATATCACAGCCAAGCGGCACGGGACTACAATAGCCGCCCTAGACAGGGGCCCAGCAACCAACTAGGCGTTCGCGAAGCCGTTCGACCACGCATGTGTTTTATAGGGAGTATTGCCAAAGACAATCCAGGCCAATGCCTATTGCAAGGGAAGCGAAGATAGCAGCTCAAAACAAGCTAATCTCTTCCATTCTCTTACTTATTCCTCGTTCTCTCTTTCGTCAACCGCCCAATACAACTGCATAAGCATTTCAACTTCAGCATTTGGATCTACCTTATCACAACAGCTAGCATGTCAACTCCCGAACCTTCCTATACTACGACAACCACACCCAAAAGGCCCAATGTTGCCTTCACCCTGCGAGATGTCAAATGGGGCGAACTCCCCGGCATGGCACGCATCATGTCCCTCGCTTTCTGGAACGACCAGCTCTTTGGTGAAATGATCCACCCCAACCGCGAGAAATACCCAAAAGATTCGGACTTGTACTGGCTGCGTGATGCGAGGGTCAACTTCTGGGATCGCCATTACAAGTTTCTCGTTGCGGTGACACCGGACACGGAAGCGCCTGGCAAGGAGAAGGTCATAGGTGTTGCGCAGTGGGAGCGGTTTGGAGAGGGGGCCAAGAAGCTAGGCCTAGATCGTGCCGAGTATGATCCGAGTATGTCATTTCTTTCTCGCTGCACCACCACCACAGCACAACTTGAGACGCTGACAATAAACAATGTAGGAAACCTCATGAAACCCCTGATGACCAAGGCAATGGCCGTACATGAGCGTCTCTACCCCAACCGCGCCGTTTCACCGGTAAACAAGGATGTTATCGAGCGAGCATATTCGTTCTTCGACTCCGTCTGGAGTGGCAAGCGCGCAGAGTCGTGGTATCTATCTTTCCTCTGCGTGCATCCAGACTACCAAGGCATCGGTGTGGGAAAGAAGCTTACACTCTGGGGGATTGATCGTGCAGAAGAAGAGGGTGTCGTGGCTTCTTTGATTACCGTACCAGGGACAGAGGACTTCTATCACAACCTCGGATTTCAAGAGAAGTTTGGATGTGCGAGGGATGGGGGTGGAAATCCGCTGACGGACTTGAAGGGGCTGGACATTGTGTGGAAATGGCCTAGCCGTTCAGGGGAGAATGGGACGGATATGGCCAGTGCATAAAGCATGGAGGTACGAATAGAAATGGGACAGAACAAAGATCAGTACTCTCAAGGCAAAACTTGTGTCACTTTGACGGGCGAGGAAGTCAGATCTGTATCGAAGGAATGAGAAAGCAGGCTATTGCACACATGACTCGGACCGAGCCAACAATAGCCTTCGAAGTTACAACACCGAAGACACGTCTCTTCTCAGAATGCCAGTGCAGGCAAGTAAAAAATGTTAAAAGTTCTGTTGGTAGCATCCTTGAAGCTGGACTTCATTCTATTAACATCCAGTATGCTGTGATACTGTTTATTGCTCCCAATCGATTAAGAAATAGGCACGAGCATAGGACGCTGACAACGTGTCAATTCCCTAGTTGATTCGCTCTCGACTTAAGACACTATGATCTGTCATAGAATGGTGTGAGTAATGTTTAGGTGCTCAGTGGATATGGACGGAACGTTCCTAAACATTCCGAACTGTGGGACGTTCCTAAATATTCCGAACTGTGGAACGTCTCTAAGCATTCCGAACTTGAAATGGTTGTCTAGACAAATCAAGAGAGCAAGCTTGCTGAGCTCGCGATCACCTCTTTCGTGAATCAAGAATCCTGTATTGTCAGACATCTCATATCATGATTTCAGTATCTGAAAGTGCAGCAGCGCTAGGCTTGGCGGTCAGTTTACCAATAATAGGTCCCATTGTTTATTTATTTCGACTTCTGTACGGAGACTAATGATTGAACTTCCTAAGTAGACGACAGCATATCTGACTGTCCGCGGCATCTACCTCGCCTTCTTTCACCCTTTGGCGAAGATACCAGGTCCTAAGCTCTATGCACTCACTGACTGGTTCTACCTCTACTACCTTGCTCTTGGAGTCTGGCCGTACAAGTTGAGGGAGCTGCACGAGCAATACGGCTCGACCGTACGATTCTCCCCCAATGAGATTTCAACTATCGTTCCCGAGGCTTGGAAGACGATTTACGGTCACAAGAAGGAAACAAGCCAGCAATTCATCAAGGATCCAGACTTCTACGACGCCTCCGCCACACCTGTAAAGGATATCATCCACGCTGATAATGATGGCCATAAGAGGATGCGTCGTATAATGGCCCATGCGTTCTCAGAAAAGGCACTGCGAGGCCAGGCCGACATCCTCAGTCACCATGTCGACCTCTTCATCTCTAGAATTTCAAAGAGAGCAGATAGTGGGCCTATCGACATTACGCTCTGGTACACCTTTGCCACCTACGATGTCGTCGGGGATCTCGCTTTCGGGCAATCCTTCGGATGTCTCAAAAAGGGCGTCTGTGATCCGGCTGTTGCTTCAGTCCAGAACAGCATCAAATTTGGCACTGTCGGACAGATCATTGTACGTCACCCATGGGTTGCCCCATTCTTCAACCTTTTCGTACCGCGACACATTGTACGCGACTTCAAGTACAATATCGAACGCGGCGAGCAGATAGTCAAAGACCGTATCGACGGGATCGTTAAACGTCCCGAGCGTCAAGACTTATTGGATCTGGTCTTGCGACATAACGACGAGAAAGGTCTCTCGAGGGACGAAATCGCTACTAATGCGACAACACTAATTATTGCTGGGAGCGATACTACAAGCTCGATCTTGGCTGGGACTACGTATAATCTTCTTACGAGTCGAGATAAGTATGATCGCTTAGTTAGCGAGATCCGAGAGCGATTTGCGAGTGAAGAGGACATCAATATCGGGAGTGTCAACGAGCTTTCGTATCTACTTGCAGTGTTTGACGAGTCTTTCAGGTTGTGTAAGTACAATCGCAGGGGCTGGGCGTCCGTGTCACAGCAGGATGGAAATAGCAAGACTAATGAGTTTGCTTGTTCTAGATCCTCCTGTCCCAGTCGGTCTGCCTCGAGTGACTCCGCCGGGCGGCAGTTATATTGATGGCTACTTCCTCCCAGAGAACGTGAGTCCATGCCCCGAAGCCGAAGTGGCTAAAGAGACATGTCCCATTACGGTTGATGTGGAATTGTTGCATGCTAATTGGACGTTCTTGAGCAACTCCTAGGCCAAAGTATCGATTCCCCACCTGACAGCTTACAAATGCCCTGAAACCTGGATAGACCCAGAGAAGTTCATCCCGGAGAGATGGCTGGGTGATCCTCGTTACGCCAATGACAGAAGGGATATTCTGCACCCATTCTCTACAGGGTCGAGGAACTGCATCGGCAAGAAGTGAGTCTCCGCATGATTGCCTCTTCCGATCCTCCCCTGCTTTGCTCCTGTCTCGGGCGCTTGAACTTCAGCCACGGCTGAGATTTCCGTTATCTGGTTTTTGGTCGCGAAACATGGTCTGACACTTCTTTAGCCTCGCTTATGCAGAGATGCGACTCATTCTGGCCCGCCTCCTCTGGCGATTTGACCTAGCAATTCGGCCGGAAAGTCGGGACTGGCACGACCAGCGCATTTACTTCGCGTGGGAAAAAGGGCCACTGATGGTCGACGTGACGCCCGTCAAGAGATGAGATACAGAACTAGGCTTGCATGGTCTATCAAACGCCAGTGAACTCATAGAGATGCGTGAGAAGAGGGATAGTTAGGTACTATCCGTAGAGTGGCAAATGGGTATGGGTGCCCGTTGATGGATTGGGTTGGGTTAGGGTCGCACAGGCCCTGGGTATGGGTTTGGCTGAACCCGGCCCTAGCGTAGGTATAGGTTGGGTTAGGGTACCCATTGGGTTTCCTACTAAAGTACAATATTCTACGATTATTAACTGTATTAAAATACCCTAAATATAAGATAAGTGGTGTAAAAAAAATTATTAGTCAGACCTAACACAACCCAGTCCGTGCTAACCATACCCATACCTGGGGTCTATGCGACCCTAACCCAACCCAACCCAACCCCAACCCAGCCTATACCCATTTGCCAGCTTAACTAAGTTCCTAGATAAGTTTAATTAATAGGCTTAGAATAGTAGCTATAGATCTAATCTAAAGCTTTAAGTACTCCTAAACCTTTATACTATAAAGATCTATTAGTTCATTAAGTATATAAAGCTATATAAGAAAAGAGATTAGGTAAAACTATGAGAAGTAATAAAGGAGTATTAAGTGCAAACTGAAGAAGTGGCTTCCAATGACTTGTATACTTAAAGAACCTTGATTTCCAACTTGACCACAGGTCGAATTTAGTGTCCTTTACTATGTGCCCAAAATTACTGGCTTCTTCTGCCACATCAAAAGTGCTGCAGGAATTTGCGCCGCAGAGAACCCAATGAGAAGCTTCATCTGCAAATTATACCCTTCTGCAAATACCAGCCTGGTAACTGTCTGAAGATCCTGAGGGAGGATGTGGATCTTGGCGCTCGATTGTAGTAAGGCCTCGATCTGTGTCGGCGATAGCGTGCTAGAGAGGTGCTTATCTACATAGCTATTCAAGATGCAAGTGGCAATCGAAACGCCGATGACCGCACCCATATATCGGAGCTGGCCTATACTACCCTGCGCAACCGCTGCACATTGAGTTAGCATACTTTATATGGCCACAATGAAGAGCACGACGTGGACATACCAGCATCTTTCTTTGACACCAGGTAAGGCGTCATGATAGTGAGCAATGTCATGTTAGCACCGCAACCAAAGGCTGCGAGCGCTTGGTACCCGTACTGTGATATGAGGATCTCTTCAGTGATGGGGGTTGTTGCGAGGAGTGCGAAGCCAACGGTCTGACAGATGGAGCAAAATATCACTAGGTATAGCGGAGGAATCTTGAATTTCCCTGCGATGGCGGTGACTAGCATGGAAGAGATGGGTGATACCGCTGTATAGGGCAGCAAGCGAACGCCTGCAGCAAGTGGAGATGCGCTGTTGACGATCTGGAAACGTTGTGGTATGGAGAAGATCGCCACAATGGAAGGCGGACCGAGTAAGAAGATAGTCCTTCATCATGATCAGATTTGCAATTGATGTGGTTGCGGAATGTTGTCACTTACAGCATCATTCCGAAGGGAACCCGGTTCTCAATGAACCTCCAAGGAAAGACGGGCTCTCTTACGCTATCGTCTCGCGTCACTTTCCATTGCCAAGCAAGAAGAACGAACCATAGTAGGCCAGAGACGACAAGCATGCCCGCAACGTAGCCACTTCTCCATGGACGGCGGAGACCCGCATTCTCAAGAGCAGCGACCAATAGGACGGAGGCGCCAAGGAGCAAGACTACTCCTAGCCAATCAATTCGAGCAAGCACCGACTTTACAATGCTGCTAGTCTGATGTTGGGGCCGCTCCTTGTAAGGAAAGTGCCTGGGAAGGAGAAAAGCGAAGATAGCAAGAATAACGACTCCAACTGGAACACTACAATGGTCGTTAGTACATTGGATATCCCCGAGGGCTTCTTTGTCCTCACTTGAACAAGAAAACCCATCTCCATGTTGAAGATTGGTTTATCGCACCACCAAAAATCGGTCCTAGGACGAGCGCAAATGCAATGACGACTGAGACGGCCGCAGCAGCCTTTGGGATTTTCTCAGGTGGCTGCGCCCATACCCTTCAGCGCACGGAAAATAATACTGCAGCCTCCAATTAGCGCATTGCTTCAGTTTTCTGACAGAATGTTTTTTCTCACAGTTGATTCGGCGTTTGGGCTGCTCCGCAAGCGCCCGCCCATATCGTAAATGTCGCTATAGATACAAGAAGCACTGGCTTTCGACCAAGAATGTCACTCAATTTAGAACATATGATAAGGAAGCCTGGAAGAGTGAGTCGCAATGGAGCCACATGCTATGGACTGGAGTGCCTTACAACGTAGGTCAAAAGATAGGCCGTCACAATCCAACTACTGAGCTTGAAGCTCTGGAGATCATTTGAGATGGTGATCAAAGCTGTATTGACGATGGTGATTTCGATGGTGATGATGAAAAGGCAAATACAGATCCTAATCGCGCCGTTAGAATCTTACTCGAGGAAGATGGACAACATGGTTCTTACGCAGCGATGATAAGATGAAAGCGCAGACCACGGAGCTCTACTAATGCGGCAGGATCATTAGGCTGCGTCGAAGCTTTTTCGGGTTCATGCATGGAGTTGGTATTGGTGGATGCTGATTTCAGCGAGGAGGATTCTCTAATGCTGGCTTGCTTGCCCACTCCGGATCTACCGGAAAACATTTCTTCTCACTCTTTGACTGGAGATTGAGAAATGATGGTGAGAAGAAATCGAAGCAGGTCTCGAAAGATGTTCGAACCACACTATCTGTGATTAATGGTCGCTCAAGGCAGACACACGAGGCATGGAACGTGGTTCACAAACTTGCGCAACTGCGCCGTTTCATTTAGCCATTTCAACATGTCAACCTCGTGAGACGATACACATCTAGGGCCATGTTATTGGTCGATGACTTGGTCTAACATGGAATACCTGCGGAACACATTGCACCACTAACAGCGCGTTGAGTAGCCCGCAGCTGCAGCGATCCATGTCGGATTACCGACAGCGTGGATCGTGCAGGGATGGGAACTGCGCCCCATTCACGTGGGGCATTATAGCGAACGCCTTTGTCCTCAGACACCTTGATATTGCTTCCAACATATCCTTTCATCTTCACATCTTCACAGCCGTCCATTCTCTCACCATGCAGGTTGTTATTGTATGTTGCCATACCTCGCTAAGTACCATGGATTGCATCTGCTGACAGCTCGACCCTGCAGGTTGGCGGCTCTCTAGCTGGTCTCATGAATGCCATCGTGCTTCAGGATCTGGGACATGATGTGTATGTACTGGAGAAGTCGTCCGAAGACTCACTGCGCAGCCAGGCTGCAGGGCTTAGCGCAGGCCCGGATGTGCAGAGACTCATCAAGGAGTACATGAAACCAACCAAAGAGTACGCAAAGATTGCGACTGCAGTCGAAGTGGTGGACCTAGAAGGCAACGTCATCAATCCCATACCGTCAAAGGATCCTTACCATCTCACTACATGGAGTTTGCTGTACAACCTCTTCAAGAGTCATCTTCTTGCACCAGGAAGCACAAAGCCCGCTGCGAGATACGAGACTGGCAAGACAGTCTCAGCTGTCGAGCCAGAAGGTGATGCTTTGGTGGTGTCTTTCACCGGAAGCGGCACCCAAGATGTACACAAGTTGCGGGCAGACTTAGTCATCGCCGCAGATGGTGCACACTCCACTATCCGAGCATCGATTTTCCCTGATGTCACCCCGCGATATGCTGGGTTCATCACGTGGAGAGGTGCAGTCCCCGCTTCCGAAATCTCACCTGCCTCGAGGAAAGCCATGGAAGGCAGACTGCTGATCTTTCGGACGGAAGACGGCTACACCCTCTCGTAAGTTATGTCTCTTTGACTCGAAAATACATCATACTAACTTCTTAGATACCATGTGCCTGCCGAGAATGGCAGCATGGAACTGGAAGATTCACAATTTATTTGGGTCTGGTACAACAAGCTGGGCGAAGATACAGCGGAGTTCAACCAGACTTTCACTGACAGTTCTGGAAGACGACACTACACGACCGTTCCACGCGGCAAAGTCAACCCCGAAGCTTGGGCGGATCGACAAAGCCGCGGAACCGCCATCAGTATTCCCTTTGCCGAGATGATCGCGAAGACCACTGATCCATTCGTCTCGGCAATCAGGGATTCTTCGGCACCGCAATGTGTAGCGCGTGATGGCAAGCTTCTGTTGACGGGAGATGCTTTCACACTCTTTCGACCACACACTGGATCGAGCACCAATCAAGCTGCAAGACAAGCCCTTGAGCTTGCTGAAGTCTTGAAGGGTGAGAAGTCCCTGGAGGATTGGCAAACTAGTTCCATCGGCTATGCGCGGATGACGGGAGCTATCAGCCAAGCTTTCGGCGAATATTGTTTCACTGGCGTTATTCCCCAAAGTCTAAGCGCCGAGACCAGACCAGAACAGTCAAAGTAGCTCTTGCGCGCTAGCGCCATTATGTAGTCTGAATTACCTGTAGCATTATGGAGATAGCATTCCGAAAATAAGACTGCTCTGTAAGGGCGAGAAACGATAATTAAGCAAGCCCGGCCCACAAGGTACATTGACCAAATCAAGGAAGCATCGAGCACAGGACCACAGTAGCGCAGGCTGGGTGGATAAATGCAACCATGTCTCCAGAACCCTTATATGACAAGTATCGCCCGTAATAGATCGTGGACATAATTGTACATAGGACATGGGGCGCCTTATCGCCTAATTAGCCTAGCTCGGGAGGCGTAGTTGTCGAGCATTGCTACAAAACCAGCAGACCGCTGAGATTCTTGCTACGGAAATTGGCAAGAAGATATTCTCCCTCATGCTAAAAGATGCAGAGCATATACATTTGAAAATGTCAATGTAGGACCTTGGATTGGATTCGCTCATGGCCATTGAGCTAAAGCGATGGTGGAGGCAGGTTTTCGGAATGGAGGTTAGTGTCCTGGAGATTATGGGTTCAGGAGATTTGCTGCAATTGGGTCAATTGGCCGTGGAGACTTTGAAGAAAGGCTGAATCACTTACTAATATTACGAATGAATAAATAAATTTGACGGATGTTTGAAGGCTTAGAGTCTTCAAGCCGAAACAAATCCTCTCACTTCCTGATACATGGCTTCGCCTTGACCACGCAATTGGAGTGTTGACTTTGTACTAAGGCTTTGTACAACTTCAAACTGCCCCGTTGTCTGCTGGAAGAGCATGTAAGGATTTTCTGAAGCAATGAAGCCTCGCTACTACTCCTGCTATTCTATAGGGTGGTGTACAGACAAGTCTGTTATTGCATCTGGCTTTCTCTTGAGCATAAGGACCCCAACCTGGTACAATAAGGGCATATTGGGGATATGAAAAGTGGCTCCTGCCTCGGCCCAGACATAGAGAGCTTGTCGTGCCCTGCGTGAAGTCGCGACCTTCTCACCGTTCATTGGTTGTCTGAGCTTGGTGGGGCTGACGGCATCACGCCCTAGTAACAAAAAATGGAACACTAGTCCCCGATTTTCAAAGCTGATGACCTAAGCGTATGCCTCGCGGCTCAGAACACCTGACGCATCAGACACTCTACGGGCACTCTATGAGTCTTATTTCCGCTCTAAGCCTGTACCGACGAAGAACAGGGAGCAGGCATTGATCCACTCTAACATGGCAGATGTCTCACACAACAAACACCTCAAAGCGATCAAGCTGTCTACCTATGGGGTTATGTTCTTTGGAACGCCACACCAGGGTACGGACGGCGCATCATGGGGAAAGGTGCTCGTCAACGTAGCGTCACTCTTCAGACGCGCGAGTACAGCGCTTCCTGGGCATTTGGAGAGAGGTTCGGAGTGGCTTGAAATGCAACTAGAGCAGTACAGCTCTATCAGCTCAGAGGTCTTCACAATCTTCTGCTTTGAGTCATATCCAACCCCTCTTCCTGAGGGCAGGTCGATGATTATAAGCCACACTAGCAGGATAAATCAAGTTCGTGTCTCTAATATACCTGCAGATGGTTCCGAAAGCGTCTGCGGTTGTTCCCAGATGCAAGATACGGAATCCGTTGAGATCAGGAAAAATCACACCACCATGGTGACGTTCCGAAATAGCTCGGACGACGACTTCCAAACAGTCATCGGCCATCTCAGCCTGATGTGTGCGAAGACGGAAGAGAAGTGGCTCAGAACTGGAAGCATTGGGAGGAAACCAAGGGTGTGTAATCTAGGCTACTACGTATAAACGGGCCAATTTAGCTTCTGCATGTATTTCTCGCTGACTTGAGTGAAGCCTTGGCGGCAGATATATGGCCGAACGACTTTAACATCCTTCTAATGCTTAGCTATAACCACAACCCTAGCTTCACTAGCCGCATCCAAGATCTAGATCAAATGCGTGGCTTTCTAGAGCAGGCTCGGCAGAAGAAAAGACTGTCTGTGCCGCTTGTAATATACGGGACTGGCGGTATCAGGAAAACGCAACTCGTCCGCGAGTTTGTATTTGCGCGTTCCACCGATTTCTCTTCAATTATCTGGATAGACGCCCGGAACCTGCAGAATCTTCGCAACGGATTCACGAGTTTCATGCAGAAGCTACTTGAGTGCTACGTTGGGAAGTCAAGAGTCACGCCGCCGCCGTATCTCCGAATTGCACGATATCTCGGCATATCAGGACTAGTAGATAAAGATGGGCGGATCACGGCCGACTCTAACGCCTTAGACCAGATCGTTAGCGCGTGCCTTCAATGGCTCGACCAAGAAGGCAACACGGACTAGCTTCTTATTTACGACAACGTAGACGATCTAGAGTCGTTTCGTGTCTCTAACTTCTTCCCAAAGAGAATGGAAGGAAGCATAATCGTGACTAGTCGGCGACCTGAGTGTAGCAGGCTCGGGGAGGGATGGAAGGAGGATATTATGGGGCTGCAAGAGAGCATCACTCTTCTCTCTAAAAGCTATGGCCGAGAAATCAAGGAGAGTGACAGCGGTACGGCATTTGGCCATTTGCTTTTCTTCTTTATGACTACCGATAGTTACTAACTGAATTCTTAGATTACGAAGAGGCTAGGCAAATAGTGGAAAAGCTCGGCTGTTTACCGTTGGCCATAGGTCAGACAGGGTCGCACTTGTCTATGCTACAGAAGCCCCTACGCGCTTTCCTGCCGCTGTTCGAGGAAAACTTCAACAAGACGCTGAGCAAGAAGCCGCCTGCAGCTTTTTGACAATATGGCAAGGAAACAGTGGCAACGACGTGGGAGATCCCTTTCAAAGCAATACAAAAAAGAGATCCTCTGGCAGCGGACCTCCTTCTTCGCTGTTCGTTTCTTGCGAGTAATGATATCAGTATTGATCTTGTATGTTGTGGACTACCTACGCAGTTCGCTAGAGGTTAGTGCTCTAAACTATAGGTACAAGTTAGCTGCATCGCTGGCAGTTACTAGCATCTGATATAGACGACCATCTGCCCACCTTGTTTTCGCTCTCTTTAGCAGACCGCAAACGAGAAGACAGCTTCTCAGTTCACCCGATCGTGCATTCGTGGGCCCGGGAGAGGCTCAGCTCTGAGGAGGCAGAGGAGATGGCTGCGTCAGCCCTCCATATGATCGCTTGCGCAATCAACTCACTGCAATCGCACGACCTGAGCACAGACCGGTAAGCCATGCAGCATATCCATGTCTGTGACAGCTTGAGCAAGAAGAAAATAACCTAGGGAGTTCGTTATAACGTGGAAGACTTCAGGGGAGAATGGGAAAGTTTTGGCATGATGTATCTATATCAGGGACGTAGTAAGGAGGGTGCAGACATGTTGAAGCGGGCGCTGGCCGGATATGAGAAGGCCTTGGAGCCAGACCATCCCGATACTCTAGGGGTGGTGAAGAACCTAGGAATGCTCTACCACGGAAGCGGCCAGGTAGACGAGGCAGAGAAGCGGTGGAAGCGAGCGCTGGCGGGATATGAGAAGGCTTTGGTACCCTATCATCCAGACACATCGCACGTCCTTTTCAATTTTGGTGAATGCTACTTATAGATTAGATCGTGTCCGAGATAAAGAATGACGAGCAGCGTGAGACGGCATTCGTCCATCCGAGTGCTCCGTTTTCGTAGAGTGTTGCCTTGTAAATATATTTCCCTTTTCATACTTGGAACTTATTGACAACGGGGTTTCGCAGAGCGACCCGCTCAGGAGGGTTGTGAGATGGCGAATTCTGAAAATGTTTTCAGAGTGTTGATCGGAGGATTGGCCAAGGTTGAGTGGGGATTGCAAGGCTATTTGGTGTGGCTGTGCAGCAAGATCACCAAGACAGCCGGTTAGATGATTGCTCAGTCTCAACTGACACCTTGAACTCCCTAAGGACCAGCCGCCTTTTTCATAATTGACCAGGTAAAAGCTTTAGCCTCGATTGTCTTGAGAACGCCTCCAGAATGAAGCAGCTACGCTCAAATTCATTAACGCAAAAACATTTATAACATACCCGTACCTAAACTCCTAGATCTATAGGAAAAAGATGGTTTACTCCACCCGAAGACTGAGCGCGTCTTCGGCAAATCCTTGGAAGAGGTGGCATCTGATGCCGCAATTGAGGATGTACGGCACCTGAATATGCGCAGCATCCGTTATCTGATAGGCCATCTTGGTACTGGTCGGTTTGTGACTGCCACCAGCTCTTGATTCTAGAGAGTATACAGATAAGGAGCAAATCTAAGTCGTGCTCCTGCGACCGCTGTGCTTGCTCCGTTTAGAAGATTTCCTCAAAGGTCCACGGGAGATGTTGACCTGACTGAGTTTGTCCTTGTCGATTTTCTCGGCCTCGTCGCTACTGTCTCTGCCTTGTCTATTCCTATCAAGAGGGCTGGGATTAGGATTATTGCTAGCTCCACAACCAGAAATGGAGTTGCTGGACGTCAGCGGTAGGGGTATCGAGTCGGATGTGGATACAGGATCGAGTTTGAGGTCCTCCGTTGCCCCTGCCTTCCTCCGCCTCTTCAATTTATGTGTACAAAGTGGCAATTGTAAATAGGTTGGCAGAATTGACGAGATTTTTCTGGGGGGTGGCCGATTCGGCAACGTAGCCGGAAACCCTAAGGACACTGAAGCGAGGTAAAACAGACTCATCAGCTTCAGGAAGATTCAAAGCTCTAATTGGAGATCAATAGCAGGCGATATCAATATCCATTCTCAGGGTACTAATATGCTAATCCGGTTTGTCCTCTTGCTGCGGTGATTGCTCTGAGCCTTCTAGATCGGTCCGTGCAGTTCGAAGAATCTCCTTCATTCGACAATACAATGTCTGGTCTTCGTTCTCCCACGGTTTGTCCATTAGAAAGAGAACCCTTCGCAGCCTATTCACGTATGGAATTAATAGCTGAAAAGGTTGCGAAAGTTGTCATACCCCGGGCCTATCGGCCTGGACTGGATTATCTGTGATTGTAAAGATTCTGAAATGCTAAATAGTGCAAACCATACCGTCTGTTGGAGTGGAAGAAAGACATGCGACGAGAGTGTGGCAGCGGCAAAGACGCGACCGCGCGCAGGACCAGGAGGCCGGCTCGGAACAACGCTACCTCGTGACTTCAAGAGCGCATCTGGCTCAAGATCGAAAAATTGATCAAGTTATGCTAAGAATACGATACAGGCCTACTGGCATGCGTCGTCTACGGAGAGTTTGGCTGGTACGGCCTGACTCTAATACTTACGTGGTGCCTTGCGGAGGCTTGGCATTTAACTAGCAACGTTATTGATACGCTGCCGTTAACTAGACTTCTGCAGCTATTCTAAATCGAGCAGACCTATACCCTCTATCTAAAATATTTTATAAGGAGGATAATAAGAATATGGCTTGCACGGGAGGCCTGTACCGGAGATTAGAACTCCGGTGCGGCCTCCCATGCTTATCCGTGGCCCGAACAATACTTAGGCCTCCTAGGCATATCACAAGCTAGTGAACAGATGGATTTGGGGGCCAAGAATTTATGCATTTAATAAAATGTCAACCCCGCAGCTTTCGTCGTTGCGAGTTCTGCTGGACTCGCCATCAACGAGCGATGCACCCAACCTCCCACCACATATCCCCACGAGGGCACCCGAACGCATACCCGGATCAAGGTCAAACCACACAGTATACTCTTGTTCAGGAATATAATGGCAACAACGACAGCCCCTACGACCCCTGGCTCCAGCGTGAGCCAAACCCTTTTCAACCTCAGCCTAACCATAAATCACATTCCACCGGGTCGACGACCGAGATACCATTGACAGATGGAGGACATTACCAAAAACGGACGCGGTCAACCCGCCAGAAGATTTCTGCATGGGCACTGGAGTTAATTGCAATCACAACGAGCGTAGCTGCACTAGTCGCGATTGTCGCCATCCTTCATCGAGAGGACGACAAGCCTCTGGCAGCATGGTCGTTGAAAGTGTCGCTGAATACTGTCATTTCAACCCTAGGCACAGTCTCGAGAACTTCGCTAGCTTTCGCGTTGAGCGCTTGTATCGGCCAACAAAAATGGAATTGGCTCGGGAAAAGACCAGCGCGCTTAATCGCCTTTCAGAAGTTCGACGAAGCATCTCGAGGACCCTGGGGTGCTACCTTGCTCCTAATTTGGCTGAGACTCAAGTGAGTTGAAGCTTCTGTTGAGTCTTTGTTTCATTCCTAATCATCATAGACACTGGGCCGCTATTGGAGCTGTGGTCACCATCGCCACAGTTGCCTTCGATCCGTTCCTACAAGCTGTCATATCCACCGATGGGCGTCTAGATACTATCATTCTATCTAACGATAATGCCATCGGGCAGGCTCTCAAGGTTGATGGAGGAGAAATCGTCGAATTTTCGGCATCTGGGGTAAATTTTATAACTACAGAGGCCGGTGTTATGGTTCGCATTCCAATTAAAACTCGGCCAGACTTTGGCATGATCAGTTCGGTATACAGAGGTTTCTACAACGGAACGGGAAGCAATCAAGCTGTGCGCTTCAATTGCTCGACGGGAAATTGTACATGGACAAACTTTGTCTCAACTGCAGTCTGCAGCACGTGCAACGACGTTTCTAGCCAGACCCAAATGTCTTCCGCGATAGGGAGAAACGCTTCAAATGTACCGTCCCTCCCAAATGTTTCCATCAACGCGACCTACACCATGTTCCGGCTGCCATACTCGAACATACGAAATATCAATGCATACTCCAATTTTTTGGGCCAGGTATCTTTCGATTCACAGCACCTAGTAAGTCCAAGAACATACATGACGGCGAACATGACATACGATGTCTACGAAACTATCACATTTCAAAAGTACGAGACGCTTTTGATGGCATTCACAATGATGCGTGCTTCGAAAGACTACCTTGAGAACAAGACATCATGGGAGAAGACGACCCCGACTGCTACAGAATGCGCCCTATATCTATGCGCCAAAGAATTCAAATCTTGGACTAATAACAGCGTATTAGAGGAAAAAGTAGTTAATTCGTGGGCTACTAGGGACCCTAACTCTTTTAAACACGACAAGAACTCTTCTCGTTTTGACTTTGGAACCAATGCTTCAGCCTGGGTTGAAGCACAAGGGAACAGATTCTACAATCCCACAATCGACCCTCCCCGCACCAACCTCCGCCTCACTATCCCACCAACTGCTACCACCAAGCTCAACAATGTCTCGGATCTGTATGTGACCCAACGCTTCATCCGCAGCACAATCGAGTTTCTTCTCGAGTTCACAGGCGCAAAAGCTCTCAAGCAAGACGAAGTTCTCGCCTTCCCACAGCCATCAGGAACACCATTCATCGACGCTCTGTGGAGCTCAAACAACCTCTCCGGGACTTTCGACAACGCCGCGCGCAGTCTAACGAATCAGTTGCGCGACGTTGCGCAGCAGCGTCACCAGGGCACGGCGCAGAGCTGGACCATACACGTCAAAGTCAACTGGCCGTATCTTAGCTATACAATCGCCATGCTAACTTTTGGCGTCCTGTACGTCTTGCTTACGATTTTCGAGACCACGCGACTGAGTCTGCCGGTGTGGAAAGAGTCGTTGTTGCCTTCGCTGTTGTATGGGTTTGACGATGAGACGCAGAGCTTGCTGAGGAGGGCAGACGAGGGGGGTAAGATGTCACATGATGGGCTTATCAAATCCAAAGACGATGTTTTGGTTGCTTTGAAGTACGATGAGAAGGCCGGGTGTACGAGGCTTGCTGTGATATAGATGAAAGTCTTATAGTAGACCCACACTCAATCTAACGAAACGCATTTGTTCATCGCAAGACAAGGATGTATTTGTTCTAACGACTTTGGTATAGTAGCTGCCGCAGTGTTTGTAAGCTTTAAACGTGAGTGCAGCTCCCACTATCTGCCACGGACAGTCCTCACATTGCCTCATTCCCTCGTTTGATTGCATCCCAATTAAAGCTTATTTGCCACCCACCGACCTATTGAGCACGCTATAACTACCCATTATGCGTGACTAAGACTATCCAGCGATGCCGCTCACCATGGAGTTACTTTGCTGTACAAATCACTTTGCGCAGTTTTTTTCTACTGAACGGGAACTACATCAAGCGGTTTTTACTTGCCCTAATCACATCCGCGCATAGCTAAAGCTTGTGTCCTGACCAAGGAATTACATTTAAGCTGGATTGTAAACTCGTTTGATAAGAAAGGAAATAATCAATCGCAGCCTGGAAATCACTAGCTCTTACATCCTCGTAGAACAAAGGGTCAACAGCGGTGCCTGGCCGACGTATGACTACTATTAGTTCCCTCTATCCGCTCGTTCGTGGTATACTAAACACAAATACCAGGCGTCCAGCCTAGGCTGGTAAATGGGTATCCCTTGAACCGCTGGAGTTTGCCCTCGCGTAACTGGCCAATAAGGAAGTATGCATCATTCATGCCGATTAAACCCTATTGGCTGAGTGGTCAAGTTGGAGCTTCTCTATTGTGGCAAGGTTACTGACCCAATAGGGCCTAATCGGCATGAATGATGCATACTTCCTTATTGGCCAGTTACGCGAGGGCAAACTCCAGCGGTTCAAGGGATAGTCAAGAATTTAGCTCTTCTATTCCTTATAGCTTACGTACTAGTATAGGTATTAGAAAACTTTATATTACAAAGCTATAGAATTAAATACGGCCTATAAAATGAGCTATAAGTTCCCTAATTCGGACTAGTATTCACCGAGATAATAGCTAATCCACCCGTTTGCCAAGACCATACCCATTTGCCACTCTAATAAGGAACTAAAAAGGACTCAAGTATAAGCAAGCCTAAGTAAGCGTGATTCACGCTGAGTAGAATTGAGCCGAAGTTGAGCCGCGTAAGATTCTGCTGATATAATAGGTTGAAACCGACTGACCTAGTCAGGTGTATGCCAAGAGTAGATTTGACTTGAAAATAGCGATGTTAATAACGATAATAGGTGCATTGTCATAGACATTAAATTAGTATCGGTCATACTTTTGAAGTTCATAAACAATCTGTTTCAACTGCTTGTCTACTATATAGTGAGAGTCCGCGACGTGAAATTTATCAAGGACAACAAAATAACCGTATAGACGATATAAGAGTTTAGGTTAGATCGCACTATTAAAGGTAAAATTAGAGGATGTCCTAGGACTTTTACTATCCAAAAGTGATAACTTCTAGGTTTTCACAAGGTCTTGAAGAGTCAGTATGTATTCGCTACCGAATATAACGTAACTATAGTAATAATTTCTAGGCTTCAACGAGCTTAACGCGTGTAAGTAGAGTCAGCATTCACTCGAAGCGAAAATCACAACAGTGCTAAGCCGCGTAAGAAGTCGAATAGGACAATCCAGCATCTTTCCCGATATATTGCTGTTTCAATTTCATCGATTTTAAGCATTTTGAACTGATTTAGGGAAATTATCTCCCTACTCGTCTAGTTTAAAGATATTCGCGAATAAAATAAGTGCTAAACGCACAGAGACCTTTCTACTAGTTTTTTCTACCAAGGTAAACTTATCATCACTGGGTATCATAGTCTCTTCGTTTAGTGACCTCATTTAATCTCACCTTCAGTAGGTATACTGTACGTTTGCGCCCTATGCATTATCTTTTTCTTCTCTAACCATAATGTCAAATCGTATGTCGAGACGAATGTCTTAGTTTTCTAAATATAGTACGATATTTGTACGCTATATATTATTCTTAGATTACTTTAGAGCGAGGATAGGGCTGCAAGATTTTGAGTTCAAGACTATAACTGACTTATCACTCTCACTTGGTAATATTAGTAACATAGAAAATGATGAATCACTTTTCGGATATATAGGGAGCATCGCGTATGCGTAGGGACGGCAGAAATAGTCGATCTATATACTAGGTTCATGCGCGAAAATTACAAAGATTATTACTAGTACTAGTAGCTAAATATATGTATTTAATTATATAAGTGGTCTTGAGGACTATATATAAAAGGAAAGTATTGCCAGTACAGGGATCAAAGAGCTGAGCCACGGAAGATTGTGGCCCGAAAACGGGACCAGTCAGCCCTTAACACCTCACATCCCTACGAGCTGATTAGGCCCAATTTCAGACTCTCTTCATGCTGCTCAGGGAGGAAATCAGGCACAGTCAGGCTAGCTCAGGTTGGCTCACGGGGAGCTCAGGCACGAATCAGGTACAATCACGCTGGCTCGCGTTGGCTCACGGCGAGCTCAGGCTTGCTCAGGCTCGCTCAGCCACAACTCAAGCTGCTTACTCATTGCTCACGTTACACCCCTGCGTAACTCAAGATCAAATCCGGAAAAAGCTTTGTGTGAGAGTAGATTTCACTTAATTGTTAGGCGCTATTTTTGAACCCGGAGGCCTAGGCACTATCTAGCCGAGGGTTTAAGCTTCCTGGGAGGTTGGAACTGTCCTATCCGTCTATTCTAGGAATATTTTGCTATTCGTAATGTTTAGAACGTAGTATTTAAGTTAAGATGTATTGGCGCTGATTGATATCGTACTGGATTAGGTTAAACTTCCTTTAAATTGATACTAAACACACCTTCGTATTTCTTCATGCGTCCTACTAGTCTTCTCTTCCTATCCCTAGGAGTTAATGTCTTAGTAGCTAAATGGGCTATCGATGGCTCTTGTGGTTGGTGCTCGATCTGTTCTTGTATCCGCCATTACACCTGCTAACCTGATGATGGTAGATCTGGTACCTATAAATGATCCTGACAATGGCTTAAGCCCTTTTATCTTAGCGATAGACGGGGTCAAGACTTATATACAAGATGCTCTTATGATGGCTGAAAACGCCCTCAACGTCATGAATAATCATGTAAACGACTAGTATGTTAGCGATATGCTCAAGCTTGTGCTTGGTGAGGGTGCGGATTTTTAGTTAAAGGTTGATAAAGTTAAACGTAAGTAGGAAATGGTCTTTAGTAGAATTGGTGCGGGATATCTAAAATATATTGATGATAGAAATCTTTGGGTACGTTAAGGGTTATGATAAAGAGCCTTCGGTGGATAGACTATTCGATAAAGGCTGGTAGGGTACGATGACTAATAATGACGTGGTAGGATTAGACATTCTCGCGTATAATTGCGACGTTTAAGCTGACTGCTTCATCCTTAGATGATATTCCGCAGCAACGGTCGGTTTAAACAGTTTGACCCTATTACGGCTACATCGGCTTGGTGGGATATAGCCTCTAAAAATAAGGTATTTCCGCATCAACCTTCGCTCCCGGCATAGCAAGATCAAAGTGTCATACTGTTGCTTATGACCTTGATAATACCGCTGGTTGGGCTAAAGCATATGTGGTAGAGTTAAATTACGTCGATCTTAAAGGTTATCTCGCTGCTAAATCGCCTAAAGATAGGGTAGATTGGAAGATAAGCCAGCTAAACGTCGCATTTACTATGGATTTCTGCAACTGGTATTTGCACGAATTATCCTTGAATGGGTGGCTTCGAATAGATAAAACTTTGGTCATGAAAACGCAACAACCGGACTTCAAACGCGGTACCTTACCGAACGCGACTCCTATCGACGGGCTACGAATGGCTGGGGTGAATGCGCTGCACGAAGTACAATAAATCTCAAATTGTAACTAAAGCACGAGACTGATAAAGATGGCTGACTCACACGAATCCTAGTAATACTGTTGACGTGAGTGATGTATCTAAAAAGCCTATTTGCTATGGCTGGAAGTGCATCCAAGATATTAAGAATCCCAACAACGCAGGTACGTAGTTGGCCGAATTTGAAAGTAGAGACTAAATTCTAATATAACTATAGATAGCGTTGCTATGATTGTACTTGCTTTGTATATCTGGATATTAGGTTTTTATGTTGATAAGGATGGTAATGTCATGAATAAATGAACTTCAGAATAGAGATGCTTGGTTGATTTCAACCCTAAAAGGCATTGGAATATGAACTTATAATTACGTGATATATTTCAAGGAAGAGTTACTGTGGTTTGTACCTTTATAGTATAGCTACAATAGTTGATTTTTCTTACTTGATAGAATGTAGCCATGATATAAACATAAATAGTAGAAATAAACATATTATGTAAAGTCTAAGAATCTAGGTGAAGAAAAAGCCACTACATGTGCATGACCTTGTGCTAAGCCAACTCATGATGTGACGTGGCTTGTAGTGGCGGCATTTGCGGCACAGTAACCTTTTTGTTTCATATTTGCGACGCCGTACCAACGGTACCAAAATCATCATCTTCACAACTATTGCAGTAGTTTCTTCTCACTTGAACGCTTCAATTCGCATATATTATCTTTCCTAGAAAGCCTAACATGTATCACGCATATAATCCACAAGTCGAATGCCGCTTTTTCGCCGCGCCGAGGGAGATACGCGACGCAATCTACGCACAACTTATTCCCAAAAGGGCCCATCTTGTTTTCCGTGGGCATCTACTTCATCTGACACCCTGCGTACAGCGCGACAACGACGGTGATCCTGGGTGTGCAAGTCGCCATCCGAACGATGCGGCTTTCTCGACAGACAATTCGGATCCTACCTATCTGCGGCGGTTGCGGTCCGAATGGGGTCCACATTGGCGATGCGAGGAGGATAGATTTCTGAGAAATACTAATGACGAGGCTGATGCTGATGCTGACGATATGTCAATGTCGCCTCTTCTAGCATGTAAACGAATGTAGGTGCAAGTAAACTATGTTTGTATAAATCCCATTTCATGTAGTTTCTAGCAGATCCTGTGATGCAAATCCTACGAATAAACGATAATAGGCTCACTACACTGCTAACAGCCTCGGCAGGTTCGGTGAATTCGTAGTAGCCATGTTTGACACTGTCGCCATTCACATCAACGATATACATACGCTTAGCATGATCGTGCTGAATTCTGATCCAAAGTGGATTCGCGAGCCAGGCCGACTGCTTGCTCCCAATCTAGTTGATGTTGCTGGTGTTTCTGAAATTAAAGAACTTCATGTCACATTGAGGCTTCCCATAGCCGCGTATAATGAACTTACGACGAATAACGAAGGCTATTCTTCCTCTTCGTTCCTCGTACCGTCTTTTCTTTCTACATGGTCTCAACTACCCCTCGCTATTGAGCGCTTGAGAAGTTTACAAAGATTGCGGATCTGGCTTGATCACGACGAACCTTGCTCTTGGTCGATAGTCAATGAGCGCGCTATCTTGAATCCACTCGTGTCACTTAATCGTAACGGTTTCGACGTATCTATCAATCTCCCAAAACTCCACCCAAGGTGGGAAACACCTAATAGGCATTTCACCGATGATAGTGCTCCCTTCCTTTTGCCTATACATCGGAGATACCGTCAAAGGTACCACAGCATACTTTTGAGTGACGGGAGCCTTTATCAGCAGCATAGTCCTGACTTCCCGGAGACGTATGAGGCTATAGAGGATTTCGAAGTTTGGGGCTTTGCGACAAAGCTAGAAGCGGAGGAGCTAGAGAAGAGAAATTGGAAGTTAGGGCATGATCCGGTGGCAGAGTATCGAGAATTATACAGAACGTTAGTATACAGCCTCCGCTAAATGTGACGTGACTAAAGTGATAACTTCTAGGTTTGACGTCTGTGGGTGCCCGTAGAGCGAGCATACACCGCAATGCATTGATTGGGAATGAAGCATGAGGAAGGCGACGAGGGAATAGGGATAGGAGCCGGGCGTAGGCTAAAGTGAGAAGATTTTAATAGTATAATCTATAAATAAGGTGCCAAACCAGGTTACAGCTCGCATTCCTGTATATTAATTCTGATTTATCTCTTGTAAAACGAGACATAAGTATCTTGAATTCAAGTCAGATTAAGTAATACATTTTTACGAATTGAGAAGTTTTACGCTTTAAAGCGTAGCGCCGTAGGTCCGAATTCGAGCATAAAGATGCACAACTCGTACGTTTTTACTACTAGTTTAGAAAGTCGCCTGCTTGCGTCATCTCAAGGTTTAGGAAGTGATAAAAATAGAGAGTGGAAAGGTGGTTAGTGAATTCGGGAGTTCATAGGCATTTCATCTTTAGAAAGAACGCGTGGTCTGTTTTGTACCGCGTCAGCTACTCCGAAGTCCCACATTTTGAAAACAGGCTTTCGGATGAGGGTTGTGCGGAAGGTTATTGGAAAAGCAGTTTCCTACCGTCTATAAGAGGTCGATGCTCCGGGGATTGCGCAGCTAAAGAACGATTTTGAACTATCGCGGGTGCTTAACAGAGAGCTTGACGTGAACGGTAATTATATACCATGTTATCAGAGAGGTTTGCGGCGTAATTGGCCAATGATGTACACCTGCACAAGTCAGCAAAGGATTCGTAAAGATGCTCGAACTGAGCTACGGAGAGCATTTAAAAGTGACTCTCAAAGCTTACAACGTAGTGATGTAATTCTTGGCATATCTGAGTCGACTTCCGTATGGGGCACACACCATGCACCAATGGTTTGGTGCATTAGTCTTTCCGTTCTCGTCTTTCACCGCCGCAACTTTGCAGTTAATATGACAATGCGCATGGTCGCTGTTTAACTGCTTCTGCATGAATTTAGCCCTTCTCCGTTTCTTCGTCTCAATCATTATCCGTTCGCTAGTGTAAACTCGCTTGCGTACTAGCAATAGATCGGGGGGTTAAGGCGGAGAACTGAAAGCAATTTGCTCTTTTCTCTGGACACGTAGTCTGTATCTAGGTTGGTGCTAATCTTTTCGCAGTCTCGGCGAAGGTAGCGTTGACATTGATATTCACTATTCACTTAATTGATCCGCTGCTGCTTGATGATTTTCTTAAATCTGATTGGTGCTTCAGTTGACGTTGTCTCTGTTATTATAATTGTTTTATCTGATGTGCCCGAAAATCTACTGGCTTGGTGGTATTCCATAGAACCTATTATTCTAAATACGATCTCAGATATTTGCTAGCAACTTTTACAGGCGAAAGAAGTAAAGTATGTCGATCCGATGAGGAGACACCCGCCCAGAAGAGGCCCTTCAAGTCTTGGGCGCAACGGCGATAATTTACTCTTGAGCCAATAGCGATGTACTTGTAAGATTGATCCCCAGCTCAGAAATCCGGCTGCTGCCTTCGAGCGGGGTCTCATCCTGCAGCGAGGCTGATAAATATCCGCGTCCGTCCAAGGCTGTACAGCCAACAAGGGCCTTTGATGAGAATCATTGGTGGAGCTTCAGCCAATTAGAGAGCTAAGCGGTAAGAATCCAACACGACCCAACAAGTCGTTCCAAACGAAAACCAAAAAAACCCCACAAAGCATCATAGAAGAAAAAGTAACTGTGGACAAGTAAGCTATAATAAGAATAAACTCATATACAGGGCTCGGCTGCATGTCAGTACATGCTATACAGCTGCTCATACCTCTCCTTTCCTAGATATCTGTTATAATCAAAGCAATCAACACCATACCTTGTCCTCCTCCAATCCCTCCGCAACCAAAGCCCCCCAACCCCCCTCATCAAAAGATCTCCCCCCTCGTCCTCAACGCCTCCAACCTCTCCGGCGTAACAACACTCAAACTCAACGCACCCCCAATAACAACCCCCAAAAACAACGCAACCAACAAATGCAAAACCGTAATCCTCTCTTTCTGCCCCACCGCAACCCCCCTCCCCGCCCTCTCCCCCGCCCTCCCCACCATCTTCTTCAAAGCTTTAACATCATTCGCCCGCGCATACTCATACCCCCTCTTCATCCCCGGCATCCCATCAATACTCAGCTGCGACTTCCACGCCCAGTAATAATCCATACTCTGCTTGACATCGCCCGCCGCCGCTTTTTTCGCGCGCTGCTCAAACGTCTCATCGAGCTGCGTGCGGAACCCCTTGAAGTCGTAGAAGGGGACTGAAAATCCACAGGATGAAGCGCACTGATCGATATCTACGATGATGATGCTGCGCGAGCCAGGGATGACGGGCACTTTGTGCTCTGCGACGAAAGTGGTGAAGGCCTGTGTGCCGTTTTCCAGGGGTGAGCCGCGGCCCCAGAGACGCACGATTTTGGGGGCGCCGGTGAAGGCGATGAACATGATGCAGATGCGGGCGTTATCCGGTTCGTGGAGGTGGGCGTGTGTTTCGATGCCGGAGCCGGTGAGATCCATGTACCAGAATTGGGTTGGGGAGATGATTCCGAAGTTTTGGCCGCCTTTGGGGGAGATGTTGATGTGGCCGTCGGGGGAGAGGGGGGCTGTGCCGCTGGGAAGGGTGTTAGTTTGGGATTGGGGTTAGGTTGGGGAGATGGGTTGTGTACACCCAGAGCATTTGTTGCTCGAGAATCCATGGTTTTAGGGAGTCGGGAATGGTTTCGTAGAAGACGCCCATTTTGGCGGTGGAGTTGAGCTGATTAGATTTTTGGGTTGAGGTCGTGGATGTGAATCAGTTCGGAGAGGTTTGATTCTGGATTGATGACCAGAGGGATGGTGAAGTGTCGTCTAGTAGCGTGCTATGATTCACACTTTGAACAAGGACTATTTATCCTCCGCCGCCGATGTCGGAACCACACTTATGTTTGCACTGATGACCAGGCCGGAATGAGATCCGCTTTACGTCTTACTTGTCATCCGTCTTCCGGATTGTTGTTTGAATCAATACTTATCAGACTTTCTTCAAGCGTGTCAGCGGTGTGGGGTCAGATGTGAGCGGAACGTGGGGAAACCTCGGATATGGTCGCGTGTCATGCCATTGGCTACCGCCAACTACCCCGTCATACTCGATTTGCCGCGTTATATTTTTACTCTATACAAGATGATACACATAAGCATCACGCCGAAATGATAATTTACATCAAAGCGCAACTATTACAACATCCCGAAAAGAATCTTCCGCGGTTCAGCGCACTACTGATAACCGACTTCGCCTGGAAAACTTGCCCAAAAGTCTTGCGTAGTACTCAATATCATTTCTTCAATTTCCGTGTTTGATAAGTCAAAGTGGTCAAGGTTGAATGATTCATCCGCCTCAAGCGGTAATAGTGTATTTGGTGTGCCCCAATTATATGTTGACGCGTACCCATTCGGCGTTGGTGCATTTGAAGGCGGACTATGCAATGCTTGGGGATTCATGTTAATAGTCACGGGCCTCGGCTGCTTGTATGTTAGCCGGTGTAAAAGAGTGATAGACGGTTCCTTACGCCTTGTGTCAATGAGCCTGGCGAAGCAGAATTCATCATCGGCATGTCAAAGCTGTTGGCATTTTCACCGGGCCTCTGTACAGGCGATGGTTGTAATGCACCATAGTCAATGAGGGATCGCTGCAAAACCTTTCGCTCTTCTGGAGAGGCCGGCGCATCTTGGCTAGATCTATAGTATGCTTGCATTCGCTTGATTGTTTCGAACTGCAACGGTTAGCCTTGAACAAGCGAAGGGGAGAACTTGATACTGACCCAAGTTTCGGCCATAGGCCACTGTTGCCTCATCTCCTTTAGAAATGTGCAGCCGCTAATGACGCACCCTCGCGCTTTCTTCTGTACCTTCGGATCATCCTCGCTGCTTGGAAAATTGTAGCAGTAGAGCATAACACCGACTGCGGTGTAGATTGTGAAGCCGATCCAGGGTACCAGTCCTCGTAGGAAATAAACGCCAAACGTACGCATCTCCTCAAGCATCTCCAACACTAGAAAAGACTCATTGAAGAGCTCCTTGCGTGAGGTCTGCTGCCAGCTCTTCCACATGTCCTTGTGCTGGTCAAATGAGTTTGGGGTCTCATCAGTGCCCGTGTTGCTGTGTTGCAGGTCTAAAACTGGCAGGTAAGCGCGGTGAAGAAACATGTAGCTCATAAAGTGGATGCAATGCATGTAGCAGAAAGCTTGGCCCTGGTCAACTGCATTGTGGCTATGGAGCGAGAACAAGTCATACTGTAACCGTTGAGGTAACGAGCTCTTCCAGCGCCCAAGCTCGTAGATGAGGAGCTGGAATTGGGAGGTTGGCGACCAAGGCAGTTCTGTTTTGAAGTCATTAGAGCATGCCCATCGTGCAACCTTGCCCCATATGTTGGCCGCACGCAAACTATATCCAATGATGCCGATTTCACCTACAGGCAAGGTAACAGGTGGCATTCGCACGCTACTATCAAGCTGCTCGGTGCAGGTGGCTTCCCCAAATACAAAAGCCTCACGTTCACAGGGCAGCTGGATGGTCATATCGGCCGCAGTCAGCGAGCGCTTCCGGCCTTTGCCTCCGCTAAGGAGCGAGTCCATGAGGAAACAGGTCCAGGCGGTCCGGCGTCGCACTTCAGCATCAATGAACTCCTCGCGCGTGGGCATGCGGTTGCGTGGCACTTTGAGTTCTTGGGTCAGGTCCATGACTTCGACGAGGCGTATAGCCATGCCCAGATATATCCACGCACGCCTTCCATTCCCAGCACCCCAGTCATGGCCAGTAAGCATCAACAACGCCTGTACACGGCTGATGCTGGGAGTTTCGAGGTCGGACTGCAAGATCTGGCGGGCGTGTGCGGCGTAGGCATTGCTGGCCTCAGTCTGGGTCCTAAAAGGTGGCGGGGGGTCTTTGACGAAACTGTATACATTATCAGACAGATCAGGAGACGAAACAGGGTGATGACATGACGTAAAGATAACGTGACATGACAATAAAACATAAACATACCGAATTGCCAGCGCCAGCATCGCCCAGGCCATCCATGGCTCCAATGTACGGTCACGAATACGCAGTAGCAGAGTGGGCGTGTGGTGAAAGCTCCATTTGTAGGAACAGCGCAAATAGCTGTTCTTCACCTCATCTGTCAACAGGTCCAAAGGGTCCAGGCCGTCGAGCAACGTCGAAGGTGATGCCGCTGCCGTGTTCGGCGATGGACCTTGGGAAGCGGCATTGGTGGGACTCTGGCCGCTGAAGCCGTTCGGCATGCCTGCGTCACTACGGCCAACAACATGCTGGTACGCTGTTGGTGGGGTGTCTCCCGTACCTTCAGATGGCCGAGGGCGTTTTGGCTTACGATGAATTGCGCTTGTTCCTGGTGGAGGATATTCGCAGAGTTCAGCTCTCGCGTTGGCCTTGCAACGCTCGCACGCCTGACCGTCCTGGTTATTGAGACATCGTTGCTTGGCCGTCCTGCACGAGATGCATGCAACAGGATTGCGCATCATGAAGATATCGTTTTTTTTTTTACTAAACAGGCATTGGATTGATTGATTGAGGTTTGGCAGTTCGCCTTGCCCGTTGCCCAGTCCCTCCATGCGCCGGGTGTCTTTCAGCTAACCCGGCCCGCCCCCGGATCCCCTGTGCACAGACCATCCAAACATGCCGTGCCAAGACAGGTGCATCACCACCTCATTCTATCCACTGTGATGCCCTTCTTCAACAACTACATCTATATCAATGCAATTGTCAAAAAAAAATATATACAGTTTCCTGCTCCTCCAAACGCCATACACACTGAGATCTCAATACATAATACTAACAAAATATATTATCCCCTGGCTGCACTATATCCACATGTTCCTACCACACAATAACACTCTTTCCTATTGTCTCCCGTCTTTTCACAAAATCTGCAACCCATCTTTCACTCTTCTCAACTTTCGCTTCACTTCCCATCCATTTTACCCAAAGAGGCTAGCCCGCTACCATGCCTTTTCTTCCAGTCACACCCGCTGCTCACCATACCTTTGCCATCTACTCACTCAGAAACTCTCAACTAGTGGAAAGAAGTTATCTACTACATACATTCCTCATCAGTATTGCAGATCAATATCTCAACTCCAATCGCCGAGAGCAAGTTGCCTATCATGACAGCAAAGCTCCCCACCAAAATGGCCTCAGTTGTAGCCTCAGTTATAGCCTCGGTTGCAGCCGCAGATGGTTCCAACTATGCGAAAAATGGCACTTCCCTCGCTCAGCCTAAAGCAAGTATCACGAGAAAGCGCCTTGCCATCTCTGATGACAGTTCAGAAGAGGTGAGACACAGCAACTGCCATCTCATTTTCATTTCTCGGTTTCTAACGCTCCCTGATAGAACAAAATTGGCCCAGGTACCCAAGACGGCCCAGTCTCTAAAAGAACCCGTGCAGACGAAATTCAGTATGACCTCAAGGTAAGCAATTCTTGTGGAGATCAAGTACGATATTAACAGTCTGAAGCGTGCAGCTGCCATGTGCCTGGACACCGAGTTACGCCGTCGGAGGAATTGCCACCTTCCTGCCCTTAGTGACAACGAGAAAGAAACATTCATGAGGGACACACTCGATCTCTTTGAGAAAGTCAATTCAGGGATCACGTTCAAAAAGATCGTGGAGTCAACCAAGGTCTTACAACGTCTCACCCAGAATACGCAGGCTGACAAAGAGCACAACCACCACATAGCCGCCCTTTTCACAGCTCAGTACACTCGCATTCGTCTTGAGTTGAACGGCCTTGACGCCTTCATGGAGAACCGTGCTAGTCTTAGTTCACAAGAACTTGAGATATTGAAAGGTCCCATCGACCGTCTCTATCAACACCTTGGTCAGGACAAGATTTGGGGTGGCATAATTCCCTATCTCAGTTTATCAACACTTGCACTTCTCACTATTGGCAAACTCATCCGTTCCTCTAAAAACCTCAAGGGCATGGCCTATCTTGCCGCCAAGATCGATACTATCGTGCGGTTGCTGACGCCGATTATTGGGAGTAAGGACCTGCCGGCAAACCTTCCCGACCCCTTGGAAGCTGCCTCGAAGAGACAGGAGGAGTTAGAGAACAAGATTGCTAGGAAGGATGATGAAATCTCTGCCGTCTATCGCCGCCTTCAGCACGAGCTCAACGCTAAGGTAGACAAAGAAGCAGAACACGCAGAAGCAGAACAGCGTCTCAAATTCGAGTTCGAAATGAAAGAGAAGGAACTCGTTGCCTTGAAGAAGCAGTGCAACAGCAAACTTCGTCTTAAAGAAGAAGAGTGTATTGCCGCCAGGCAACGTAGCAAAGATCTGCTCGCTGTACAGGCTGAGAAGTTCCGCGAAGACACCAAGCAAGCGATTGAAACAGCCTGTAACAAGCTGATAGAAGATGGGAAGCGCAAAACTGACGCCGAAGAAAAGGTTCGCATCGAAAAAGAAGAAGCAAAGCGCACAACCCAGGGGATAAAACGCAAAGAATTGCAAGTCTCAGGTGCAGAGAACCTAGACAAGCTTCGGCTAATCGTCACCCAATTCTGCGACGGGACCCTGACCGATAGCATCATTGCCCAACTCCCAGAGAAGAACTTCTGTCTCAGCCGACTGACAGAGCTCTGGAACGAAAAGGGTGAATTCATCGCACAACTCCTTCCCCATGAGCTCATCATTGACCCCGATCTCGCCTTGTCTTTCGAGGTTGAGACAATGATTACTGCTCTGATATGCTTAGTCACCTTGCAGATCCGTGGTATAACCCTACCAGAATTTGTTGCTACTGGGTGGTGCCCGATAACTATGAATCGACTCAAGGCGGGCTTGGTGCTTTATGTGGATGGAAAGCCCCTCTCGAGCCTAAGGGCAATTGTGGGCGATCTCTGCATTGTACTTCAAGACTTTACTGTCCCTCAGCAGTCTGCCTCGTTGGTACCTGTGCAGGAAGTGATGGCATCGTCATTCAACTCTTCAATATCAAGTCAACAATCTTCCGTTTTCGACCAAAGCCTCGCCTCCTCTTTTGAAAGCAACAGCACCTTCGATAAAGCCTCTGTTTCTAATGAACAACCTTTCACTACCACGCCTCCTGTTACGGAAGAAAATTCAAATCCCCAACCAAGGGTCCAGCCACAACCCTCCATCAACACTCTTCCTGCTGAGGATACGAATACAAATCCCCAATCAAATTCAAAGCCGCTATTGGAGCGAATGACATTTCCAGCCCGCAACTCGATAACGCCAGCTGTCGCAAATACACCTCCAACCTCGAGCCAAGTTCCCCACCAGGGGCAACAGACACAGAAACCGTGTCGAAACATGATAAACAAGGGAGTCTGCGGATATGGTCACGACCGCAAGTTCAGCCATGGGCCAGCACAAATCCAACAAGCCCGGCGAACAGCTGCCGGCCCATCCAAAGTCGTCAATGACGCAAAGAATCATCGCGACACCGCCCCGGGAGCAGGTAGACGCTCAGAAATACCATGCCGTAACGTCACTCGACGCGGCTGGTGCAACAAATACGGATGCCGGTTTTTCCACACCACGGGCACACAAATTCGTGACATGGGTGCCAGACCTAGCCCATCGCCATCTTCATCATCATCATCATCATCACGATCATCACACACATCACAACTACGACCACGCCCCTCAAAAATCCCCCCCTCACTCCCCCCACGACCACCAAAACCGACTCTACCAACCTCAAAACACACACACACCCATTCCTCACCATACCTCTCCTCTCCCTCCCGCCCCAACCCACCATCCGGCGTCTGCCTGCAAGATGATAATGCGCAGAGGAGGCTTTTTGGGGGAGTCTTCAGGGGGGGTAGGGAGGTTCGGAGGTGGTAGATAGGTGAGAAGGGGATTGTGGGGCTGGTTGGGGGTGTGGAGGCGTAGCTTGATGTGGTTTTGGAGTGGGGATTGGGAGGTGGGATATGTGGAGGCTATTCGGGGTTGTTTATTAGGAAACTGATTGGTGCATGCGGCGAGGTTGATTATGGATGGCAGTCCTTATGATACCTCTGTTCAGATTTTCAGACTTTGCAGCCTATTCGATTTTACAATATAGGCAGTAGCAGAGGCAAATTCGCCAGGCTAAAAGCATTTTTGAAATACTACTTGCAGATTACCTTCATTCTCTCATGTAATTGGCTTTCACTCTAGCTCATATATATTGGCGGATTTTCTGCTTCCTCATATAAATCTCAAACACGCCGCACACACACCCTCAACCTTGTGCAAAACTATACACCCTGTCTAAGACTCTGCTTGACCATACTCCGCTTAGTATCAACTGCACGACACACAACTCGTCAAGCTGTCTACGCGAGCGGATGATAGCATTGGCCAACTACGACAGTATCATCAGCACCATGCTATACCTCTATCGCCTACTCCGCAGCGCATTCCTTACCCTGACCCCAGAATCCCAGGGTAACTCCACCTCACAAAACACACCCATGATCATGGCTCATCAGTAGGGCCTACCTCCCTTACGCCGTACCCCGTGATCCATCTTGGCCCTGCTAACCCTTTCCGTAGAAAGCAGGCTCCAACAAGCGCAAAGCAGATCGAGGGTAGAGAGGCTGAAATCCTTGCTACAGGCTGCCATGCAAATGGATCACATGTTCGTGTTGGTCGTCTGTACAAATATAGCACCACTGACAGCCTCAGGAAGTTATCACAAGCAATCGAGAAACGTTTAGCTGTGACACAAGAGACAACAGACGCCATCAATGCAAGTATGAGCACGATACAGAAGGAAAAAGATCTTTCCAGGTATCGACTCATAACGGAGTGGCTATCTTCGGTTGACATGCCAGCACAACAAAGCGATTTGATTCGCCATAGGCAGAATAACACGGGAATCTGGTTTCTTGAGTCAGAGAAATTCAAATCATGGTTACAGGGATCTGGTAAAACTTTGTTCTGTCCCGGTATGCCCGGCGCAGGTAAGACGTTGATGGCAGCAATCACAGTAGAATATCTACAAAGGAACGCGCAGACATCTGAAGTCTCAGTGGCTTATTCCTATTGCAGTTATAGGCGACAAGAAGAACAAAACATTTACACCTTATTAAGAACATTACTCAAGCAGCTGATGCAGGTGCAGCCAACGATTGATGAGCCTGTTTCAAATCTCTACGATCGCCACAGACTTCAAGGAACAAGGCCGTCAGTCGAGGAGATCTGCGATACTTTAGAAACAGCTTGTGCAAGTTACTCTACGGTATACCTCGTTATAGACGCCATGGATGAATGTATAGATCGAGATGGTACCCGAAGCCAGCTAATCGACATTTGTCGCCAGTTGCAGCAGAAGGTAGATCTGAGCTTGATGGCTACTTCACGGAACATATCCTATATATCAGACCACTTCAGCGATGCGCATCAATTAGAGGTGAGAGCAAGCACATCGGATGTAAAAGAATACGTTGCCGGACAGGTCAGCAGACTACCCAAGTGCGTTCAACGGGATGGCGATCTCCAGAAACGTATTAAAGATAGAATCTCAGAGGCAGTCGATGGAATGTGTGTTCTATGTCTATAGCATCTCATGCCAAATTCCACTGACATCAACACTAGGTTCCTTCTTGCTCGTTTACATGTCGATGCACTTCTTGACAAACGGACCAAAGGCAAAGTCGTCATGACTCTCAGCAGCCTGTCTGAGGGTGTCAGAGCACTGGGGGATGCTTATGGCGAAGCAATTGTCAGAATTGAGAGCCAGCTGACCGAAGACAAGGCAACAGTGCAGACTGCTCTTTCCTTGATATCATACGCACAGAGACCATTGTCTGTTATAGAGCTTTGTCATGCATTAGCAGTGCAACCAGGTCACGCAGACCTCGATGTTGACAACATTCCAGACATCGAAGATATTGTGTCAGTTTGTGCTGGACTAATTACTATTGACGAGAAGTGGAACCCGAGCGTCCAAATCATGATTTCGACGACATGCCTCACATACCTCTGCTTCGACTCCCTCCAAGATGGTCTTTGTTCAAGCGACGCGGAGTTTCGGGCCAGGCTCGAGCATAGCCCCTCCTTAGGCTATGCTTCGCAATACTGGGACTGTCATGTAGTAAGCGTGCAAGAGGAGACACCCAAAATTACAATGCGTCTGCTCGAGAATAGTTCGCTAGTAGCTACGGCCGTCCAAACAAGAATAACGCAGAGCCACACAACAGAAGGGTATAGCCAGAAATATACGAAAGAACGGACAGGATTACACTTGACAGCCTGGTTGGGGTTGCTGATATTGTCCGGCAATCTCCTTTCGAGGACGGTGGAAGGAAGATCACATCAAATCAATACTAGAGGCGGTGACGGACAAACACCGCTGGCGCTAGCTGCTAAGGAAGGGCATGATGCTATTGTCAAGCAGCTTCTCGTATTTGAGGACATTAAAGCAGATTCAAGGGACTGTGATGGTAGAACAGCGCTGTCTCGTGGAGCTAAAGGAGGGCATGACGCGATGGTAAAGCTATTCCTAGCACGGGACGACGTTGAAGCAGATTGCAAGGATAAGAGTGGTCAAACGCCACTATCACGTGCGTCAGGAGAGGGACATGAGGTCTTAGTAAAGCTGCTCCTAGCACTGGATGACGTCGGGGCAGATTCAAAAGATAAGAGTGCTCGAACGCCACTATTATTTGCGTCGGGAAAGGGACATGAGGCTACAGTGAAGCTACTACTTGCACGTAACGATGTTGATTCAGACGCAGAGGATGCTTCTGGCAAGTCACCACTACCATGAGCAGCGAAAAGGGAACATGCGGCAATCGTTGATTTTCTGCTCGCAGAAGGCAAAAAAATAAACTCGTCAGACCATTGCGCTCGCAAAATGCTGTCCTTAGCGGCGGAAACTGGAGAAAAGGAAGTTGTTGACTTGCTGCTTCGACGAAGTGCGGAGATTAACGTGAAAGGCAAAGATGATAATACTCCCTTACTATGGGCGGCACGGGAAGGGCATGAGGCTATAATTGAACAGCTAGCCTCGCACGGCGCTGAATTAGACTCGCGGGATAATAGTGGACGAACTCCACTGTCATGGGCGGCCGGCGGAGACCAAGAAAAGGTAGTCAAGTTGCTGCTTGAGCGAGGCGCAGACGTGGACGCAAGTGATGATAATGGTCGGACACCTCTCTCATGGGCGGCCGCATCTTGGAGCAGAAGAGCAGTTGAAACGATGTCTAGGCATGGATTTGCGATAAGAGTAAGGAGTGATGAGGGTTGGATACCTTTATCTCTTGCAGGATCCAAAGGGGCTGAGGCAGTAATAAAGCTACTCCTCGAGTGAAATGCTAATAAGAGCTTACAGATCGAAACGGTCGGTTACCTTTATCTTATGCAGAGGAGTATAAGTATACTCGAATCTTACATCTACTTTAGTAAATATCAAACAGTGTCTATCGCGATTACGTTACGACGAATAACGAACCAGCTAACATGGATCAGCCCATACAGTACCCCATCACCTATATAGCACTACAATGTAACAAACGAATTCTTCGCTGCAACTAGAGACTAACTACTTTGAATCATACCATACTCTAAGCACTTATTCCTGGCCCTCAAAGTGGTAGAGCTGCGGCTCTGGAGTACCTTGTCTTCTAAAAATATTTTTTCCAACCCACCATGGTAGTATCTGCTAGTCCTAAAAATAAACTTGTCCCAAGACTATCATTGTCCCGGGCTATTATTAGTCTCCAAGCTGCCTTTTCTAGGAAGGAGGCTGTCTTATAATTAACACTGTCCCAGGACGACAGCGTCTCATGACTAAAAATTGCCTAGGAGGGGGTAATAGACGTTGAATTGACATCAGGCATAGAGAACGATCTATTCCTATCGACTTTCACATACGACCATAGGACGCTGAATACAGGGCTTCCCGTTCGCTCAGCCTTACTTAAGCAGCGTACCGGCGGACTAGTAGTCAGGTGGGTGACCACTGGCGAATCCCCGCTGTTGTATGTTTTTGCCCATGTAAACTTTTGCTTTAGTGGAGCAGAACAAGAATCAAGCGAAGAGTGCCGCTTATCAACCCTATGGAGTGTTAGGGGTGTTCATCTCCTTTTCGGAAGAGAGTTTGGTAGACTCGTAGTTCACGAAACTGCTGCAAGGTCATGCTGAGTACTTATGGCTCAGTTTGGCTAGCTTCTTCAGCCTATTGGGGAGGTAACTTTGTGTTAAGTGTCGTCTAATCCCGATGCCAGCAGCAGAACATTGCTAGCAACAAAGCAGCCCTCTGCTGCTAGCTCTGCTGCACGCATTGTCAGTAGCTGTATTTGTACTAGTGCAACCAGGAGGACAGAAATTTTGCTTGGTGCTAGTCACACTAGTACGGCTTCGGCCGTGCCAGGTCACTGCTTTGACCCACAACCTTCCCCGTTCCGTAACACAAAAATAGGTTCTGCCAAAAGGAATGCAATTTGTCACGAACCATATATCGCAATCTCAGAGCGGAGGATGATAAATCAAACACTGATCGACTCTGGCAAGTTCATATGTGCTTTCAACAACTTTGCATCTGTCGAATATACATGACTTTTTCAAAACCGTGTAACGTCACTACTACCAAATCCGGAGTGCCTTGTGGAAATCGATTACAAAATCTCCTCCACTGTGTAGGAGATCCAGAAATGCTTCCTCTTTTTACAAGTCTTTCTCGTGTTCAGCTACGATCTGAGCGACTGCTAAGCGCATGGAGCAGGAGCTCCTAGTAATGGCGTAGGTTTCTCTCGCGCAAACCGGGAAGTCCTTGCTTTACTAATCCACCTTAAGTCGGTGCTTCATTTCGGTTAAAGCAAGTAACTTTAAATCTTTCAGCAAGAACATGTCCGCCAAAGCGTAAACTCTAGGATCTTTCAGCATTGCTGGATCGTCTAAGTTCAATTCAGCATTCTGAGCAAACAGCGCCTGCAGTGACACTTACAGAAGTTTGCCAAAGCCGCCAACTTATCCTTCACTAAGGGCGTTCTTTAGCAGAACCACATTCATCTTTTAATAGCAGTAAACAACGAAGCTATGACTCGACGATCAACTCAGTCAGACATATTGTTAAAGGGGACCAGGAAGGTGATTAGCTATGAGGATCTTAAGGCAGCACGGGCGAAGCGTGCTAAAAAGGATGCTGCCAAAGCGGCTAATAAAGGGAAACGTAGTCAGAAGCGCAAGGTTACTGCACCGGAAGTAGAGGTCGAGCCTGGCCTAGAGGTCGAGGTTGGCCCATCGATACCGAAGGGCAAAGAGAAACGTGGTCGAAAGCGCAAGAGTACTATACTGGAAACAGAGGCTAGTTCATCGGTGCCAAAGGGCAAAGTAGCGCGAACGGGCCACAAGGCAGCGATAGATACAGCAGTTTCATAGAGGGCCCTGTTAGCAAAAATGTATTAACGTCCCTCCTATGTCGCGAGCTACCCTCTATAGCGAGCCGAACCAAAACGGCACTTCGTCATCACATCGATCTGCACTTCTTACATACACCCAAATTTGCTTGCCTCTAGGGCCGTTCTGTAATTTAATTATTTGCAGTTACTCAGGACATCGAAAGACCGAAGGATACGCTAGTGTCGTAGTGCTATCGCGTCATTTGTCTAGTATATCTTCTTCACACTATCATAAGGCACATCTGATATAACTGCTCCGTCGACTTCCTATCGATCGTAGTAGCTAAAGGCTAATAGTATTAAGCGTATAAACCTCATTAGCCCGCGGATGAGATGTAACCAGCCCTCTGGCTGCCGTTCGCAGCCGATTCGTCTAGAGTGGCAACGCCAATTAGTACTTTCCAATCGATATGGCGTGATCTTAACGCGAGTAGATAGGGGAATTATTTCGCCAAGCAGTAGCGTGGCAGTCATTCCCTGCTCAGCCAGTCATAAGCTTCCACGTCGACTTACCTACTTTTGTACGCGATCTTCCACTTCTCTTTGATAGTTACAAGGGCTTAACAGAGCTTCCTGCTACACCTTCGGACCCCTACACTCTCACAATTTCTAGATCTTTGTGTAGTACCTTTACAATCTTCTCAGCTTCATGCTTCTATTTTGCTATGAATAACTGCGACCACCGTAACTATCAAGGCAACCAAATCTCTACGGTGTGCAGAGTATTTAAGTACAACTGGCTCGCAGGGGGCAAAACTCCTTGTGGAAAACTCTATACGCGGTTTACGAAGTATACGTGTGATTGTAGGTTCAAATGGGAAAGTACTATTAGTGATGATTGCGGTGGCCATGGTTGTGGACCGCATAAGTATGGCTGGGGAATGTCAGACGAGTGTTATGCTGAACGGGAACTCGATGAGAACGGTCGTCCTGAGTTTTGGAACGTTGACCTTGAGAGACTAGGGCTAACTAGTCGTAGCTCAGGGGCCTATGACTTAGTATGGGAAGTTACGCAGTTGTTTTCGTGCCCAGCAATTGAATGAAAATTGATCTAATTCATTGTTCCTGTGGTTTGGCTCGCCACGAAGGGTGGCTCGTGACGTAGGGACAGACGTTAGTTTTCTGAAAGCCGAATGTTCATGCTCTGAGTGGATGCCACTTCAAGATGTGTCGGTGTTGTTGCTGATAGATTTTGGGTTGGACTATCATATTCTGGTGTCGGCACAGCCACACGCTAGCCGGAGAACCAATTGACTAAGGAAAATACCTTACACGCTGATCGTATGAGATGTGCTTTGATCCGAAGTACCGACCAAGGTGGCAATCAAACATGAATATGCGCGCCATAATCGCCACAAATATGGGGATGACTTCTACCATCGTGGTAACACTCAGAAGGGTGAATAGAGTCAATTTGTAAGTCTAAGAGGCGAACAGGGCTTCATGATCGTGCTGTACAGCGTCAGCCTATATTTATGCATAAAAGAAGGCTCTCTTTAATCAGGCGCGAAGGCATCAACGCCTCTGTAATTTTTATTTGCCTGAGGACAAGAGCAGTCTGGAGTAGGCTTAAAAATTACGTACTTATAATATTTAGTAATGTCCCTCCCTATGTCACGCAAACCCCGCCGTACCGCAAGAAAAGAGGGGTACTTTATCTTCTGCAGATAATATTTCTATCTACTCTCTGTTTTTAGAATAAGTTTATAGATTAGTAATATTTTCTACCTCTTCTACAAGTGCAGACACCTCTCTATACGAAAATTACGCTAATCCGCAGAAGATACTTTCTTCAGGGATTAACAATACCACCACTAGGGATAACCTACGTCAAGCCTTACGGTGCCCTTATATCGAATATAGCTAGTATTCGGCCATCTACAGCGTAACTTTCTCCGGGCCAAGCTTGTGGCTTCGAAGTCCTGTGGCTGTGTAAGCTCCGTAATTCTATCATCAAGTTGAAGATCACGTAGTAGTGCACTGTTTGTTTCATGATGAAAATCTCTCTTGTAATTACCATAACGCCTCTAGGTTTAGCCCTACAGTACTGTACACCCACTTGCACTTGCAGTTTCCGCTTCCTGCGCAGCTTAGTTGTGAGCCCACGCTCACCCTAGGCTCGCTTGGCACTGACTATACTGTACTCAGTCTAGCTGTCTCATCAACGCACTATAAACGTTTCGCAGGTCTTTGAGTCTAAGTGTGCTTCTGCAGCAGCGCTGCGATCTCTTTGTAGCCACTAGCTGAAGCTATATGGAGTGCGTTGCCGTAATGTCCACCCTGCGCGTTAACGTCGGCGCCCTTTTCTAGCAGCAGCACTGCTATCTCTTTGTGGCCATTAGCTAAAGCTGCCTGGAGTGCGTTGCTATAAAGTCCACCCTGCGCGTTAGCATTGGCACCCTTTTCTAGTAGCAGCACTGCGATCTCTTTATGGCCTTTAGCTGAAGCTGCCTGGAGTGCGTTGCTATAAAGTCCACCCTGCGCGTTAGCATTGGCACCCTTTTCTAGCAGCAGCACTGCGATCTCTTTATGGCCTTTAGCTGAAGCTGCCTGGAGTGCGTTGCCGTAGTGCCCACCCTGCGCGTTGATGTCGGCACTCTTTTCTAGCAGCAGCACTGCGATCTCTTTGTGGCCTTTAGCTAAAGCTGCCTGGAGTGCGTTACCGTCCAGTTTGCTTCTATATTTATCGTAGAATTGACCCTGCGCGTTGACGTTGGCGCCCTTTTCTAGTAGCAGCACTACTATCTCTTTGTGGCCATTAGCTGAAGCTGCCTGGAGTGCGTTACCGTCCAGTTTGCTTCTATATTTATCGTAGAATTGACCCTGCGCGTTGACGTTGGCGCCCTTTTCTAGTAGCAGCACTGCTATCTCTTTGTGGCCTTTAGCTGAAGCTGCCTGGAGTGCGTTGCCGTAGTGTCCACCCTGCGCGTTGATGTCGGCGCCCTTTTCTAGCAGCAGCACTGCGATCTCTTTGTAGCCATTAGCTGAAGCTATATGGAGTGCGTTGCCGTAGTCTCCACCCTGCGCGTTAACGTCGGCGCCCTTTTCTAGTAGCAGCACTGCTATCTCTTTGTGGCCATTAGCTAAAGCCGCCTGGAGTGCGTTGCCGTCCAGTTTACCACCATAATAATCGTAGAATTGACCCTGCGCGTTGACGTCGGCGCCCTTTTCTAGTAGCAGCACTACTATCTCTTTGTGGCCATTAGCTAAAGCTGCCTGGAGTGCGTTGCTGTAGTGTTCACCCTGCGTGTTGACGTCGGCGCCCTTTTCTAGCAGCAGTACTACGATCTCTTTGTAGCCTTTGGCTAAAGCTATATGGAGTGCATTACTGTAGTCTCTACCCTGCGCGTTGACGTCGGCGCCCTTTTCTAGTAGCAGCACTACTATCTCTTTGTGGCCATTAGCTAAAGCTGCCTGGAGTGCGTTGCCATAGTGTCCACCCTGCGTGTTGACGTCGGCACCCTTTTCTAGTAGCAGTACTGCGATCTCTTTATGGCCATTAGCTGAAGCTGCCTGGAGTGCGTTGCCATCCAGTTTACTACCATATTTATCGTAGAATTGACCCTGCGCGTTGACGTCGGCGCCCTTTTCTAGTAGTAGCACTGCCATCTCTTTGTGGCCTTTAGCTAAAGCTGCCTGGAGTGCGTTGCCGTAGTGTCCACCCTGCGCGTTGACGTCAGCACTACTTTCGAAGAGTACTTCAACCACCGCCCGATGCCCTTGTTCTGCTGCTGCATACAGCGGCGTCTTGTTGTCTCTATCACTGCTGTTAACCATAGCACGGTCTGCAGCAAGTAGAGATCTCGCCGACATGTCACATCCATTTCTAGAAGCCCACCACAGTACAGTCCTGCCTCTTGAATCTTTTGCGTCAATTTTAAATCTTCCCAATCTTGATAAAACCATGAGAACTTCGTCGTGCCCAAGCTCTGCTGCATTCAAAAGAAAATCTTTTGGCTTTGAGTAAACAAAGTCACGTCTTGCAGCGCGCTGGGCTGACTTGTGCTCAGCCTGGTATTCGTCCACTGCAGCAGCGGGGTTGTTGTCAGCTCGTTGCGCCTCAATGGAACCCATACATAGTCTAAGTGATTTATCACTGCTCATAGCAGCCGCCGCGAAAAGAGGACAACCGTAACGCTCAGCCTCCACATCCATACAGTGGCTGACCGAGCCGATGATACCAATGAGATTCGCCATGTCGAGCTCAGCTAGCAAATACAGAAGACTCACGCGTTCCGTGTGTCTGCGCACCTCACGTCTCTCGAAGAGATTGTCGAGCTTAATCCATCGAGGAAGTGGGAAAGTGCGAAGGAAGTCCGTCTGAGAGATGCCTCCGCCTTCTGCCGTGTCCGCGTGATACAGCACATTACGGACAGCATACTCTAGAAAAGGAAACAATTGCGCCGCCGACTTGCGTAGACTTGCTGCCTGTTGTGAGGGTGCTTTTGGTAGGTCATCGGGAATCTTCAAGGGTACAGCGACGTCGACGTTGATGTAGTTGAGACAGCACTGCTTCAATCGTTCGTGGCTCTGGCCCTGAAAGTTGCTTCTGAATTCGGGCCAGATCTTGCCAAGGCCGTTCTCTTTGAGTAGAAAGTCTCTTACTGACTCGTGTATGAACTGGGCTTTCGGGTCCTTCGACACTGTGACCTCGGCGAGACCTTTTGAAGAGTTGAGGATAAAGCGTTTGATCACATCATTGGTAATGTCCTCTGGATCCCAATCTGTGACCGCCCCAGGATCGCTGCCAGCGTAAATGGCGTGGTACAACTGTTCCGGACTTAGTGGCTGCTTTGCGAAGAGCACCCATTGAATGCACAGCACTAGCTCGTTTTTGTCGTGTGAATCTCGCGTTAGGATATCGCGGAATAGCTCGTGCAAATCGCCAGGTATCTCCTGCAACTTCTGTTGGAGCGTGTGAATCTTACCACGATCTGACTCTTTATTAAGGATGCCTACGACAAGAACAACCCACATGAAAATTCCAGATGCCTTCTCCTGAAGCGCGGCCCGAACCCGTTGGGCTATCTTGCTCTTCCCAATCTTCAGCTCAGTCTCGACGTAGTTGGTAATATCTTGCAAGTGTCCCTCTTGCCCCTCTAGTACTAGCTCTAACCCGTTGCGGATTGTGATGTGCGGGTAGTGCCTGCTTGAGAAGCAGACCTGGAAGCGGATGCCGTTTGACACAGCTAGATCACCGATGTGCTCGAAGAACTGTATCATGTCTCGAACCTGCTCTTCTTCACATTCATCAAGCGCATCGATGAAGCACACCACATATGAATTTCCTAGATCCCGGATAGCTTGCTCCAAAAGCGTTTTTAGCGATCCCATGGTCCACTGGTGGTCTGCGCCGAAGTTTGATGTTGAGGGGCCAAGTGAATTAAAGACATTCAGAAGTGCTGGAAGACGCTCGAGGAGTTGCAGTAGGAGCGACCGATATGTCCCAATAGTAGACTTCTCTATGTCTTCACCACGTGCGTTGAAGAAGAAAGAGAGGACAGTGCAGCCCTTCATAGTCTTGCGAGCATTGCCTAAGGCAAACTTCATCAATGTCGATTTTCCTGTCCCGGCCTTGCCTTTGATCCACAAGAAGCCGTGGTGTTCACCTAGCTTGCTCGTATCAAGCCAGTTGAGGTACTGCGAATTGTTCAAGAGCCATCTGCATGTTTTGGCGTGGGCGGTCTTGATGGTCATCTGGCGGTCATTAATTTGCTGAAAGTTCAAGGACTGTAAAAGGCCTTGGGTTTGTTCGTTATTCAGCTGCGTTCGTATTTGCTCTTGGTAACGCATGGGGACTGTCATAGTAAGACTAGATCGTATCTGTATTTGGGCATAATTGAGCTACATACACGTGACAGTTCGCTGCCTGCTATAGTTAGTAGAGTCTTAGTAGGGTACATTCTTGAAAGAATGGAACCGACTTACTCTGCAAAACTGCTCTCTGGGCCACTAAGAAACTCAATCTTTTTACGCTTATGAGGAGCACGATCAGGAGATGGTGACTGAAGGCATCGTTCTACGACCGCATCAGTTCGAATGCACCCTTAATGGCAACATCACCGCTGGACTGACTGTTTATGCCGCCCATGGCATCTTCCACCTCGCGTGTCTTCATTACTTCTGCCCCCGGAATAACCGATAACAACTCCTTCGCATACGCCGCTGCAGTTCCTGCCGCATAAGCCTGCCACTGGCAGTTTTTGTGTGAGTCCGCGTAGTCGCAGATCCCGCGAATGACAAGGCATGGGAAGCTGTTCATCAGACCCGCTGCCTCCATTTCGAAGCAGAGCACGCCGCCAAGCTCCGCGCTGACTCTGTCCCTCTCGGCAGCGTTCTTGACCACCTGATTGCCAGACGCAATTGTGCCGTAGTGTACTACCAACTCCGCTCCCCTCTCGCGTTGCGGTCGTGGCTGTTGACTCTCGACGTTGCACTGGTCGCATGTATGGCCGCGTTCGTGGTTATAGGCTGCCTTGAACAGAAGATCGGGCCCTGCCCTACGGCGACGGAAGGTGGGGATGTCTTCGAGTATGGATATATAGTTAGACAGTGTGCTCTTGCTCACCATTCCGTTTGCCTGTATGGCGCTTACAGCGCTGAGCAGTATCTGAGGTGGTGAGTTCAGCGCTCCGGTCCTCTTGAATCCATCCGCCGTCGCTTTTCCAAGGTCGTACTGTACCACCCCGCTGGAGCTCCCCTCCGGCTGGCTCACTACCACGTCTCCAAGTCGAATATCCGCATCGACACTTGGAACGCCTCCGCCGATGCCTACCATCAGCCCGAATCGGATGCCCTTAAATGCTGCCCGCATCTGTGTCGCCACAGCCGCGGCTGGGTTGTTTCCAATGTGGCCTGCTGGGAGGCACACGATGACAACGTTGTGGCCTGCAACCGACCCCATCCAGTATATGTTCTCATCGTTGTCACTAGTATCGTGACTGAGATCTTCGTGCTCTTCGTCGAGCATCGCCTTGGCCGCTGCCAGCTCGACAGAGAGCGCGCACACCCATCCTACAGTGTAGTCTTCGCGGCGTAGTTGGCGTGGCATTCGGGGCGCGTATGAGGGAAGAGAAGCCTGTTGGTAGCCGATGCATGCAAGAAGAAAAGATTAGTCACGGTCTGGTAGTAGCAGGGGTGTCGACAACTGCTGTCGCTCAGTCTCAGCCTTGTGGCCGACGCTGCAGCCTGTCGCCTGCATGTTGGCTTGGAGAGCAGACAGTCGCAGCTGTAAGCGATAGCCAGCAATGGGTCGAACTCGGCTCGTTCATTGGTTCATTCGCGTACGGCTCTGGAGCTTGGCAGATCTCTCCCGCACATTACAAGCGCAGAATATGACTTCACCTCACCCTTCCGTATTGTATGGCCGGGGCTACGGAGCACGTGCTTTGACTTTGCGTGTTACAGATGAAATCTAATACCGTTCTAAATTCTTGTTTGCGCTCTCGCAAACCTCAATGAATTCTAGACCAAATACCACGCAGCCCTAGGTGGTTGGGTCCGAACTGTAACTATGGCCTTACTGCCGCCGACCATATCATCTGTAGATCACAAACGTGCAGCATTAGAACGAAGCGGACCGATGAAAGACGAAATTCTGCATAAGCTTCTGCAATTACACGAGGCCAAGGATGTTAGAGTCTGCAGCTAAGAACTTTCAAGGCTCTGTAGAGCTACTAAGAACTAGCGATACTTTGACGGGTTTGATGTCAGGCATCTGGTTTTGAGGGCAGGAGCAGACTCGATACGCCCGTACATAAAGACAAACTAAAATAAGTAACGAATCTGCTGCGACGCTATCTACGTTTGGTCCCTATAGGCAGCCGTGTCTTCGAGTGCTAATGTAACACAAATGGACGGCAGGACTAAGTTAAGATCATAGATGCTTATATGAGCCAAACCTGACACAAGAGAGCATTCAAAAAGTAAGACGTATTCGTAGTATCCGCCTTGCACGTAGGGTCTACACATGCTAGGCTGACTCTGGCACAACGCTAGCTTATAACAGTAACCCCTACAACGTCAAAACTATGTGCTGCGTCAGAATCGGAAGCTGATTGTGCAAGCGAGTGTACTATTGCATCAATACATCTTTGCAACGGGTGCCTTCCATAACAGTCCTAATTCTAGCCGACGCAGCACAGACATGTTGTCAGTTCGCACTAGAGCGTCAGCCTCTTTACCTTCTCCTTGCAAAGTTGCACCTGCTACCAATTCTGTCACCTCTTCTACCGGTACTTCAGCAGAGCTCTTAGGCTTACGCCCTCGTTTCTTAGGAGCCTTAGCAGCTAACGCTTTCGCTTTCGCTTTCTCTTTCTCAGCACGCTTAGCTCGTGCCTCTTCAAGGTCCTCAAAACTCATCACCTTCGCCTCCCTAAGATAACGGACCTAGTCGATCGCCGAACTTTGGCCTCCTTGTTGGCCTTCGTCAAGAATTCATTTTGATCCTGAAGTAGGGTCTGTTTTGCGAGGGATATCTACGCCGTACTTGCGAGCTTCTGTACGTACTTCTGCAGGCGTTGTTTACTCTGCTCGTCTAGTGCACATGCATCCTGTTTGGATTAAGTCATGTAAAGATATTACGGCCTTGGTTGTTACTGGCGTTGCAAGAGTTGGAAGTACTTGCACTACTTCGTTTTGGGGACAAGCGAGCACATTCGGAATAGCTATCTCAGAGGGGGGCTTTGGCGTCTTTTGGAGGACTCTCTATGGGTTAAACGGGAACAAACCACTAGCAGCCTACGCGGCCGTGATATTCCTCTTGGCCATCGCCCTTTCCCTAGCAGGCTTATATATAGAGGTAAAGTGCTCCTTGCTGACAGTTTCCAGTCCTCCTCGATAGAGCCGTTCTACCTTATCACGATAGGCTGCCTTTAGAGGACCGAAAACCCTAACGTTATAGGGTTGTAGTTTATGTGAGGTATGAGATGGTAGATGGTACAGGATGATGTTGTTTACAAAGAAAAATTCCAGAATCTCTAGTGCCTTATAGCCGCTGAAACTATCGCAGATAAGTATACGGGGTTTTCTATTGGTTCGTTCTCTTGTCTGAGGATTAAATACACAGGTAAGCTACTCTAGGCTAATCTTCGAGTCATTATATCCGTTTTCTGAGTGTCTATAATACTAACTAGGGGTTGGGAAAGTAGTCTAATTACTTCGGTGGTTTGAAGCCGGCTAGATGATGAGAGGGAGTAGTGACCTACCATCTGCACAGACACACTCAATAGCAGTTATCTGGGTGCGCTTGACGCCTGCTCCTCTGTAATCACGAAGGTTATCCTTACTTACTAGGGCTTTAATAGAGCCAAGCATGCTCAGCATAATGCCCACCTCGTCTATATTATATATATTTTCGGGCTGTACTGCTGGATCCTGAAGGACTCCCTTAATTACCTTAAACCAGTGCGTAACCTTAGAATATATGTTCCGTTTATGGCGTTTCTAGTTTACTGCCCTTTACTCTCATCCCTTTAAGTCCAGTATTGCGTTTTTCAAAGGACCGAGTCCAGTTTCTGCCTGAGGGCTTGATTGGCTTGCCGATCGTTGTCGTCCGCTGGCGTGCGAGACTAAATGCTAATGAAGGTATATACTTGATTTAGACGGGCTGTCCAAGATTAAATATTAGCGAAAGTTATGCGGCAAGGGCTTTCTCTTCATCTGGGGTGAGATATTGCTGCCCTTGAGCTTTCTCCTGCATAGAGGGCCGTCTACGCCTACAGTAGTACTGAGTGTGATATGGAATAGCATCATCCTGAATTAGGGAAGCCCAAGTTGTCGGTGTATCGAACGGAATAGCTTGTGTTAGCACATGCCTAGGTTGGGCTATGTCTACTACCGTGGTGTTGCTAATACTGCTACTGAGGCTACCACGACAGAGACTACCTCTCCTACCACGCCGCCCGGAAGACAAAGGAACTCGCTCTGATGCTAGAAATAGAGAAGACAGTATCGTTAAAGCTGAGTTTCTATCTAACTATAGAAATATTTTCTCCTATTATAGTACAGTTAAGCCATTCCTCCGATCTATAGATTTTTTGCAGATATCGTGCTGTGATAGGGGTTTGAAGCCAATGTAGCTTCAGATAGTCGAGCAAGAATAGGTGATAGTAGGACCAAACGCAATGTAATATTAGGCCGGCCCTCTAGATTTGTAGAGAACGACCTTAAGAATAAGATTCCTGTTACAAAAGTGCATTAGAAGCAATAGAGTGATTAAAATAGCAGTTTTTTTGCGGCACGGGGGGATTTGCGTAACCTAGGGAGGGACGTTATAACTACTTAAGATAAGATTCAGGCAACTCGTAGGGTAAGGAGATAAATTGTTGCGATCTACTGCGCCTGCGCAGTCAGCAGCTCGCCTCCTACTACTACGACTAGTGTATCAAACTGCAGGTTTGGGGTCAGGTTTACCTCCAGCGAAAGGCACAAGTGACATAAACTTTACTTATAGATATGGCCATTTCGACAAAGTTGAACATACACTGATTAACGTGAGCGCATCATAGACCATTTAGTTATATACTAATGGCGCCACCTTAACAGACTAAAGGTTTAGGCATAAATAGGGATGGAGAACAGCAGACTTGCCAACAAGCAAATCAAATCAACTTGAAGCCCAAAGTTGATTTGATTGTTACTTTGGAGCTGTCTGATTGATTGTGAGTTGATTATTGCCTATTTGGGACAAAGTTGATTGATTTGATTGAGTTGATTGATTTGAAAGAGGTGCCAAGAGATTATATCCTATACAAATTACAGCAGTAGAGAATCCCACTCGTCCATGTGGTAATCTTGGACGATTTGCTCGTCAGTCAACTCCATCTCATCGCTGCTGTATGGTGTTTTGAAGCCAGCTTTTACCCAGGATCTTACTAGTTGGAGAGCTGCGAGTTGTTTACTACCCATCTGACGTCGTTTCGGCTCAAGTAGATCGCTAAGCTTACTAAAGAGGCGCTCACAATTGCTGCTTGATGCTGGGATTGTCAGTATATTGATTGCAAACTGCGCCAAATTAGGGTATTTTGGCCTCATTCGAATCCAATACTTGACTGGGTCACCATTAGCCTCGTTCTCTTCCTGCGTCTATACTGGTTCTCTTGATCTCTACTGCTCGTACTCATCTTCTGGAGCCTCTGGAGCGCCGCCGCGGTGGATCAATGCAGTAATCGCGTCGTTAATGCTGCTTGTGCGTACTGCAATTGCTTGTGGCGAGCGTGGGTGGTGAGGCTTATACTCTGCCTAGAGCCGCTGGAAGCCTCGGCTAGCTCTATTGAGCCAATTAGGTTCGTCAACCTAGCTATTCTCGCAGTAGTACTTGTAGTATAGATAGAGGTAGGTGGCGGCGTAGTAAGTAGGTGAGTCGTTAAGCTTAGAGTAATAGTCGTTAGCTTTGCTCTAAGCTGCGTTTATATTGACGAGGAGGTGATCTTCAGGAGCCTTACGATGGGCGGTAAAGTTGACCTGCGATAGATAGGTTTTGCGCGCTTCGAGTTGCTTCAACACGAATTTAAATACTGGTATAATCTTATATATAGCGCCAAATTTACCAGCTTTACTGCGCCCTTCAAGGCGCTTAGTAGTAAGCTGTAGCGGCTCTAAGCAGTCTTGATACTCTGTAATTGTAATCTAGTCGGCAGCTTATAGCCTAGTTGATCTCATCTAACTTAGAGCATCTGGTGGCTTAGTATGGCGCCGTTCAGCAAGAGTATCAGCAGTCGCGATCTTACTAATGTGGTGCTTAGCGTATAAACTAAACGTAGCTTGAAGCTTTATAGCGCGCGTAAAAGCTGGGCAATATGAGTTCTAATGAGTGACTACTGGCTTGACTGGCTCAAGTATACGGGTGCGTTTGTCAGTAGTGAGCCCAGTATTTGAGCGCTCTTGGCACTCGTAGAAGAGCTTATATTGTTGTGGTGTTTTAATGTAGTTGATTACGTCAATTAACACTCCTAAAGGCCTATTTTTGCGCCACTCCTGCATGTACTACTCCTCTTGAGTATAGTGCTCTTCGGCGTTCTCGTAGGCGTCTTTGTTGGTGCTAAACATAAGCTTCTGGCCAACGAGGTTAAGTGTATAGTAGCTACAGCGCAGGCGCTGGTGCGCTGGCTTAAAGGTGTAGTTACTAGCAATTATAGCAATTGTAGCGTCGTTACTCCTAGCGTTATCAAGTATAAAGTAGCCTAATTGACTATAAGTTATACTATAAGCTTCAAGTGTTTAAGTAATAGCTTAAGCAATTGCTTCGCCTATATGGGCGCGCGCGAGTTGGGGAAGAGTGATAGGAAGGTCTCGTATAGTGCTAGAGTTATCAGTAAAGTGGGCAACTACTCTAAAAAAGCTACGTTTGCCTCCTTTAGTCGTTTAGCCGTTGAAGCTTATATGGATTTTGCTTATTGCAGTTGATAGGGCCGTGACAACTTGAGGCTTTAAGTGCCGGAACAGCCTCATTACAAAGGCAGCGGCGCTCGTACGACTCGCCTACAACGACCTCTTAGCTTCCGGGTTGATAGCTGTTATTATATCGTGGAAAGCTGGTGTCTCCAACTGTCAGATTAGATGACGATCGCGATGGCGATCGAGATGGCACGCGCGCACGCGCGCCACTAGCTAAGCGAGCCAAATTAAACCGCGCCGCACCAGCTCAACTGCGGGCATCCCTTTGATAGGAGAACCGCAATCAAGTAACGCGCCAGCTCAACAAAGGGGGACCCTAGGGCACGAGAGCAATCAAGGAACTCTCTGAAGTATATCAAGAGCAGCAGAAAGGGCAGATAATGGAGAGGATCAATGAATTCAATCAATCTTGTTGATCACATCAATCTTTCCAAGTGACCTTCAAATCTGACACCAACTCACGAAGTGGGTGATTATTCTCAATAAGCTATAGGATAACTGCGCGCCGGAAGTGCTGTACGTTGAAGTTTCCTATTGCGTTAGCGACGCCTTGATCTATTGCAATACTAGCTTCAAATGCTTGCCGCAATGAGCGTTGCCTAGGAGCTCTTGTAAGCTCATAAACGCCATCTTCTGTAAGGTTATGGCCAGGCGTACGCTGCTTGAGATGGGACGCTGCTGATGAAGTAGCCTTTGTAACATTAAACATGCCGCTGCGGCTAGCGTTAATACGCTTATGGAGATGGCAGTACTTGCATACAAACTATAGTTGAGATGGATCTTTAAGCTCAGCAACGCGATAGCTATACTTAAATATCTAGCTTTTCTTGCGCCGCTGAGTTGCTAGAGGCTTGATATATCCACGTAAGCGCTCCTATTTAATGCCTTCAAAGTCATCAGCCATAGAGATTATCTTATTGCTATCTCCATCCTCTGTTATAGCTATAGTGCCAGCGCTACTGCCCTCAGCGGGCGGCGCGATCTCTGCCTTGGGCTGCGACTCTAAGAACTACAACTCAAACGTTGGCTCCGGGCGCTGCGAATAGGTGGCCTGGCTCGCGGCAGCTAGGGCTCTTTGAGGCGATCGGCGCAGCGATGTAGGCAGCGATGTAGGCGTTGATGTAGAAGGGCTAGCACCGCGCGCGGTAACTCTGGTACGTTTACTCGTTGAATTACTTGGTTGGAGACGACGTTTGGGCGCTATCTTGGGTAATAAAACGCTTAAAAACGCGACAATACAGGTGGTGTAGATAGCTGTTAAGCATCAACAAAGGGCGCGTAAACATGAGATAGCCCAAATAAGTTAGTAGTTATTAGTAAGTTTGGGCTGGATCTTGAGCTAACTGCAACACCAAGAAAGTATCGCGGGATCAGCTTCCCACCCATCACAAAAACCTCAAAAACGTGCACACGCCAAACCAATCAACCAATCAATTCAATCAAATTGACAGCTTCAAGTTGATTTGATTGGTTAACATGGGACCTCCGAGTTGATTTGAATTGATTGGTTTAACCAATCAATTCAATCAATCGAGTTGATAGTGATTGCTTGTTGGCAAGTCTGGAGAACAGAAGTGGCATGCCCAAGGTTTTTATTTCTGGGAGGTCATATGGCCACACTTCTTGAATCAAAGGAACATCTCTCTCACCGCATAATATCTTACTATCTCCACTTGTCATTATGGATTCGTTTATCGCTGCGAAAGGTATCCTCTCCGCCACTATTTTCACAATGTCAACTCCAACAAGACAACCACTTGTCTTACGCACAAAGTCGCCATTATCACAATCATCAGGACAAAGCATTATATAACTACTCCGCCTTTATACTCAACAAGCCTTTGTTCCGCACTCGCTATAATGCTACAATAAACACTACTCTTCTTTACCCTCTATTCTCAAACCCTACAAACCACCACAAAAGATTCACAAACACATCAGAATGCAGGCCCCCACAGAATTCCAAATACCCCCTCCTCCATCCTCCCTAATCACACAAATCCAATCAAATTGGTCTCTCCCCTGCCTGTCTTCCCTCCTCCCAGCACATATTAACCCCTCCCCCAATCCCCAAACCTGGCTGCCATCCATCCTCACCGCACTCCTCAACCTCTCACTCCTAACACGCAACTGCCCCGACCGCGCACGCAACCTGCTCAAAACGTATTTTCTCGACCGCACCCGCGAGGCAACCGCCAAGGGGCGACAGGCCGGAGCACGAGCGCAGTTAGAAGTGATAGATGTGCTAAAGGCGAGCGAGAGCATACAGCGGATGATTCCGGGGTGGATTATAGAGGGAAGGAGTGAGGATGCGCAGTGGCAGGGTGCAAAGGCGTTGGTACCAGATACAAAGGGATGGACAAAGAGGAAGCGGAGTGATGGTAGTGTTGAAGCGCACAAGAAGAGGAAAACGGAGGAGGAAGAAAAAGAAGAAGAAGAAGAAGAAGAAGGAGAAACAAAGTCACCGGTTCTTCCGTTTGATACTTCGGATTTGGCATCGGGGCAGGTGGGCACGGATGAGGAGGTTTCACCTACGCTGTTGTCTGCGTTTCGGCCGTTTTTGACACTGGATATACCGGAGACGCCGGTGCAAACGGGGGATGAGGTTAAAGCTTTGTGGCGAGAGTTGCAGGATACGGAGGAGAGGGTTAGGGTTGCGCGGCAGAAGTATGTGGACGCGACGGCTGGGGTGGTGAGTGGGTGGTGAGTGGGTGATGGGAAGTGTAGACGTGGGTTTTTAGTTTGGTAGCGCGCGAGTCTGGTAGGATAATAAGGTATAGATTTAGATTCGGGGGTAGTGGAACAATGAGACAAAGAATACTTGTCAATTTGTAAATTTTATTGATATGGGTTGCAAAGCAGCCATGCATAATCTAAATTTGTGGTAGAGAGTTCTAGTCACTACAGCTAGAGCTTTTCACCCTTAATAACCTCAATTCTTGATAGCACCCCGCTCGTATTAGTATATAGCATAGACCAGGCGCCAGGTTTGGTCAGAAGCGTGAATAATTATAAGGCTGCAAGGTCGGTTGTTTCGCATATGACGCATCTTGCCTTGATATTTCCGCAATAATATTCCGGTCGTGTTTATTTGTTGATAGGCAGTGGGTCTAGATAACATAACGTCCATCTACCCGTAATAGAACAATTTATTAGTACTTTAACTTCGCAGTAATAGTAAGCTTGCACACGCCGTAATTTATAGAGAGCTGACTTTCATAGCGAAAGCGACCCTGGCTTAATATAGGCTACTACTATACTAGTACTACTATCGCGACTAATAAAATACCTTTATATAGGCCTATAAGTCTAATAGTAAAAGTAAGGAGTAGTAATTAACTATAAGGCAGATTCCAAACCCTGGTTTGAAGTCCTAATGAAACCTTGCGCACGTTATATAGTCTATCGGCCATCCTCAACATAAGCTCTATCCGCAATTAGGGGCTTGTTCTTTAGCACGCATTTACTGTGCCACTCCGTGTTGCATTCTACAAGTCCGAGTTATTTGCAGTTCACCAACATGATGCACTGCCATGCACATAGAAGTATAAAGAGCAATACAAATTTGATGCATGAATCCATCACATAACAAGCAAGCAATCTCATCGCAATACTTCAGAAACACTTAAACTTAAGTCATAGACGCTGCATCATCAAATATGCATTTTATCAACTCTGTCATTGCGCTCGCCATCGCAAATCTCACTTCGGCTCTTCCCATGACTGCAGCTCCGGGCTCCAACACTGGCAACATAATCAGGCCCGTAGTGACACCTCAGTACGAGATGTGGACCGGCGCAATTTCACGCAACACTGAATATGGAAAAATCTTCAAGAATGGACGCACTACCGATATCACCACACCGATAACTTTTCGGTTTCCGGAAGCGTCGCGTGGAAAAACTTGCAGCATTCATTTCGACCTCTCTGCTGATACAAATGCTAAGTTGTCTGGCACTGGACAATTGGGCGTTTTCTTCTCTGTCGCTCCTCCGGCTTCCAGCACAGATTCATGGCCTACCGGTAATCTCCGCAACTACCATATTGGTCGCATGAATGTAAACCGCAAAGGCGAAGCCGATTGGCTCAGTGGCTTTCCTAATGATGGTCAAGGAATCCCTTGTCCGGCTGGCGAAACTCATGCTGGTGAATTCGTTGGTACTGGTGATGTTGATCACATCGAGTGGCTGGCTAGTAAGCAAGTGGTGTATATCAAGTGGCAGTAGGAGGTCTTCTTCCATTCAACTTATAGATCTTCTCTGTATCTACTCTTGTTTCATTGCTTTCAATTCTGTATCTAGATTTGTCCTGCTTAGCCACTACATTCTTTTGTTACCAGCTAGTTTTCATCTACTTAGAAATAGAGAATCATAAACTTGGTCTAAGAATCGTTGTGTATGTACCAGGAAAACTTAAGTGTTGCGCCGTCTCAAAAGCTGAAGATTCCCTAACGAAAGTACCGAGAACTATTGGGGATGGCATACCGCTGCCAAAAAAGATGTCGCACGTCTTTTTAAAAGCCATCTTTCCTTACATTCGAAACCTCAGGAAACTCGTTATGCTCACTTCCTTGCAACAAAGCTCCGCCCATTTTCCCTTTGAATACACCGTCCATCCAGGTGGTTGTATACGCCACAAGTATACGAACGAGCTGGGCAGGCGCAATTGCCCCCAATAAATCTGCAAATGCCCCTGTATCCTGTCCAGCCGCCTTGAGAAGCACCAGTGCATCTGAGAAGGTCATGTGTGTCGTCTTTGCAACTTCGACCCACAGCTTCGGGCCTTTCAGCTGCGGCCACAGGCTCAGCCAGGTTGGATCAGTAGCGTTCTCCTCGGCCATGTATAACACTGGCTGAGTTAACCCTGATGCGGGTACAGAGCCAAAAAAGCTGCCGTCCCAGTCTATTGCACCGCGAACACGGGTGTCTTTACCAGCAGCCGCGACGGCGGCGGCACCACCGAGTGAGTGCCCCAGCATGGCGACGCGATCGGTTTGGAATTTTTGGGAACCACGATAGGGAAGAAGATTTGATATGGCAGTCGCGTTGTTTAGCTGATTGATGATGAAGGATACGTCGGCTACACGGATTTCTGTGAGCTGGGCGTACTCTTCTGCGGTAGGGTTACCCGGGCCGGTGCCGTAGACTGCATGACCATCAGGATAGGTAATAATGTTTGTCTCTCCAGGATGATCCATTGTAATAACCATGAAGCCCTCGCTAGCGATGGCAGAGGCAAGGACGCTATAATAGAGGCGAGGAATGGCCCACCCAGAGGACAAGAGCAGGATAGGACGATCCTCTATTGCTGAACAGTGACCAGGCAGATATTCACATACTGGCAAGCGCGCCTCGAGAAATAGAGGTGAGAAGTCTACGGATATGTTGAACTGTTTTTCGAGGTACGGGCCCTGGTAATCAGCGGTCTTGTTGGGCATGTAATCGACCTGTACAGTAGATTTGCACGCTGCAGGTTGAAAGACTGAAACCATTAATTCCCGGCCATTGCGGTTGTAGTCAACAAGGGACCCGGTTGTGAGTATGACATTGTGTTTTCCTGGTGGATTTGGGATCAAGTACCCTGCAGTCGCGTTTGCGAGTAACAAGACAGGTATCGAAAGGAGGAACCACATCTTTGCGAGTTTCGCAATGACAAGGCTTCAGCGTTCTCGTCGAAGGAAAGGACAGCCAGTATGATGAGTTTGGTTTGCTATCCAAAAATAGGAATGAAATCGCTTCGAGTGATAGGCGATAGGTAGAGGTGTATGCAATTTAATCTTTGATTGGTTGATATTGAGAAGCGTTCAATCTGATGGCGATTGAATATTCGAAGTGTTGGTGGCATGGCTGTTGCGTTGCAGATGTGGATTATATACTTGTTAACATAGCTATGGCAATCATACCTGATGGTAGAAAACTTGACTCGAACCACACGTGATGGGGATGAGGCTGTGTGTCAGCGCGATTCGTCGTTCCGCGCTACCCTTGTCACTGCTGCGTCGTCCAACATGCGATCTAGCATGATTCAGACAATCCCCGTCCGTGCACTCAGCACTAGCAATCTGGGCACAGCCTCTTTGACGTTGCAACACTCGAATTTCCACTGTGAATATCATGAGGATGCTCGCCACGCACAGTGAGTGCTGCGAGTGTACCAGTCTCGTATCAAGCTAGTCAAATCTAGCAGCATACGTCGACAGCCTTCTAAGAGATTCCAGGGCGATCCTTCGTTTACCTGGTTTCCTTATCATTTCGGTTCGGATATCAATTGCAAAGGTTGTCAGTCAAGATGTTAGAGCCAAAGCCAGGAGATCTGAAGCGACCGAGAGGCAAATATTCTCGGCTAATCTGCCTTGGTTGTCGCGATAGGCGCATCCGGTGCGAGTTGCCGAGCGACGTTGAGATACCAGGCCCTGGCGAGCTCCGGACGGTTCAAACACCCTGCTACAGATGCAAGAGATTAAGGATTGCATGCGTAGTCAGGCAGACTATATTGGGTCGGCCAGGCCACGACAGTACCTTGACTAATGCGGTAGCCTCTCGGCCAATCAAGACAGGCGATACAGTTACGCGCTTCGTGATTGAACTTTCTTCCCAGGCAGTGGTGCACACCGAGCCAGCTACTACACGGAACGACACGCAAGTGGAAGAAAGTTGTGTCATGCCGTGGACCAAGTTGGGGCACCAAACTTGCTGTAATGGGGGCACACTTCTGAGCCACATCCCACAGTCAACTGAGACCCTTATCATCATTCGCGCGGTTGATACACTACGGCGCGAGAGAGTAGAAAATGAATGGTTTCGACACCTTCTAGCTTACGTAGGGCACGCTAGTTCCCTGGATCTATCTATCAAAGCACTTGTCGCAGCTTGCGCGTACGCACGGGGCTTGGCGAAGGTTACTTCTGGCGACTGCCACCAAGCTCTAGCCCTCGCCCTCAACGCTGTACAGTCGAACATCACACTGTCACAGGGGGAGCTCAATGATGAAATCCTGGCTTCAACAGCGCTGCTAGCTCCCTTTGAGGGCGTCATGAACAGGCAAGGCATCCCGACGCGACTACATGTTGAGGGGTTGGCGGCCATTTTGGCTTCGAGACGTTCAACATATCCAATCACGCAGCTTGCAAGAGATATTTTTGATTTTCACGCTTGTGACTCAGCTATCATGGCTTGTGTACAAGGTACTCCTTCGCCTTTTGAAAGCATTTCTCAAGGATACTTTTCCAGCAACCAGATGTGGTATGTCGACGACAGTGCTCAACTCAAGGCGATTGGCAGTGAGCTCTTTGTTCGTATTCCGCGGCTTCTAGGGCTTGTTCGATCTTTGCGGGCCCAGTTCTCTTCCCAGAAGCTGTGGGACGCGCTCACGCTTTCAAAGTCACTTCTCCGATTACGAAACTCCAAAGCTGAGGAGCGGTTGTTGCAGCCAATCCGGGTCGTCCCTGCAAACGACTTGGATGCTTCTGCTCGTCTCTGTCAAAGCCTGCATTTTACTTCGGTTGGTCATTTTGAAGCACTTGCATATTACTGGCATAATCGACTCTGTTTGCTCAGACTTAACCGGCGACTCCTTGAATTTTCCACGTCATCTGATTACATAGCTGCGCCAGAACACAATCCTCAACCTATCCTTAGGCCGCAGACAAATGATGACGAAATTTACCTCCTCGTGGAGAACATCCTAATGTGCGCAGAATATGTCGAGACATTGCCGCTTCGGAAGCACCAACACTTGTATGCCTACGCGATGATACTCGTATGGGGAGTGATCAAAGATATGCCCATGGCCCTAAGCAGGTTTCAATATGGGTTGGAGGCTGAACATTTGCTTGCTCTATTATCGCGAAGGACGAGTGTGGCATTAGAAGCACGGCCAAATCTCTCGTTCGATGAGATGAACGCAGCTGCGGATCTCTTTGTAGGCGGTCAGCCGAAGGGTGTTTTTGCCCAACTCTACGGCCTTTAACTAATGCTCACTCAGGTAGAGGCTGAAGGAGTACGATGATTTATATTAAACTGCTTGCTCCAATTGATTGAGAACCTTGCTATGACTTCATAGTGTCGCAAACTAGCATTTTAACTCTTCATAATAAATTTAAAATCTCGCCATAGCGAGATGTCATGTTACCTATCCTTCAAGCTACCTGATGCATGTCTGTATTATCAGCCCTACCATTTTAGCCAATTCTTGTCAAACTCCAGCTGTAAATGTATTGTCCACCCAATCGACCCGTCGTCTTCAGTTGATCACCAGAGCACTCATATTCGACCTCAACAATTGTCCCCGCATTACCAAATACTGGGAAATCAAAAATTTACTGGCTCTGAGAGGACAGGAGTGATGGTAGATGACTTCGCAGTGATCGAGTTCCGCCGTTCTTTCCACATGAAAACTCTGTTCTGTTCCAGGGACATAATCTTAGCGGTCATTTCTCCCTGTATATCGATTGTAGTGTGAGCTGTCGGAAGCGACGTAGAGGTCATGATGAATTTCATCTGCAGATTGTCGTATATCCAGTGGTTGTTGAGGTCTTGGTCAATGTCACAGACCGCACTACCCGTGATAGTCATCTCAGACGCTGTGGCAGTGATGCCGGCAATCCGCATATTGGTTTCCAGCCTCTCTTTCAAGACGGATTTCGTCTTCTCTGGGTCCGTTTTCCATTTACTGAGAAGGCAGCGATCGATTTCGATAGTCGGTGCTGGCTGTGGTTCGCATGTCTCCTGTCGCTTTCGTATACCCATCTTCGTTGCCTGAACTTGGATCTGCCGTCCACCTGCTCCAGCTTGCACATCTTTTCCTGTGTAGGTATATAGAAACTCGTAAGAGACTTCTCTATTTTCGCAGTTCACAAGAGTCGAATCTGTGAGCCATGCTCAGCTTTTAGTCCCTTGCTGGCGGTAGTTCACAATGCATCGATCTTGACAATCCGCTGCAGGACGGAAGCGTAGAGCAATAGATTCTTTGGGGCGGATTCTTAGAGTGTAGCGATTGATACCAAAGGGCTCAGTTGAAGCTGTCAACATTGTCGTTGCGCCGCTTGCAACAGTCCACGTGTTCTGCGGAAAGAAAATATCGTAATCGGGTCGAACTTTTCTACCATTGAAGGGACCGGACGGCGCAGTGTAGTAGATCTCGCTGTCAAATAGTGCCTTTGCAAAATCTGGGAATATCGCTGGAAGCTCACTCAGGTATATGTCATTGAGCATAGCGGCCTCGTCCCCGACATAGCAGAACTATATAGCCTCGATTAAAGGGGTCTATTGTCAGGACTATAAACCGCATAATTAATAGAGTCATCACCATCATATACCCAGGTCCCAGAATTGGTCCCCGCCCTCATCTCCAAACTAACGATTTCAGATTCACTCTACAGCGCTATCTAAGATAGTAGACCTCCTGATATACACAACCCTAGGCTTAACATATTATATCCCCAATCTTTATATCTTAACAATACTTTAGGAGGCATCTCTTAACTTAGTATACTTTTAGTATCTCCTTAGCTTAGGGTATTCTAGTCTAGAAGAGAGTTCTAAGATTAAGGTCGCATTATAAAGCTACGTGTCAGATTTTGAGAGGGGTTTGGAGGTTATTCAAATGAGATGAGATTGGACTGTGACAAACGTATGTGATAAACTTGCTGAGAGTCTATCGATGTAGACTTTCTTTGCAACTCGAGATATGGATAAAATTAGATACTTAGAACCCTTTAGACTGTGCTTTATATATTTAAATGGATATTTGGTCCGTACCACGTTCATGCGCGAAAATTACAAAGATCATTACTAGTAGCTGAATATGTGTATTTAACTACCCGAGTGATCTTAAGGACTGTAGATGAAAGGAAAGTATTGCCGGTACAAGGGGCAAAGAGCTAGCCATGGAAGATTGTAACCCGAAAATGGGACCAGTCAGTCCTTGACATCTCATATCCCCACGAGTTAATTAGGGCCCAATTTCAGACCCTCTTCATGCTGCTCAGGGAGGAAATCAGGCGCAATCACGCTAGCTCATGTTGGCTCACGGCGAGCTCAGGGTTGCTCAGCCACAACTTAAGCTGCTTACTCATTGCTCACATTACACCCCTATGTAACTCAGGATCAAATCCGGAAAAAGCTTTATATGAGAGTAGATTTCACTTAATTGTTAACCGCTATTCTAGTTGGTACCTCTGATAGGGCGATTACTTATTCTAGCTAGCACAGAAGTGTCACATAATCATAACGTAATTTGGCAGAGGGCGGGGTTATGGCGAGCAAACTCTGCTGCCCGTCAACTACAAGTACCATCTCACATAGGTTGTACCTTACAATGATCACTAAGCGAACTGCTGTAACTTACTTTGACTATGCTTTTTTGTGCTATGTCTGGCCTGCCGCTTCAGAGACAATCTGCTCGCTAAGTTACATAGCCTCTAACCGCCATGATATAAAAGCAGTGACAAGACTGCGGCGGGCCAGGCTCCTGCTTGGCAGCCTCCCGCCTTCAGCCTTGCGTCTGATCCAGGTGGCTGCCCAAGATCGCTAAGCTGAGGGCCAGGCTGAGGACCAGCTGGCGCTTCGCCGCAGAAACCGTCGCTGATGCATACTCCGTTGCGATAGCACCATGTCTTCTGCGATCTCCTTTGGCGATGCGAACCGCGGCTTCCAGGCTGGCATCATCCACGGCCCGGTCAATACCACGTTCCAACTTCCGCTTGGTACGTCGCGGGAGGATCCGAGGATCCACAGGCTCCGATCAAGCGCTAACAGTCGCCCCACAGAACGACTCGAGACTCCACCATGCCCGTCAGCTGTGATCCCGTTCGGTCGCGACACTGACTTTGTTGAGAGGGAGATATTCGATCAGATCCAAGCTAAATGCGCTGCACCGGGCTCGCGGACTGCGCTCGTCGGGCTGGGCGGCGTTGGGTGAGTACGGACAGGTCGGCCATAACGGACAACTAACATTGTAAAGCAAGTCGCAGCTTGCCATCGAACTGGCATACCGGATCCGAGAGCGATCGCCCGAGAAGTGGGTGTTCTGGGTTCACGCGAGCAACGCGGCGCGGTTTGAGCAGAGTCTTCGCGATATTGCAAACTGCGTCAAGGTGCCTGGGCGGCAGAATCCTAACGCGGACATATTTCAGCTTGTGCACGACTGGCTGCAAGATGAAGGGAAGAGGAGATGGTTTCTCATCCTCGACAATGTCGACGATGCTGGCTTCTTGCTGGAGGCTCGAAGCGCTGGCCGCAGTGGGGAGACGGGCAGCTCGCAGCCACTCATAAGCTACGTTCCGCGACGCCAGAACGGATCGGTTCTGATCACGACGCGCAGTAGGAATGCGGCGCTGCGGCTAGTTGAGCAGCGCGACATTATTCCAGTTGAGCCGATGGAGAAGAGGGATGCGTTGACATTATTACAAAAAAAGCTAGGGCAGCAGGAGAACAGCGAGGAGGTTACCGAGCTTGCAGCCGCGCTGGAGTATATGCCGCTTGCCATGGCCCAAGCAGCAGCATACATCTCACAGCGACGGCCACGTTACTCAGTGCAGCGGTACCTCGGGGATTTCCGAATGAGCGACCGCAAAAGAACGACTCTTCTTGACTATGAGGGAGGACAGCTTCATCGAGACTGGGAGGCAAAGAACTCGATCATTATAACATGGCAGATATCTTTTGACTACATCCGCCAGACCAGGCCGTCGGCGGGCGACCTGCTGGCGCTGATGAGCTTCTACGACCGTCAAGGCATTCCGGATACTCTACTTCGAGATCACCCAGAAGAGGAAACCGCCCGGCAAGATCAGAACGAGCGCGACGGCAGCTATCAGGTCTGGGAGGACGAAGGCGCGTCGCAATCTAGCGCGAGCGATGATAAGTTTGAAGACGATATCCTGACGCTGCGTGACTACTCGTTCATATCCGTGAATGCAGACGGCGCAACCTTCGAAATGCACGGGCTTGTGCAACTAGCGACGCGGAAATGGCTGGAAGTTCACGATCGGCTCGAGCAGTGGAAGCAACGTTTTGTTAGCAACCTTTGCGCCGCCTTTCCGACGGGAGACTACGAGAACTGGGCGGTGTGCCAGGCGCTGTTCCCGCACGCCAAGTCTGCTGCAGCACAGCGGCCGGAGAGGGAAGATTCGCTAAGAGACTGGGCTTCACTACTATATAAGGCGGCATGGTATGCTTTGAAAATAGGAAACGGGGTTGAAGCAGAGTTGATGTCACTACATTCGATGAGGACGAGGAAGAAGATACTAGGTCAAAATCATAAATATACGCTCCAGAGCATAGCAATGGTAGGCAATGCGTATCGACTTAGGGGTCGATGGGATGCAGCGGAAGAGCTAGAGGTGCAAGTAATGGAGATGAGTAAGAAGAAGCTAGGAGCGGACCATCCAGACATGCTGACTAGCATGGCCAATCTAGCGTCAACTTACTGGAATCAAGGGCGGTGGGATGCAGCGGAAGAGCTGGAGGTGCAAGTGATAGAGACGAGCAAGAAGAAGCTGGGAGTGGGCCATCCTTCCACGCTGACCGGCATGGCCAATCTGGCGTCGACTTACCAGAATCAAGGGCAGTAGGATGCAGCGGAAGAGCTATTTGTGCAAGTGATAGAGACTCGCAAGAAGAAGCTGGGAGTGGACCATCCAGACACGCTAACTAGCATGAACAATCTCGCATTTACGTTAAAGAGTCAGGGACTTACAAATAAAGCAATTTCACTAATGGGGGACTGCTGCGAGCTGCGGACTGTAGTTTTGGGTCCTCAACATCCCCGTACTATATCATCTCGCAAAATTCTTGCAACATGGCGGTCAGAGGCTATGGAACTTAGCGAGCAGAATAACTCCTAGCAAGAAATAGGTGTAGTTAGCAAGCAGATTGTCTCTAAAGCGGCAGGCTAGATGTAGCACAAAAACGGCATAACTAAAGTACAGTAGTTCGCTTAGAAATTATTGTAATGTGTAGCCTATGTAAGATGGTACTTCGAGTTGCCACTACTAGTAGGGAGGATAGCCAGCCCGCAATGGCTACGGGGTTGTAAGGTGGTGAATCTACAAGAAGTGAGCTAATCAACGGTTGCTAGAAAGATAACCAAGTTTGATCGCAAGGCTGCGGAGCTTTAGTCGGCCCACTTACATGGCCTAAGGCGCTGAGAGATGAACACAAGAATGGTTGCATCAATTCTACAAACCCCGGTGTGGGAGCGCTCTATTTCTCAATATCGAGTGGCTATAGAGTAGACATCACGTATACGTGTGGTCTAGTATTAGTTAATCGGCTTTGATTTGACTGTGATGTGTGAGCTATGAGACGGTATTGGTGCAGGCTGATAAGACGCAACTGTGTGGAGCTTTTACAGCGAGCGTTTACTTAAATCATTAGCAGCTCAGCCAAAAACTGCGCATCATGCGTTGGCGGCACTTGCTAGCTGGCATAGTTAATGGTTAACCATCAATCAAAATCTCGATGGTACGTAGACAACAGCGAGCGGTGCGCTGATATTTGGATAGGACTCCTCGAGCAAACTGGTCACCTTGTGTCGAGCTTGGTGAATATTTACGGCATAATAAATAACATTCGATGTACTGTACGCGAGCACAACATCAACATTACAACGCCACCTGAAATTCCGTTTCTGCTGCCGCTGTCTACTACTGCCGACGAATCACGCCCGACAGTATTATCTAAATTTCCATATTGCCTCAAGTGCACAATTTTTTTACATCTTGGGGTTGTTTGGTTCGGTGAGAGGCTCGCTGCTGGTGCACTAAACAATATTGATAAGTGGATGGAAGAACGCATTCTAGGATTCAGAAGTCAATTTGGAGGGTCGGGTTGATTGGCATGTATTCCTGGAGAATCTCAAATGTGCGTTGAAACAGAGCGTTCAGGCAGCTCGGATTCAGCAGTGTGTTGTAGAGAAGAGGCTGGTAGGTTTCAGACCCATAAACAGCCGCGAGCACGAGCATGTTTCCAAACGGAGCGTGCACTGTTCCAAAAATATTGGTTGCAATAAGCCGATGCGCGCGTGTGGGCTTGTACCCAATGTAAGGGTTGCTGTCCGTGCCGCCGATACGGTCGAATGCGATGGTACTTCGGATGGCGCTGTTGATACACAAGCAAACCATGTTTTGCGGGTGAGCAGAAAGTTCAACCTTTTGAACGCCGTTGTCTATGGCATTCGGCGCTTCTGCAATCCGTAGGCAAGGCCGCAGTATCCTATGAAGGCATTCGTAGTACTTGGCACGCATGCGAGCGATATGGAGATTTGTCGATGGAATATCGTTGTCAGCCTATGCTAGATAATATGGCAGCTTTCCCCTTTAGCTTTGAGGTATTCAATGCAACTATTTGAATAGTCGGCCATCGCCTCGGCGCTGATCTTCTCCAAGCTTTCTGTACTTGGTTTAGCAAGCTGTAAAGTCCATAGCGTTCAGAGGACCTCACCATCTCTATTTAGCACATTGTACAACTTGTGAAGAAAGACATTTAAATTAATGTGAATGGAATATATCACTAGAAATCCCGCTAGCATGCTTGAAGGTCTCTGATTGCGTCACGTAAAACAGTGTCAAGGTTGTTGACTGCCCAGCATATCCATCTTGAACTTGTCTGGCCTACTATGAGTTAGCGAGAAATTTCTTATATAGCGATGTAACATACTTTGGCATAGAAACATGCTCGTACTTGCAAGCTAAATCGTATTGTCTGCAGGAAGAGCATGGCGTTTCTTCGTTGCATTTCCGCTTGCGATCACGACAGGGTTACATGCTTGGTTGGCTCGAAGCTTACTCGTTCCCTGAGCCTAGTCGGAGGGCGGGCCTACGTATGGCGGGGATGGGGGCAAACTGAAAAGTTGGAGGTGTAGATATGCCAGTTAAAGCCATGCCCTTCGTCACTGACGATGATTCGAAGGCACCATGACGTTGATGGGGAAGAGACAGGGAAGAGACAAGATGTTTTTTGGACCCGGAAAAGCGTATACGCCTGGAAGTGGAAATCGTGGTGGCGGTTGACATGCTGGGTCAGTATTCGAGAAGTGTTGTGGTACAGGCGGCAGTGGTAGAGGCTGTTCCTGAATTGGAGTAGAATTGATCCCGACGTTCCCCCTTGGCTAGCTCCAAAACTAGCTTCTTTGCAACTTCTCGTGTTATGTACTGAGGTCTAGTGAGTAGGGAGAGGCAATCTCGTTACAAATAAACTGACTAAGAATCTCTTGTACTCAAGCTGCACTGATTCTGGTTCCATCCCAAACCAAGACTTTGATACGAGCCGAGCTTGCGGCCAGCCTTAGATGAGCACGCTGTGCGTAGTGCGTCGCGCAAAGGAAATCATTTCGGCTGGTGGGGTAACGCCTCAGCGGGAGAGCCCCACAAAGTGCAAAAGGCGCAAACCGCATTTTCCAGCCCCACTTATCGCCAAACTTTGGGACTAGCCATGGCAAGCCACCAGGACACGCAGTTACCAGTGATGGACAGGAAGGGCTGTAAGGCAATGAACTGGAGAACGTCTTAGTCTCGTGGGATGTATGCATGATGTCTCTTACACATCACCGATCAGATCGTTATCAATCTAAGCATGGTAAATGCACGAACAAACCGAAAAAAGAAGACGCTTGGTTAATCCACTCCGCAGCGGCTGAAGCGAAAGGCAATCATGAAATGGGTGAGAGGGCACGGAGTGTTAGCCTCAGCCGGCTTTATTGCATACGACCTTGTTTGTGCACCCGTTACATGCAGTGCATGAAGCATTATCGCAGGATGGGGTGATAATCGACTACTCTGAATGCGGTCGTAGTCTTCACGTCGCAAAGGACTCGTACCAGTTTGGCTAGCCTAAGATGCAGCCTTCGAAGTCACTTGCCCTAACTGGAGCAAGGCACAGCATTCACTCCACCTTACCCAATTCGACATGAAGCTCGAAGTGTAACGAACTCTCCATATTCGATCGATCAAAAGTGCTACAAATAACTACGGGGTACCTGGGTATCTAGGATTTTTAACCAATGCTGCGTGCCCCAATATGATAAGGCTTCTTTGAAATGGGATTGAGCGTGATATATCTTGGCAAGTATAATCTGCAAGCGTAGATCTTCAAATTTTAGAAGCCTGGCGTGAGACTGGACCTCGAAACACGTTGTGGTTGCCTCGTTGCAACGGTTCTGGGCGAAGAGGGCCTCCGCTAGAGATAATTGCAGGCAAGCTTGACTGGTGGGTGGATTACAGCTCTGCGCCCACCGCAGAATTTTGTTTCGAACATGACGCTCCGCAGAAATTGGGCCATCAAGCTCTCGCAGTGTGTCACTCAACTCGCAGGTAAGATCGCCAAGGTCCTCATGATAGAGGTCGACACCGCGAGTCTCCGTTATGCTCCGCGCACTTTCGAGATGTTCCAGCGAATCATTAAATTGCCCATAAATTGCAGAACTTTTCCAAGTAACATATGCTGACGGATGAGCACAGCTTCCTCCATTAGGGACGGCTGACCGACCGGCTTCCACTCCTCCAAGGTTTCCTGAGCAACTGACATTGATTCGTTCTGGATATGGTTCAGAGACCGCTGAATATTCATCAGGCCGACCGCCGAATGCATTCTTTTCACCACGGTACACAATGGCTTATCGTAGTTCAGATGGCCAAGACTGTTGACAGCTTCATCCATGCTTCCAGCAAGCCGAGCCAAAAGACACCTTGACCGTGCAATACAGGAACGAAGACACGGATAGTCCAGGCCACGCGCCACTACTTCTGATTGACTAATTGTGAATCGTTTCCAACTCATGGTTGGAAAACGAGATGCCTCGAGGAGAGTGAGTGCAAGGTCAGCCCTGGTACTCGTTGACAAGCAGTCGAAATTACTTCCAAATGATTTTACTACATGCTCGAGGTAAGGTAGGAATGGCATAGTGTTAGCAACACTGTGCTTGCGTTAGAAGTTTGATTGCAACTACGAATAGATTCGACTCACATAGGTTCAAGATACTTCCATGGGATCGCTCGATACACGACAATCAAGGCCTGGCATCTCCAAAATAAAACTTGCTCTATAGGCACGTTTTCACGAACGCGAAGTGTGACTTGCTCGTTCAAGCCATAGGGCTGATCGAAGCCCGAAGCAGCAGGCAATAAGTCCAACTCTTGAACAGCATTGAGCATTTTTGACTGGTCTGAAAGTAGATTCTGCAATTCCAGACAAAGTCCACTTGCGATTGCGTCTGACTCTTCACCCTCGCCTTGTACCGTCCAGCGTCTCCGAGGTGTCGCTCCACGGAAGAGAAGTTCCAGAGGAACTTCCTTGCACGTTGGTAGGAATGACATGAGTAGCTGTAAGATATCAACATCTCGAGTATCGCTCAATGTTAGAACATAGCCGATATGGTTCGAACATTCCAAGGGATTTGTACTCGTTGCAACGAATGTAAGGACATATGTGAGCTACCGGTATCAGCTCTTTGCTTGGATGGAATCGTCGGACGGCAAGCAAACTTATGCGTCTCGTTCACGAAAGAGCGTTCTCCTAAGAAAAGTTAAAAACATAAAGACATCGAAATCGTAGCCTTACATTGCATTTATATGAGAGAGTTGGTAAAAAGCTCAGCCAACAGAACTGCTACATTACACTGGTGCGATACCGTAAAACCTCGCCCAGATGGCCGATAGGTGGGCCGGGGTCTGAAGGGATCGTTATGTTCCTATTGGCCATCCCCAGATAAAAAATCGCATAGATGTGCGACCCCACTTACGTGGACAGAGACAAAAGCAAGTCGATGAGCCCAGTGAGCTTGTCAGATGTCTCTTACATACTCCGTCTCGTCACCTCCGGTGGAAACTGCGGGGATTCGCCAGGACGTGTTTTATACCGATTAGGCGTAAGTTACTCCTAACATAGCTGGTGTTAGGGTTTCGCTAAGTTCTATCAATATATATGATAGTTTGCAGCCGAAATAGGGCTCTAGCACGTTATCTGCGCTAGTCTACGATGACGACGACTACTCGTCGCGACTGCGAGATGGCAGAGATAATAGAGTGAAAGTGCTAAGCTTACCTATGAACGCAACTCACTAAACGTATATTTTCCCTCATCTGCGCCAAGGGGCAGTACATCAAGCGGAGCGATCCCTGCTTGCAAGTTTGTGGCAAAGGCACGCCATGCTTACAGGCGAGAGTTTATTTGTCTCGCAACTTGCCATGGGAAAGACATTTGGATGTCTCTAACCGAAGGTCCTAGAAGCAAGGTGGTCAGGTTAGTATGTGCACAGATGAATTTTGTATGGAAAGCTGTTGATTCTTTGTCTTCGCAGCTCTACTTCTTAGCTGCACATGCACCTCCCTTATGTTTTCGTTCAAGACATCACAGGGTTCACGCAACTTCACCCGCCAACAACATAACAAACATAACAACAAATAACCGTTAATCGCAACGCTAATTCCCAAATGGCCTCCTACACCAACGGTTCCACTCCCAATAAACACCAGAGCCAAGAGTCCGGGCGAAAAGAACCAAGTGCGTCCTCTACTTTCCAGAAGCTCCGTCCTGCTACCGCCTTGACAGCGGAACTCCAGCGTATTAGCAAAGCAAAAGTACAAAAAAGTTTGCGTAGAAGTTCCCGTTTGAAAGCCGCGTCACGCGGGCATATCAAACAAGAAAACCCCCTCCCCGCATATAAAGTCAGTAATAGCGTTCCTCTTTCTCTACTAATGCATGCTAAGCTCATAGTTTCAACCTATCAAATCGCCAGAAAGATTACGCAAAACTGAAGCACTATCCGTTACCGAACCGATCGAATCGTTATCGAATAACGCGCACGCATACGCAACCTTAGACTTCGTTACTGCAGGGCCGGCTGGTTCAGAAACGCAATCTGATACGAACGAGACAACCGTTGATTATATTCAATATATTCAATATTGGCTGAGGGGAGCTGCTTAGCCTAAAGCCTACTTCGAGCCACCGATGGGTCGCGTGTTTCCAAGGAAGAGTTTGACGTCTTCTAAAGGGCGCAAACGGTCGAGCCCTCTACCAACTAGACCACCGCTGAGAGAGGAGAAAAGTGCTCAGTATAAAGACGCAAGTTACGAAACGCTACTCAGGAAACATAGTAGCTTCATGGATACAAGTGAGCAAGATATTTCGGAGGCAAGCAGCGCACAAATTTGGACATTGTTGGAGAAAGAGCAGGATGTGCCTCCAAAATCGTTGTTTCAGGATAGCCTCTCCAGATCGACTTTTCGGAGGATACGAAATAAAAATGAGGCTTGGGTCATCCGCGATATCTCACCATTGATCGTACCGTCTGCGGAGACATTGGCTGAATATGGCGAGGAGGAATTAGGAATTCTTATCGAAAGTACGGATGAACGCTGGAAAAATTCCATTCCCCTTGTTGGAGCCCGCCCCCAGCCTGACTACTCTGTTGGCTTCAGAGAAGAAGCATTCTCGGTAGAACAACACGAGAAGCTCGCTCCCTTCCTTGGCAATTTTCTCGCCGGAGACCAGTCCTACTTTATGGCAAACTACTACATGTACTTTCCATCCTTCACGTGTGAAGTAAAGTGTGGTGCTGCGGGACTTGATGTCGCCGATAGACAGAATGCGCATAGTATGACGCTCGCAGTGAGGGCCGTTGTTGAGCTTTTTCGGCTCGTTCAACGCGAACAAGAGCTTAACCAGGAGATTCTTGCCTTCTCTATCTCCCATAATCACCGCTCAGTCCGGATATACGGTCACTACGCTATTGTTGATGGACGTAATACTAAATTTTACCGCCACCCTATTCGTACATTCGACTTCACAGAATTAAACGGGAAAGAGAAGTGGACAGCGTACAAGTTCACAAAGAGTCTCTACAATACTTGGCTGCCAGCTCACTTCAAGCGAATCTGCTCAGCTATTGATGACTTGCCTTCTGGGGTAAACTTTGATGTTGAGCCACTTCACGCTTCAAAGTCTTTCACAGAATCGGCGAATCGCTCGGAGGATAATGGTAGGCAGTCAGGAACCGGGGTCATTGCTCCAAACACCTCATCTACCAAACAAGGACCCTCAAAGAAGCGGAAGAGGCAGGGTGCCAAGTAGATAGTCTGCTATAAGATGGGTCGTTCGTTCAACACAACTTCTAGAGTATTATCGGTATGTTAGACAACGTTCAGATGCTTCGATATGAGAGTTTACCAGGGGGTTTGAGGTCTGGAAGGATGGTATGCAGTGTAGGCAGATAGAATTTCTTTAATAAAACATAAGCTCCCCGCACAACCGCGTATTATCGTGAAAAGTGAGGACGACCGTCGAGAAAGATGAAGGCTGAGAAACGACAATATCTTACTTTGCCAGAGGAGAAAGCCTTCGTTATAATCTATCACGGATGGCTACTCTGGGGTCTCCTATATGCGTCAAGTTCATACCCTTACCTGCCTTTAGCATCACCCGCATGAGTGACAGGCCGAACAGGTACAAAATCCAAATCAGTACTTCGGGAAATTGGTAATGCGTGTAACATCCCCCACACCGTAACGAGAAAGATCATGGTTGCTTAGGCTTCAAAGTAATAAAAATTCTTCTTACGTCTAGATATCTATGTGACAGTGCTTGCATTAGATTTTATGGGTCTTCCTCGACCTTCCAGTTGCCCCTATTAGAAAAATTACGAATCTCGCCGTCAACGTTGCCCCTCACCATGCTGATCGGTACCTTTAATCTAAGCGAAGAGGCCGTGGTCATTCCGAGACGCGACCTGCGCGTTCACATAATAACTGCACTGTAATATAAGTCACACAGGCGGGCGGGTCAGAGTCTATGGCTGGTAGGTCTATGGCACTGCACCCCGCTCTCTCTACAGGAAGACGCAAACTGCGGGTCGCGATTCGCCTACGGGAGCATTGAACTTTCAGATTTGGCTGGGGTAAGAGGCGCAGGGTGCGGGGTCGTTTCTGCACTAGTTAAGATGTGTCATAAGATTGAACATCTGCCAAAATAGCCAGACCTCCAAATACTCCACCACAACTCAGAAATGGCATCCCAAGATCCCAACCCCGATTTGGGCTCAGATTCGCATCAAACCCCATCTTTAGCATTGAAACAAGCGCTATGCTTTTCCTGCTGGGACATATCGTCCAATCTCAAGCGATGCATCGCTTGCAAACGGGTCTCATACTGCTCAGTAAAGTGCCAAAAGCAAGACTGGAACAGAAATCACAAGAAAATCTGCAAGAAACTTGTTACTTTAAACAAACAGAAAGGATATGTACCCTCAGCTGACAGGCATTGGGGTGATTACTATGACGAGCTGGTATATTATTCGGCTCATTGGGCAAGACGAGTGAGCAGATTCTGAGACACTTTATAGGTTCTAGATATGTTAAAATCTGGTACTCTAAATCCTAGTGAACTTGGAAGATTGGTTGGGTATGTCTGAAAACCAACTACCAACAAACTATAGCTATTTTGTATCCATTATTAAGCTGACACCTACAGTTAGCTACGAACCATATTGCTATCACTGCTATAGAAGAGAGCCTCAACTTGAAGATGGGGCGAAGTTAAACGCCTGCCGATACTGCCTTCTTACCTCTCTCTGCCCCTCCTGCCAGCAAACACATCCATCAGCGGAGTGCGCAATCTTGCAAGATATTGCAGCCGATGACAAGATTTCGGTAGATCTACACCGGCGAACGGGAAAGAGCTCGACTATTTCTTTTACCAAATTTCCCAGAAAACAATATTGTCCTCTCTCTTCTGCAACGGACTGGTATGACTACTACACGAGGCTCTCAGACAAGGGTGGGTTCAATTCAAAAATGAACCGAGATCTGAAGTACCAGGCAAATGACCCCAAAGAACGAGAATTTGTCGAATATATGAGATACGGTACCAACACAACAACTATTCAACTTACCTTAATCGCTGCCTTGGAGGCGATAATGCCCAATATCGGCACTCGGGGTTCGATCAACCTTCACATTATAGGTGCAGCTGGAGCTGAATTTGCCTCTGCTCCTGCATTTGAGGAGCTATTGCACCTTTTACCGTCGCTAACAGCACTTCAGTTATCATTCATAGGTCTGAATGCAGAAACCCAGAAGCCACACACACTCCAGTGCTGCATTATGTGTACCATGATGGGACGGTCGATTTCTATTACCGCCTGGAGAGGTCCATATCACGCATACGTCGATACCGAATTCTACAAGGCGCCAGATTTAGCAGCAGCCTTTCGCTCAGGATTTTCGGTAGACGAAGAAGCGGACTGGCGCCCAACTATCAAGTATCTTGCACATGCTCCACATCCAACACTCTTTACTGCGGATAGACACTTTGAGATTCAGGGAGAGATGGGAGTTTGGGAGAATCTGGGGGCTGAATTTGTAAAGAATGCTGAAGTAAATAAGTGGAAGGGGATGTCTCCTTCCCTTGTAGTGTGTGGACACAAGCCGAACGAGGTCGCCTATAAAAATTATTGGTGGTATATTGTGAAACAAAGGTAATTTGGAAACATAGAGGATTATTGTGTGGCTACAATTTGAGGATTTTGGAGAGAGTGTGGCTATATCGCACGGAGTTGTGACCGTGCAGAGTGTAGCCGTGCTGAGGTTGTGTGCCAACCCTTTCGTCTCTTCATTCCTTAATGTACAGTCGGTGTGCTACAGGCTCTCGGTAAACAGAAGAAGTGGGAATTTGAGGTTAGCGCGAAAATCGCGCCGACGCGCGCAACTCAGCATCTCAGCAACTTGAACCCTACACATCTCAGTCAGCTATTTTTGTATACGAAATACACATAATTTGATGCACTTACTTCTCCTCTATAAATATATAACTTTTGAATCATGCCGAATCGCCGATTTCAGCTTGAAACGCCACCGCCCGAGCTCATCTCGCCTGACTGCGATGAGCGCTCCGCCATCTTAGCCGTATATTGGTTCTGTCAAAGAGAGGACTTAGCTTGTAACCTTAAGGCTATCGAGAGAGTTTTTGGAGTAGCAACTTCAACTAGCAGCCGAGTTTTGAGGAGTAGTAGATGCTGGAGGCTGCAGCACTCGGATGAGTTAGATGACCGCGGTGCATCTCGACGTCAATTTTCAGCCAGCGACGCTCATGCTGTACAATCTTTTATAACCCAATCTGAGTTTAAGGATAAGAGCGAACCCTGGCAAGATCTTACTACAAAAGCTGGTGTTTTAAAGTCACTAGAGTTCGATAAAGGCAAAGAAAACGTACAGTTTTCAACTGCAACAATCCAGCGCCATGTAACGCATGAAACTGGGATGAAAACTCATAGAGCAGTTATTAAGGAACTACACACGCCTTCTCAAATCGTTATGCGTAAGGATTATATTAATATCCAACTTGAGCTCCGCCCACATCGCCAGCACTGGCGAGTAGTACTCTGGTGCGATGAAATACACTATATGACTGGCCCCAAATACCAGAAATATATCAAAAGACTCCCTGGAGATAACGCCAAGTACGATCCATCAAATATTCAGTATGAAACAGACCATAATCCCGACCTAGGTCTTTAAAAACACTTCCACATGTACTGTGTTTTAGGCTACGATTTTGCCTTCGCAGTGCCATATAATGCAGGTAATCGTAACGGCAAAATGAACACAAAAACATACACTCAAGTTATACTCCCTGCCCTTCAAAACTATATATTAGAGAGAGGTGGAGAGTGGACGTTATGGCAGGACCGTGACTCAGCTCACATCTCCAAAACTACACTGGCTTGGATGGATAAACATGGCATGGATTATATCTTATCCCCTTCAAAATCACCTGATATGAGTATAATGGAGACCTGGGCATCTTCTCTTAAAAGGAGATTCTACTCCCAACGCTGCCGGAGTGAGAAGGCAGGTATAAGGCGATTCTACAAGGTATGGCGAGAGCTTGGAGTTGAGAAGATAAACCGCACCATCGATAATTACCCACAACGCCTGCGTGAAATTAGGGATAGGTATGATGGCAAGGCATCTAGGTTTTAAATTTGAGACCAATATCTATGCAGAATGTTGAGAAAATGGGTCGTGTTTGAGGTGGTGATGCATCGGGTTTGGTGGGGCGAGCGGCGTTAGCGTCAAATTCCCACTTCTTCTGTTTACCGAGAGACAGGCTTGGCTTGCTTACCCTTGTAGCGTACGTAATACTGTATAGTTAATACTGTAATTATTACGTGAGCCTGCAGGTATAAGCTGGGGTTATCTCGCTTAAATTAGAAGGTACCGATCAGCGTGGCGACGTTACATGAATTATCCGCATAAGGTCGCCGTAGGGCTGATAATAACTTATTAGTGTGATCCTGAAGCTCTAATAGTAGGATCCCGCTTACTATAAATTATTGAAGCGATAAAAGCCTAGCGTTGAGCTGTAGTGGAGGTGTTCTACCCTACCACAAAATACGGTTCCCATTTTGCAAGCTATGATGGCAACAACAAGATGGGTAATTTTTAGTTAGCGATAGTCGGGAGATAAGGGAAGACCCCTAGTACATAACCCCAGCGGTGAAACATAAATAAGTAGATGTGGCAAAAGTATATACTATTGTAAAGTCTAAGTACCTATGGCTTTTCTCGCTACGGTGTGGTTCTCGCTACGTAGTGAGGGATGTTAGTTGACGTGTAGGTAGATCAAAGTCTTGAGTTAAATAAGTTATGCGCTTCTTAGCTAGTTACTTTGCTCAATGATTTGATGACTGCCACAGCTGTGCTATGCATTGTAGCTTCGATTCTCTGTAGAGATACTGATATTACAATACTTAGGGATTGCGTGATACAATTTCACCCTACCCCAGACCGCTTACATCGCAATGATTTTTGAATAAGCTATTTCAATTTGCGCGTGCCGCACATTGTATGCATATACAGCAGGTGGTTCGGTGGCCACTGATTACTTGTCAGGGAAAACTTGGCTCTAGTCTGTCTGATATGTTTTTGATTGACTTATTCTCAGGTTTCAATGTTCTCCCAGTATACACTGGAACTTTGGTCTAGCCTACACAAACTGCCACGACACCCCATTCGAATGATAGTTAATTTATGCATTTATTGGGCTTTATTCCACGCGCGCGTTTTGACACTTCATCTAACGGTAGTCTTGAGGCCCTAATATTGTGTACGGTGTACTCACGAACTGTGCGACCGGCTGTTGAGGTGAGCGGCTATTGAACATGTCGCTATGGCTCAAGATTAGTTTGATAGATTTGCGGAACGACAGTATTGGTGAGTCGCACAGGTAAGATTGTTTCAGGCGTAGAAGCCCAATGAGGTATGGACTGCGTGGCATGGGACATGATGACTAAGGCAGGATGAACTATATAACCCCCGTAGGCCAGTTCATTAGATATCCATCAAGTCCCTCACACTGCAGCAGAAAGCGAAATCTAACACCCAAAAGACTGAGGCGTGGAGGTGCATCCTGGACTAGGTAAGCAGGGCGTGAAAAAGGCTGGGCGCCCTGTCGTTCTATATGGATACCTGTAGCGGCCATATGATTGTCAAACACATTTGTGCTCAATTTAGATGCAGACTTGAGGGCATCGCTTGTAGGTGCTTACGCTACTGACGTCACTGGTGTATGCCAGCGTACGCCCAGCAAGAGCAGTCAAAAACGCCAACACTGATCGCCTTCGCCGCGGAGTATATATCGCACGTAATAATCAGTTTTTTCTAAAGAATCTCGGAGACTATTGCGAATAGAAGCTTAATTCCTAGTGACGTCGATAATATGACCGCGACGCTGCCCCGTGGGTTGAGTTGAACTCAGGGCTGCCACAATGCGTTACCTCTCGAACGAACCTCCCTTCTATCTAGTTCTCCACAGCAGGCTCTGCAACAGTGAGGAGCAAGTAACCTTTCTCCAAGATGGCTTCGCAGATACTCGTAGATATCAGCCCATCAATTCAAACGAGGTCATCCAGTGCTTTGACGACCAGACTAGCAAGCAAGTGCATGTCGTCCGCCAGGGTACTAAGCCTATCTTTCCCGACAGTGGCTACACCCAGTTCACGACATCTAACACCCGCCAATCTTACGAACTGCCGTTTGTAACCTCCTCACTCCGACCAGGTAGAAAGTACAAACTACGCTTTAAGCCGACGACCATCTCCCACTTGCCTGCGAGCGCAGAGGAGGCTTTAGATTCTCCTGCATGGGCAGCTAGCGGCTTGTTGTTCGCTTCAAACACCCCTTCGCTGTCCGCACAAATCATACCATGGGAGGCCGCTGACGGCAATAATACTATTTTTTGACACTCTACACTCACAACCAAGCGCACCAAAGGTTACCGTCTCCTCCTCAACGCCATCGACATACTCTCTCTCTCTAAGCCTTTTACCTTCGCGCTTACGTGCTCGACTGACGCCGCGCATCCTATGACTGTCTACGCGGGTCGCCCTTGAGTCAAGCACATAGTCAACGATATCAAGATCTTAGACCCAACATCTCGTGCTGAACTCGCGCCTGATCTAATCGTTTGCCGCGACGAAGACGGGTATTCAAGGGAGGCGTTTTTACGAACCAACGCTACCTATATCGAGCACTGAGAGCTAGATTTCAAGGATCCTTTCCGGAAGGACTTCGAGCCGAAGGTTGGCGGAAAGTATATTCTCAGCTATTCAGGAGGGAATTGGTGGTGGGGTGAGGATAGTGTTGACGAGATCATGACGTACCTCGAAGGTAAGCGTAGTGTTAGTTTAGCAATGACTAAACGTATTGAGTTCACAGGCGCAGGTGAGTTAAAGTTTAGGGTAGTGGAGTGATGTAGTTGAAGGTAGACGAACCGTCTTTGACGCGGTGACTTGGAGCCATATGACAATAACTACCTTGAAGTATGTATCCCCCCTCTGGTTATACTTCGCCGCTTGTAACGGGAGTGCTGATACCACGGTCGATGCAGGACCTGCGCCAATCACGCCTAACGATAACAAATGAAGATTTTCCAAAACGTGGAAGAGAGCTAAGCATACTCCCCAAGTCTGCTTCCAAGCTCCCAAGCTCTTCATTATCAAGATGTTTTATCTTTCAGTATGCTTTTTTATAATTGAGCGACGCTTGTTGCTTATCGTGCGGCAATAGAGCTTTCAAGGCAGGATGTCTAGGCAAGATAATTTAATGTTTCCAAGTCACATGATAACTACACTCTAAGTATCAATCAAGCGAGAGGCACCTGAGCCAAGTAGAGGTGTCGCTCTTTGAAGTCCCAACCCACCACGTCCAATCACAACTGCAGCTCTACACCAAAAACACATGTGATACCTCATCCAGCGATTTCCAGCCATCGTGCCTCCTTGAAAAGACTCGCAAGAAAAGTCTTTTTTTTTTTTGGAAAGAAGGGATAAACGGAAAAGCGAGCGACGAAGCTATGATGAATAATGAAGAACAAAAACGTATTTTATATCATCTCGGCTATTAAACACACTATTTCGATCGAACGAACCCATTCCCATCCCAATGTAAACGCCCCACCACCAAAAAAAAAAAAAAAAAAACCGACGGCTGGTAATTGATCGCTCGCAACGTCGTCTATGTGGATATAAGAATCGCAACCCCCCTTCTTCTTAAAAAAAAAAGATCCCCGCTGAATGCTTGCCCCCTGAAATAAAGGTGAAGACGACGTATGTAAAAGTAAAAAAAAAACGCCAAACGCTATGTATGATGATATGATGAACGACAGAAAGAAAAAAAAGTGTCTGACAAAGACTTGCGTCTGAATAAAAAAGATCTAGACATGAGACGTATGTGAACGAAACAACATTTTCAAACCAGATGGTTCTTTCGCCTTCTTCTTTTTCCCACTAGTGCTCCCAACACTGCTCGCTCCATCCTTGACCACAGTCTTCGTCTTGCGCGTCTCAGACGTCTTGCTAGTCTTGACGCTGCGTTCTGAGCGCGCACGATGAGACTTCGGCCGTCGCTCGCCGTCATCGCGTATACGCATACTGCGTCGTGACTTAAGATCGTCCTCGTCGAGAACACCAGCGTCAATGAGTTGGCGTGATGCTCCGGGCGTAACGAATTCGCCGTCGACGGTGGTTCCTGCGCTTTCGGCCTCGACGTCCGCGATGCCGCGGCGCCAGAGCTCGACGCGACTGAGTTCCGCTGGCTCGAGCTCATCGAGCATGTTTAGGTCTGCGCCGGAGTCGACGCGCGTGCGGGCGGTCATGGGAATGGGTGCTGCTGGCATTGCAGCTTTTTCGCCGCTGTCGGCTTGGATTTTCTTGATGATTTTGTAGCCGCCCAGGGCAACGATGGTGACGCCTACGGCAACGCCGCCAGCGATCATAAATTGGGGGCTGAGGAGTAAGGCGGCAACGGCGGGGAAGGCGCCTTTGAGGGTTAGGAGGACGCCTGGGCCCATTTTGCCGACGATGGTGCTGATTTCGGCGAGGGTGAGGGATACGGCGGCGAGGGCTTCGGGGTTCTTTTGGAGGTTTTCGATGGTCTGGGTGACAGAGTATTGGAGGCAGTTGGCCTCGTCAAGGAGCATGGTAATCCTGGAAGCCTTCTCCTTTAGTTCGCCGTCATCGTAGTTCTTTTCGGGGAGTGGTGGGGGGATATCGCCGTATGCCAGGTCCAAGTCAACTGATTGTCGACGGGCTGCGGGGGATCTTTGCACATGCATGTCGGAATTTCTTCTTGTGATCTCCATTCTATGTGCATCGCGCGAGCTTCCAGCTAGGTCCTCTTCGAATCGATGTCTGTTACTTCGGGGGGCGTCATTTGCATAGAAGCTATCGGTGTAGCCCCGCTCCATAGACGGCCGTGCATGGGTTGACTTGGGAGCCTTGGTTCGATGTGTTGCTCTGGAGTGCTTGGAATGGCGCGAAGATGCACGCGACTGAACATCGTCGTCGATGTGCAGGGTTCTTACACCCTCAGTGAGTTTCTTGGCCTGGTATGCGGCCTCCTTTTCAACCTTGATTTCTGCTTTGCGCTCGCGATAAGCTGCCTTGGCCTCTTTAAAGACGTTGACAATATGCTTGCTCTGGGGGCGGTCAGCGGCTTATCAAGACAAAAGGAGGCTTATCGGCAGACTTACACTGCTCACAACCTTGCCCGACTTGTTAATAACGGTGATGGTTTCGCCAACTCCCATTGCGGCGAAATTGAAGCTGTTCCTGCAGCAAGTCTTGGCGCAGGGAAGTGGTGTCGTGCGACCGTTGAGCTGGGTGGGAGTGGTACTTGAATGTACAATGTCGGTATGTGCAGGTGTGAGGCGGTCAGAAACTATCAGTGCTTCGGAACGGTAGCCAGCCCTGGCGCTCCACAAAAGTCCACTTGATCACCAACTTGACGAGACGGCGCTCAGACAGGGTCTTTAAAGGTGTTGGGGATGTAAATAGACTATTAAGTAGATAGATGATGGCAAAATAGGCGGGAAGGTTGCGCGGAGTGAGGCGACTATGAATTAAGTGGAGGTACTGGACTGGTCATGATGGAATGGGCGTCCGGGGGGCCATTGACAAGGGCTTCCAGTCAATGGGCTGCCCGCACTCAACCTATCGTGACTATGCGACACTTCGCGCTGGCAATTCGCACCGAGTCGGGGAGGGCGGCAACAGAACGCGTTGCTGGCTGGCGCATCGCCAGCTCACAGGCACATCCAAGACCGCGCTAGTCCGTCAGTGGCCGAATATGCGGGCAGCGTCTCGCCGCATGGTTTATTGCTACTGCAGGCATCGCGAACGTGTCGTCGCTGGGAGTGGTCAACTAGAGCAGGCAGCCTCAATATCTCGCGCATGCTGATGCAATGGTGCAGTAAATCTGGCAGATGTGCAGACGAAAATTTCCCTCACTGATGCCCAAATCTAGGAGAGCCCGTCAGCTTCCATCCGATCGGGTTGCCGCACCATGGACCATAAGTCATAAGTGGTAGTCGGCGGTAGACGGACGTCCAGGCACGGGCATGTCACAGCCACATGTGGCGCGTGTCGCTGCCGAAGAAGAGTCTGGACCCTTCACAAAACCGGTTCTGACCTTGGGTGTCGCGAGTTAATTCATGTATTAGGACACACAATCCGTGGAGTCGGTGTCGCAGAGTTCACGGACGCGGTGATGCGGTGATGCGGTGATGCGGTGATGCAGATGCAGTAATACACAGTAGGTGATGCACTGAGGCCATGTGACCTTGTGAGACTGACTGAAAGACTGTCAATGGCCCTTTCCCCAGTCGCCAAGCCTTTCCAACCCACCTTCCTTCCTTCCTTCCAGATTGAATTGTGTTGAGTGATTGATAATTCACTCTCTCACCACTTCCTTCGTACGAGAAACATCAACACTCAACACTGCGCCGCGACGCAAATATCTACCTATCCGAGATGGTCGTCTTTGTTGAGTATCATCACCGCAAGGCATTCCCTGTTCCTGGCTGACGTGCCCTCTTCGCTGTGGCTGCACACCACTTCAGAACCCTGTTCGGCAGTATGCGAGCCACCACTAACCCCAACGACAAACGCGTGTGCATGTGCGTCTGAGATTTCCGTACCTTGTCTTACAAATGCACTCAATTGGTTGCTTTACGAGAATTGTATACACGACTCCATCCAATGCCTACTATTGCCGTTACTTCTTGTATTACCGTCTTATCTTGAATGAAGACACACATCGTCACGCAGGTTGCCACATCTATCGTGGAAAACTGTATTATCTATCGAATCGATAATTGGTCACACGGTAACTCTCGCTACGGTGGCCTTCAGCCGATACGTCTGATCATGCACGCTAATCTGTACGTTGTTCCTCGAACTCATCCTTCAGTAATCCAACGACATCTGTCTGTCTGTCTCTCCTTCTAATTATGGAAGCGAGGCGGTTCTCCTTTGAGTTCGCCCGATCCTTATTCTAAACATCTCATTATCCTCAAGATCACTCTAACCCCGAGAAGTTTTGAGCTCGGTGTTGGCTCTCATCAGCTGGCGGTTAGCACCATCAATCTCCTTCTGCAGATCCTCTTCTGCTCCACTGCCAACTCAGCTACACACCAACGGATCAACTTAGCGCGAGGATGTAGAAGATCTTTCTCGGCAGTGTCGAACTGTACTACCTAGGTGGTTGTCTTGTAGCCCCTCATTTTGAAAGTTCGCCGTTGTGCTTTTGCGCTTCCTTTATTTAGTGATGCCTGCAACCTAACTATCCAGCCCCTGCGTCATTGATGTAGCACTGGCTGAATTTCAAGGCGCCTTGCAAGCCAACAACCATTGCATCCTCTGCTTTTGATCGCGCTCTTAGGTGACGTTCTTCACCCTCGGTCCCTCCGAACTTCTCCTGCCGTGTCGAAAAGTTTGGTTTGATGCTACGATACTTTCTCTTTGATTTCATCCTTCAGGGTACGCAGAGGTCTTCCTCTCTACGAACTCAGAGGTAGGAGATGCTCTCCGGTTTCACGGCGTTTCTCTCCGTTTCGACCCTGCATTTCTCGGCATTTCACCCTTACGGCTATCACCGATGTTTTCTCCTCTAAAGAGTTAGGGTGAGTCATCCTGCTCGTCTATTTCCCTGGGAGTCAGCATTTGGAAAGGTGGGTAGTAGCTGGTCACGTGTATATTATTTTGATGTCATCTAATGGCATGTGTATCACTCTAATGTCATGTATATCACTCAATACCTCCTCGTTGATTCACAATTGCATGTTTGGTGCTCATTCCAGGAACAAAGTGCACACCGCATCTTGGCGCAAACAAACCAAGTCCACCCTACACAACGGCACGACGGCATGCTCCCTCCCGCTCGCTAGGGAAAGCTGGATGCATGGCGCGGGGAAGCTAGGTTACAAATGGAAATCTCGAGGACGACAGCATGACCTCTGTGGTCGAACATGGAACACGTGTTGAGCACTATTGGGCAAGTTTATCGTTTGACTAGCAGCAGCCAATACGATTCAACTCTGGTGGTAGTCATGCATTGACATGCAAACGCTTGATGAGAATGCACAGAGCGATTGCGGTATACAGTGAGTCTGTTGCACAAAACAATCCATAGTCCCAAGGCAGGCGCGGCAGGTGCGAAGTCATAAAGGCTGGCAGGTGTGCTCAGATCGATGGCGCAACCGCACAGCCTTCGCTCGCCATATGTTACCATTTCATCAGGGCGGTGAGACAAGACAAAATATGTCACCATGTCCAGATACATTTCAAAAAGAAACGTCCCATATCCTCTCCGGCTCTTCCTCAGACTCGACTCTACGAGATGACATCTATTCAATTCGTCGAGATTCCCTGACACCCTGCAGTAAGGACTTCGAAGCTGCTCACAGCACCAAACCGATATTTCCGATCCATCTATTGTTCGGATGCAACGCATCGAGCAGAGGGAACATGTGTCAGTATTCGAGTACCATGACAGAGCAGGAAGTGAGGCGGAGGATTGGGTTGAAAGGTAAGGTACCAGGAGTTATTTATTGACCCACCAATGGAAGCGTCGCCGGGGTCGGAATACCTAGACCCTCTGACCTGCAGTCATGGGCGAATGGCGTCACGGCGTCACGTTATTCAACATCAACAACACGCAACTAACATGCAGGAACAAAAACACACACGCCCTTATCTACACCGATTTTTGTATTGCTTGAAGCCTAGCTAACCGTGCTCATGACAGCTCCTGCCCAGGATGATGGCGCAGCGTCTAACAGGGTGGAGCAGGTGGAGCAGGCGAACAGTAAGATACCGTTGTTGGTACACCGAATGAAGCATGACAAGAGTATACTGGCCCTAGCTGTTTCGTCGCAATATATCTTCGCAGGCACACAAGGCGGTGAAATACTCGTGTACAGTCTCGACACATACCAACAACAAAGGGTCATTCGCGCACACAGGGGCAGTATTCTCGGCTTCTGTCTGTCGCAAGATAAGGCGCTACTATTCTCAAGCGCAACAGATCCCATCGTAAACGTAAGCGATATCTGCTCCTTCCCTTTTCCCATATAGACTAGCTGCTAAAGCACTGCTAGGTTTGGTGTACATCTACCTTCCGCCACCTCTACGCCCTATGGTCGCCCTACGATGTTGGCGACATCTTCTGCGTCGCATACTCGTCCTACCATCAAACCATCTATCTCGGCGCACAAAACACTAGCATCCAGTGGTATGATATCAAGCAAAAGGATGCGCGACCACCACCGGCCCAGGAATCACGCCCTAATCATCGGAAGAATCGCTTCTTTGACTCCTTAGGCCCAGGCGGTGTACGCACACCAAAGCCAAATAGTGCAGATAAGAGGTCAAAAGATGCTATAGGAGGCCAGGGGTTACAGATTGACAGCCATGATATACATCAGTTTGCGCATTATGGCTATGTGCATTGTATGCTGCTTGGAGAGGGCATCTTGCCAGAAACCCCGTCAGAAGAAGTGCTGGTCTCAGGAGGTGGAGACGGTCGCATACTGATATGGCGCATCGACCCTAAAAAGGGAGGTGCCTTGTCTAGCATATGCGTACTCGAGGACGGCAGAGAGGAGGGCGAGTCCATATTGTCGCTTGCACGTGAGGGCACATTTCTGTACAGTGGACGTTTCGACGGCGAAGTCAATGTTTGGGATCTGGAAACAAAACAATTGGTCAGAAGTTTGAAGGCGACCACTGGCGATGTTCAGACGCTGACATTTGGTTGTGGCGTTCTGTTCGCTGGTGGCAAGTCTGGACGTGTACAGGTGAGACTCGTGAGACCACCTGCTTGCTACCACTAACCTTTCCAGAAATTCAACGAGCATTACGAAACAATAACGAGCTTCAAGGCGCATGACGGTTTAATTCTTGCTTTGGCTTTCACTACATACAACGATGAACCCACATTAGTTACCGGCGGAAATGACAATACCATTGTCATCTGGAAAGTGAAGGAGTGTAGTGAGCCTAATACAATTGTCAAAAGAAGTAACAATGGTCAGTACACGTATCTCCTCAGTATTGGCTCGGCTAATCATCCCATCAGATCTGATGGTGGAATCCTTGACCCAATTCGTCTCATTCCAAACAGTCTCGTCACTGCCCAAGTACCGCGCAGATTGCCGGAGAGGCGCATCATATCTGAGATCGGTGTTTCAAAATTTCGGCGCCGTCACAGAAATGATCAATACCCCAGAGCCATACAACCCAATTGTATTTGCCAAGTTCCGGGGTAACCCTGCGACTGCGGCGTCGAGAAAAAAAATCCTTTTCTACGGCCATTACGATGTCATTCCGGCCGAGAACGAGCAGCGCAAGTGGAAACACGACCCGTTTACCCTGACAGGGGAGGGTGGCTACCTCTATGGGCGTGGCGTTTCTGATAACAAGGGTCCGATTATGGCTGCCATTTATGCTGCGCATGAACTAGCTAATGAGCAGTGTCTTGGCTCCGATATCATCTTTCTCATCGAAGGAGAGGAGGAGAGCGGCTCTCGCGGATTTGAAAAAGCTGTTCAGGCGAAGAAGGATCTTATTGGTGACGTTGATTGGATATTGTTAGCCAACAGCTACTGGCTCGATGATCACGTTCCCTGTCTCACGTACGGCTTACGAGGCGTCATCCACGCTACCGTACAAGTCGAGAGCAAACATCCCGATCTACATAGTGGTGTTGACGGAAGTGCCCTACTCGACGAGCCTCTGAAAGACTTGGTAATGCTCCTCTCGAAACTAACCGGGCCACACGGAAAAGTGCAAATACCCGGTTTTTACGATCCGATTCTCCCCATCACCGAAGAAGAAAAAGCCCTCTACACCGAGATAACAAAAACGTTACTCCAAACTAGTCCCGGCCTAGGCGATCCAGAAGCCCTAGCACAATCCCTCATGCGCCGATGGCGCGAAGCCTCCCTAACAATCCACCGCTTTCAAACCTCAGGCCCCGAAAACTCCACCATCATCCCCCGCCTCGCCAAAGCAGCCATATCCATCCGCCTCGTCCCCAACCAAGAAGCCACGCACGTCGCCCAATCCCTTCTCTCCCACCTCAACTCCGAATTCCTGCACCTCGACTCCCAAAACAAACTCGCGGTTACCATCGATCATCAGGCGGAGCCATGGCTAGGCGACTTTTCAAATCAAATCTTTCAGAGGCTCGAAAAGGCTGTTATGAATACTTGGGGTCCTACCCTTCCTGATCGTCCGCTTCCGAAGGCGAATGCGCTAAAACGGACGAATTTGCCGCCAACGTCTAATACTCTTGCGCAATCTTCGGATGCAACTCCTTCTCCTTCTACTACTCCTACATCCCAACAACAACAACAACACACATCGTCTTCACCACCAACACGCACCAAACCCCTGTATATCCGTGAAGGCGGCTCCATCCCCAGCATCCGCTTTCTTGAAAAGGAGTTTGGGGCGCCGGCGGCGCAGTTGCCGTGTGGGCAGGCGAGTGATTGTGCGCATTTAGATAATGAGCGGTTGAGGTTGGTGAACTTGTTCAATAGCAAGATGATTTTTAAGGAGGTGTTTAGGGGGGTGGGGGAGAATGGGGATGGAGATGGAGACGGAGATGTGTAAATGAGGTGGGGATGTGAAGGCGATATGTGTGATGTCTGGCGGAAAAAAAGAAATGTAGTGTTAGACTTGGTGTGTATATAGTTTGATGAGTCGAGTATCGCGATCATACTTGAGATATAGCTATGATAAGGGCGTGCATGTGGAACGCTACATGTAAAGATGGGATATACTGATTCCTTTTGTAATAAGAATTGCCATGCTTGAAAGGGTGAATGGAAACTGAAGTAGATACCCTGTGGTTAATGTAGATACCAAATAATTTCCATACTTTCTCCCCGTCGAATCTCAAATGTATTGGTCGAAACGTAAACAAACACAACGATACCTCACCCAACTAGATACATGAAAGGCATATCCAGTATATAGTTAGCCCTAGTACATCATTGAATCGCACATGTTTTACCTAGCTATGAGACTTTTCCGTTTGAGCACAAGTTTACTTATCAGAAGTTAGAGTACATTTTGTTCAAATTCCGAGTCCCTGACTCGATGGGTGTATATCGATAGTAGCCATATCGCGTAAAACCCTTTACCTGCTTCTTCTCTAGAGGTAGAAGGCATATAAATTGTAGTTTTGGCATCTTCTTCACGTTTCTCTACATCTTGCTCATATTTTGGTAGAATAGTTGGGAGATAGAGTAGGGTATAATTTGACGTGAAGGTTATGAGAACTATAGAGGCTTGTGTTATTGTTAGAGGTAGAAACTTATTGCTGTTGAAGTTGGATACAAATTAGATCTTGTGTTAAGTAATACGTAGTACTGGGGAGAGATTAAACTTAAACCGTTGAGTGTTTGTTTACTGTTTAGTATAGCTTTACAGACATACTTTCAATTGAACTTTTTATCGTTGAACTTTTGTCTTATGTTCTTAAATTATTGCTGCGTTAAAAGTTACTTAATATGATTATTTATTGGTTCGAAATAACCATTCATTGGAAGACCTATAATAACTTTCAGGAGATTCAAACCATAGTCTTTATGTCGAACCAATACCGCCTCTCCTTGAGATACTTCATATAACCTAGAAAACAACCCGGTCTTTTTCCAACAGGTCGAGATTCCTTACATCTCGAAATCTACCAAAAGTCGTTTTCCAATGTTTACCTCTTTATTCCAAATATTATAAACTAGAGATAGGTGCTATAATATTGTGTTTATTCATCGGGACGAAATGTCTCTCATTATCAGAGAATTTTTGATCTTTTCCCAGAGCCTAAGGAAAAAGCTTGCATGCAATATCTCTAATACTACAAATCCTTACGAACCCTCTTCAGTATTTTTCAACAATATAAGCATCCCATATAGTACAAACACAAAACTTATTTTCAATCGCAACGGAGATCCATTGAAGTCATATTACAACACAGCGAAACATCGCAAAGCTCAAAGAGTTAGCAGGTTCATTTATGAGTGTCACATATTGTCACCGGAAAATGTATAACATTGATATTTAGTAAGTATCTTTATGTCCAATCTCTCTTGAATCGAAAGGAGTATACTTAACTTTCAGCAGAACTCATTATGAACGCCTAGTTGTCACTAGTCTTGTATTAAAGGTGTAATTTGCTTTAACTAACGCAGCGGACATGTAGCATCACGTGTCGTCCCCATACATAAGGTTTGGTGCGATCCAACAAATGGATCCGATTGTTTATAATTTCGTCTCAAGTTTATCTCGTCCAGTCCATCTATGTTAAACGAACTCATCAAGGAGATTGAATGCGCAGATGTTTCCCATAAGCTAGTTCAAACCTCTTTCCACTTTCCCCGAATGCATTTTGGCCTCGTTTTCTTGATTAAAGGCCGTGTGTACCATTTGTGCAGAACCACAAGCGGGTTGGATGGCAATTGGAAATGAGAATACGCTTCATATAAGCGTTGTTGACATTAATCACGATCAGGAGCGCAATCCTGTCTTACCAAATTCCAGGTAACTAATTTTTCAAAGATCATGTTTTCGAAATCATGAATACAAGATAAGTGGACTTCATCGGTTTACCATGCCCATACGTGCAGAACTAGCGTTCTGCATGGCCCAAGTCCCATGATGTCGGGAATTACCTCGAGAGGTCCACAACCTCGGCGGTAAAGCTATCACCACCTGGATACATCCGAAATCGAAGATGTTTGGTTGAGAAGATTTCCTGCCAAGCAGGTTCCCGATGCATGCATCATGACCTTCGGCTACAACGCCGACGCAGCGTTTGGACATCCGGCAGCCGAGATCGTTGATCGTGCTAAAAGTCTACTGGCCAGCTTGGTAGGCAAGAGAGAGGAGTCCGAGCTACACATTGCAGCAATGGGCGAAGTGATGAAGATATTGATGTTGTCTTAGGAGATTCAGCGCTCTCTAATATTTATCACCCACTCTCTTGGGGAATGGACCTTCTGGCCTGGGATAGGTAATTACAGTTCCACGTACAATCCACACAACTAACTGAGAGTAGATGATTGCAATGCATTCCGTCGCCGAAGTTAGTCACAAAGAACGGATTTCCGTGAACTGGACGCCGATCACAGTGCGATGTACAATTTCGAATGGGAGAGTGATGATACCTTTAAGAAGGTATACAAGAGAGGTAGACGGATGAAAAACGGTCTGCAGAGCGTTGCCCATAAGCAGTCAGGTACTCCCTTATTACAAATGTACACCCGTACTGTATAACAAGCATTTTAAAGTCCCTCATCTCTTGAGCACGGCCTTCGCGGGAGCTCAAGCGTCCCACTATGGGCATTTGCGGCAAGGAGCATTCCGCAATTGCAGCAACTCGACTACTGCCTCGTGTCCGTTCTCTACAGCCCACGACAGCGGCGTCTTGCCATATTTCTTGTCCTTAGACTCTAAGTCAGCCCCCTTCTCGAGCAGCTGCTTGACCGCCGCCTCGTGCCCATTCTCTGCAGCCCACGACAGCGGCGTCTGGCCATAGATGTCCTTGGACTCTAAGTCAGCCCCCTTCTCGAGTAGCTGCTTGGCCACTGCCTCGTGCCCGTTTATTGCAGCCAACGACAGCGGCGTCCGGCCATATTTCTTGTCCTTAGACTCTAAGTCAACCCCCTTCTCGAGTAGCTGCTTGACCGCCGCCTCGTGCCCATTCTCTGCAGCCCACGATAGCGGCGTCCGGCCATTATTGTCCTTAGACTCTAAGTCAGCCCCTTCTCGAGTAGCTGCTTGACCACTGCCTCGTGCCCCTCCTCTGCAGCCCACGACAGCGGCGTCCGGCCATTATTGTCCTTAGACTCTAAGTCAGCCCCCTTCTCGAGTAGCTGCTTGACCACTGCCTCGTGCCCCTTCTCTGCAGCCCACGACAGCGGCGTCTGGCCATAGATGTCCTTGGACTCTAAGTCAGCCCCCTTCTCGAGTAGCTGCTTGACCACCGCCTTGTGTCCGTTCTCTGCAGCCAACGACAGCGGCATCCGGCCATATTCCTTGTCCTTTAACTCTAAGCCAGCCCCCTTCTCGAGTAGCTGCTTGACCACTGCCTCGTGCCCCTTCTCTGCAGCCCACGACAGCGGCGTCCAGCCATAGATGTCCTTAGACTCTAAGTCAGCCCCCTTCTCGAGTAGCTGCTTGACCACCGCCTCGTGCCCCCTCTCTGCAGCCCACAACAGCGGCGTCCGGCCATATTCCTTGTCCTTTGACTCTAAGTCAGCCCCCTTCTCGAGTAGCTGCTTGACCACCGCCTCATGCCCCCTCTCTGCAGCCCACGATAGCGGCGTCCAGCCATAGATGTCCTTAGACTCTAAGTCAGCCCCCTTCTCGAGTAGCTGCTTGGCCACTGCCTCGTGCCCCCTCTCTGCAGCCCACAACAGCGGCATCCGGCCATATTCCTTGTCCTTTGACTCTAAGTCAGCCCCCTTCTCGAGTAGCTGCTTGACCACCGCCTCATGCCCCCTCTCTGCAGCCCACAACAGCGGCGTCTGGCCATATTCCTTGTACTTTGACTCCAAGTCAGCCCCCTTCTCGAGTAGCTGCTTGACCACCGCCTCGTGCCCCTCTCTGCAGCCCACAACAGCGGCGTCTGGCCATATTCCTTGTCCTTTGACTCTAAGTCAGCCCCCTTCTCGAGCAGCTGCTTGACCACTACCTCGTGCCCGTTCATTGCAGCCCACGACAGCGGCGTACAGTTATTATTGTCTTTGGACTCTAAGTCAGCCCCCTTCTCAAGCAGCTGCTTAACCACTACCTCGTGCCCGTTCATTGCAGCCCACGACAGCGGCGTCTGGCCATTATTGTCCTTAGACTCCAAGTCAGCCCCCTTCTCGAGTAGCTGCTTGACCACCGCCTCGTGCCCCTTCTCTGCAGCCCACGACAGCGGTGTCTGGCCATTATTGTCCTTGGACTCCAAGCCAGCCCCCTTCTCAAGCAGCTGCTTGACCACCGCCTCGTGCCCGTTCATTGCAGCCCACGACAGCGGTGTCTGGCCATAAGAATCTTTTGCGCCGGTTTCGGCTCCTTTTTGATGGAGGGCTTTAACTGCTTCCTCAACTCCGAAGTATGCCGCCAGGTGAAGTCCCGTCATTTTTTTCGGGAAGTGTTGGCTATAATCTTGCCTCCATGAGGATCGATAAGCCAATATCAGTGCTTGGCTCGAGGCCTCCACCTTCGCCTCGCACTGTAGAAGGCCCATCGTTTCCCGACATGAAATTAAAGCCACGCGAGCATGATGTCCCCAGTTCTTAGCTGCGTAGTCGTAGAGCGGATTTGACCGGAGCCGCCTTTCAAAGTCAACGTCCGTCTGACAAAACCCGCTCTCAAAGACACTGAACGAGAGGTAAGTAGTACAGGATTTTGTAATATTGATTTCTGCGTCGGGAAACCACCGGTCCCGCGTTCGCTCGAAGTATTCTTGCGTCGTGTAATGAACTAACCGGATGATGTCACTTTCTTCATCCACCATAACCAGCCCGGCACAAACAGAGATGGTATCTTCCATTGCTGGAAGGCCGTCCTCGTGTAGCTCGGAATCGTCTGGCTCTACTGCGAGAGCGTTCTGCAGTTCTGACGTTCTTAATGGTCTCTTTGCGCAGGTGATCCATGCCAGGACGTCTAAAGCCAATTCCTTTTGACCTTGAGTTTGCCCAGAGATACGTTCCATCGTATCCTCGTAAGCTGTATCGTAGACCTCAGACTCAGTACGTGATTGGCTTGCATTATTTTGCAAAAGCTTCAAAGCTTGCCGCACAGCTCTGGCTGACTTCTTTCCGATTAGGGATTCCAGACGTAGTTTAGCAAGGAGAAACCTGAAAGGATGTTAGTAAGGCCTCATCATACTGTAAGAAATAGAAGAAACAGACATTCCATTCACTGACAGAACAATACCAGTTTTGATTTCTGCCTGGAGCTGCCGATCGCGACCAATAAATCCTGAGAGCTTTGACATACGACCGCCCAGGTATTCCTGCACATCATCGTTGCTCGCGCGAATTTCTAGTGTTAACTTGCCCTTGAACCGTTCTGTGATATCCAGGATAAATCTCGAAGTTATGAAGATGTTTGCCCCTGAAGTCTCTAGATTAGAAATCTCCGACAAGAACTTATTTTGACTGCTATCGGATACTTGGCATTCATCAAGCGCATCGACAATAATGAAGGCTCTGGAAAGGGTAGCCACCACTGAGTGAAGGGCTCTCGAGATCTCGTCTAAAGATGGCCGCGTCCTTTTTTTCACATGCTGATTGTAGATATCTTGGACACTCTCTGGTAGAGAAGACCTGCTCCGGCTCAGCTGCTTTAGAAGACTTGCAAGCAGATCTTCAGCGGCCTGTTCATCTCTCTGCCGGAAGTTGCAATACAAGTACGCAATTCCAATACTGCCATTCTGACGAAACCGCAATGCTAAGTCGTTGATCACGGTCGTGGCAATCATTGTTTTGCCTGCTCCTGGAATGCCTGGGCAGAATAAGGTCTGCTTGCCTGAGTTTAACCAAGTCTGGTACTCGGCAGACTCCAAAAGCCATTGCCCAGTTCCCGGTTGCCGTTCTCTGAGGAAGTCACTATGCTGAGGGCCGTATTCGACTGGCGTTAGCCAGTCAAGAATCTCGACGTCTTCCTTTCTGTCAAGTCTAGACATCATTGACCCAACATTGGCCGCAGTAATAGAAACAACATCGTGAACTGCAATATTGTCAGGAGCATATAATGTCATTAAATCAGAGGCTGGTAAATAACTAACCACTATGGAGAAGCTCGTTGATCCTCGTCTCAGCCTCAACCTTGTTAGGAGGGATTCGGCAGAGGAGATCCCGCGCAAATGCAGCCGCTGCCATTGCTGCATATCCTTGCCATTCCTTGTTTTTGTGAGAGTCCGAGTAGTCACATATACCCCGAATTACCAGGCAAGGAAATCGATTCATCAGTCCTGCCGCTTCCATTTCAAAACACAAAACGCCTTTCTCTGAAGCAAGTTTATCCCGAATTAAAGCATCCTTCATTAACTGGTTTGCAGATGCAATAAGGCCGTAGTGAATTGCTGGATTATCCTCCTCTTCGGTCCGTTCGGTGCGCAATATCAGGTTTCCTAGATTATCGCCACAGGCTATTGCACAGGCTGATTCATCGTCTGCAGGGTGGATGACTCGGCTTTGATACAACATATCGCTGTCTCGGTCAGGTCGCTGATACTTCTTCCGGAGTCTTACTTTTTTCTTGAGAATACCATTGATAGTCTCTTCAAGCCGATGGCCATCGCTCTCATACTGCGCCTTGAGTCCACTCACCGCCGTTCGTAGTACCGTCGGTGGCTGGTTCAAGAAACCAGTGGTCTGAAAGCTCTGGTTTTGTATCGTCTTTCCAAAGTCGTACTGGAACACACCACTGTTCCCATCGCGAGGAGCGCTGACCACGATGTCCCCTAGACGGATATCATGCTTTTGACTGGGAGCGCCGCCACCAATGCCAACCATTAGACCAATCCTGATATTAGGGAAACTGTGCAGCATATCCCCCGCAACGCCTGCAGCTGAGGCTATGCCGTACTCGCCGTCGGGCAAGACAGCAATAGCGACATTATTTTTTCCAATCTTACCCAGTGTGTAGTCGTTGTTGTCATGGGGAGAGACGTATTCGGGTCCGTCGTGCCTCTCGTCGAGAAACGCCTGTGCGGCAACGTATTCCGTAGTTATGGCGCAGATCCAGCCAACGGTATAGTCCTTAGGGTTAGACATGCCCAATGGCGGAGTATTCTCGATGCGAGGAGAGAGGCAAGGTATTCAGGAGGACAAATCAGACTTTTAGTTTCAATCTAGTTTGGTCAGCTGTCTGCGGTCGATGCGGTTTCTTGGTAAAGATCAGTTTTTCCAATTGCTAAAACAATGCCAAACGCTTCATATCTTCCAAGAAGAGCGAGAACTGAATGACATTGAAGGGACTGGTTGAGATACGCGAGGCCATAAGAATGCAAAAGGCAGACATAATGCCGTGGGGCTCTCAGCCGCAGTGACGAATCAAAGCTGCTGACGTGGCAGTTCAACCTCATTGGAGTACGGAGTACAGGCTCATTCTCACTGGTTCAGCGTGATCGGACTAGAACTTCGAGATACGATGATTGTTGAAACCGGTGTTCTCTTGAGATGATCTTCAGAATTCCTGGTGGGACATGCCAAGCGAACTGCGACATAGTTACGCATCACGTGCTGACTTCTGGGAATTGTTGTATTCAAAGCGGCAAAGGCATTAAGGCACGGGTTATGGCTGATGGCGCCTGCAGATGCTTGGCAGTGGCTGTTGTGTTCCTTGTCTATTCACGCGCCGCCGCTACCTGCTCAGTATTCGGCTGTTTATTAGGCTGTGTTAAAGTACCTAATAGAGGTAATCTGCGGTATAGGATCGCAGTATCCCATGCACTGTCAAAATCTGCCGCACACGGGCCACCTGAGCTGTGTAATAGGAGGGTAGACTTGGTAACGTGAACTATCACCGAGTGACCCAGCCAAAAACACACCAAAAAATAAGAATTTTGCACCTAAATATCTCAACAACCACGGTATAATAAATCCCAAAAATTTAAATATAAGCTATTCTATATGTAATCTACGATGCATTAAAATATCTAAGCTATTTAATTAGCAGTTGCTAAGATATTAGAAAGTAGGGACTAAAATAGAGACGTACCGATTTGTCCTTTCCATAAGCGAAGGGATATGTATGAACGTAGACTAGGGAAATGGACGATCGTTGTGGTAGTAACACGCAGGAGGTGTATATTGCATCTGATAATAGACATGATGTGCCCCGCTTCGCATGGGAGCGGCGCTGTATTTAGCCAGGGCGGCTTACAAGTATGTGTGTATGGATGCCGGACCTACTCTTTTGAACAAGTCTGGGCCGATGGTGATGCGTATTTTAACCTAAATCTAATGAGATATGGCTTCATACTACTCTCCATACCTACTTCACCCTTCCTTCAAACGAAGTGTGTGACAGATCAATGTTGCCTGTTATGCGTGACCTGAGGAGGTTTGATCATTCGATAGAAAGGGGTGAACTCATTGTTTGCGTGAGAAGCAGTATAAGTTGTGAAGACTGGACATAGCCGCAATTGTCTTCATCAGAATGTCGCTCAATACCAGGTCCAGATCATAGTGTATGCTTGATAGAAAAGATTTCTACTTGACGTTGCTGATCGCTGAGATTTAACGATGTAGAATGCCATTTACATTATCAACGGTTTTTGAGAGTAGCGAGCCAAGGCTGGTTATGGAAGCCGAAAGAAGCGTTTCGAGGAAAGCGGTGAACGAGGAGTGGGGGAACGAAACGGCGTCGTGCAATGATTAGAACTTGCTGCGAAATGAAAACTCGTTAGTCCAAACCGCATATATGTGAAGTATGTTGGAAGCAAAGCTGCCCTTTTACCTAAACCTAGATATCGGAATTTGAATAACGTGAGCACTGCAGCAAAACCGTGACTCGCACATGAAAATGTGCATCATGCCGCCCCGCATCCAGAAAAATATATATATTTCAAGGTCAAGTGAGTTGGCAAAGACTCATTAACAGATTAGTGTGATTACCATTCTTGGCCTTACCACCAGATCGCACACTAAACCGCATCCTCCCCACCCTTAACCAGACGGACGGTAATGCCAAAAATCTTATCCTAACAGCAAGCATCTCACCCCCAAGCCTGAAGATGAAGCTTGAACAAGAAGCCAAGTAACAGTCGCACGACCTGAGCATGTGGAGCGCAAAGGCAGAAGTCGGCAACACAAGTCTTGGTGTGGCAGAATGTCAAGAAAACGCAAGACTTGAGCGAGAAACAGGGCAAGTTTGTATCAACGACATTACTTTCAGTCGCATAGGGCTGATCCGGTGATCTCTACCACAATATGTGCAGAAATGGTTGACGCCGCGGTGTTGAAAAAAGGGAGGAAATGATGCTCCTGTGACGATCTTGAGAATTATGGTTGTAGGCTAGTGCTCACAGCGCGGTTCGGGGAACAGTCATACTTTTTACTTCAACGTTAGTCTAAATGCTGTAGATGTGTCGACGGTCCTCATATTTGTTTTTCTGTAGAAATTCCATAGACTAGGAAAGCGCGCAAGAGGTACTAGTGGTGCTAGTGTGGGGATAGCTGGACAGAGCGAAGCGAGGCGTCAGCTTGTGGTTGTGCATGTAGCAACAGGGTACTACCAATACGCCCGCCGATTCAGCCCCACTCTCACCGGCGTACCAAATCCAGACAATGTCACCACACCACCCTATAAGGCTCTTTCAAGAGATGTAAGGGTGTGAGGTCTAAGGGTGGTTTCATATACGCTGTGCTACGGTGGAGACTGCTGCGCCAATTTGGTAGGGATAGAGGCCCTGGCTACCTAGGCGCAGTGACATGCAGATGCGTTGATGGTGGTTATGGTGTGTTGGGATAGCGCTAAAGAGTGTAGGGCATCTGTATGGAAGCACGTGTGCTGCAGGTAGACACGGACGGCGCTGTTGACCCTCAGTTCTACAGACCCTGAATTCTGTGGCGCGTTTGCGTTTGATCCACAGTGGGCACGAAGTCAGAAATGAAGATAGAGCGATGGATTGTTTCGTTAGGGCAAATATTATTCAAGAGATTGATTTTTAGTCGTGAATACGGGTTAATGCCTCGGTAGCTGGTGCATGATTTACTGCGTTTCCCTCGTGTTTTTCTATCAGCAAAGTCGCTCCCTTGGCCTGATCGAGCTTCTAGATGCGAGTGGTGGGCGACAAAATGGCTTTTGATGATTTAAGAAATGACATCCAATCATGCGGTCAGGGTGAACTCGAACCGATGATGCGCACTAGGCAGTCAAGCACCCCAAAAAGCGAGAACTTTAATTGCGCCTGGCTATACGCCCGGAAGGCATGTGGCTAGGTGGATAGTGTGAGGGTTCAATGCCCAGATGGGTCAGTCAGTGTCTCTAGGCACGAGGCTTTCTCCTCTCGTATTGCAAAGCGCGCAGCCTCATGCAGATGAGGCGAGGCAGGCTGAATTGGATCGCGTGGTGTATTGAAGTCGAATCTAGCTAGAAGCATGATCGAATCCAGCACCATGCCAAAACAACCAGGCCCACTCCAGAAACCATGCTGTCGGTTTGCGTGCTACGGTTGGTTGACATTCGCACGTGTGCGGCACAATGGCAAATTGAGGAAGGCCCGCGGCGTGTGCCATTGACGACAAAAAAGAATGCATCCTATCAGTAAGGCGACTAGTGCAATTCACGAATAGGTGGTGGTGGCTTGAAAGTTGAAAGTGCCGTGAGTTTGTCAACAACATAGTCACAGTTTTGGAAACAGAATCTTCCAAGGGCCGGGACCATGAGAGTACAAAGTTGCGTGGGGAGAAGTAACGAGGAAAAATGGACCGGGTGCATGTAATGGCGCAGTGAAACTGTTTGCGGAGGGATGGACGACGTTCAAATAAACGTGCGATAAACGGGTGCGTGGGCCGGATAGCGACGCTGATTGGCTGCCGATAGAGAACGTGTGCCAAGGCTGCCAAGGGGTCAAGATGGAAGGCGCAATGCCAAGGGGTGATGGTTCGGACGCTACTGCCTTTTCGAGCACGTCGCATCCGCTCCACCAAGCTCATTCACTCATCTGCCAATTTTGCTTGAGCTCGATGAAACTACCCGAAGCAATGCTCGCTACCACACGGCCAACACCGACCTGCCCGCTGCATCTTCTTGGCGGCTATTGTCCAATCATTCTTCTCCCTTTTAACATGTGCGACTACGATACAGGCATTGCCAACCATGGCTGAGCGAAGGCGAGGAATGCTCACGGCGGATTCGCTCTTCGTCAACGCTGCATGGTCTGTGTCACCCCCGGCCTGGATTCGTCTTCGATTTTGTAGCATGAGCGCCTGGTAGCCTGGGAGGTAGTATTCTCAACGCCGAAACTCAGCCTAAGCCGCTCTCTCAAATTGCACGTATATATATATCCGGCTCGTACGCCGCCCTACTTGTTTCTGCATCCCAGCTCCCAGCGGACCACCACTCATTAGCCCTACTGAAGATACCTGCGACCTGCAGTGAACTCAGTCACAATGCCAAAGCTTACCAAGTACAACTATGTCTTCGGCATCGGCACTTTCTTTGCCCTGCTTGATGCCTACAACAACGGTGCTAGTAAGTACCACTGTACTCAACTTAACCTTTCCATATCACCTACTAACAACACTCCTAGACGATGTCGCCAACGCGTGGGCCACGTCGGTCTCGTCCCGCTCTGTCTCTTATCGCCAGGCTATGATTCTCGGTACCATTTTCGAAATGGTTGGTGCCATTACTGTCGGCGCTCGTACTGCCGACACCATCAAGAACGGTATCATCCCCACCAACGCCTTTAAGGGTGATGCTGGTGTTCAAATGCTTGCCTTCACCTGTGCGCTTGCTGGTGCTTCTATTTGGGTCATGTGGTGCACAAAGCACTCTGCTCACGTGTCTTCGTCCTACTCGCTCATCTCTTCCGTTGCTGGTGTTGGTGTTGCTGTCGCTGGTGCCAAAAAAGTCCAATGGGGATGGAACAAGGGCAAGGGTCTCGGTGCCATCTTTGCAGGTCTCGGAATGGCTCCCGCCGCCTCTGCCTGTTTCGGTGCCATCATCTTCATGTTGATCAAGCTTACTGTCCATCTTCGCAAGAACCCCATCCCATGGGCCATCTGGACTGCTCCCTTCTTCTTCCTCATTGCCGGTACCATTTGCACGCTTTCCATCGTCTACAAGGGGTCTCCTAATCTCGGTCTTAACAAGAAGCCTGCCTGGTATGTCGCTACTGTCACCGTTTCCTGCGGTGTTGGTCTTGCTCTTTTGTCGCTACTCTTCTTCGTTCCTTACCTCCACGCTGTTGTTGTCAAGCGCGATCACTCAGTCCGCTGGTACCACTGCCTTTTGGGTCCCCTTCTTTTCCGCAGGCCAGCTCCCGAGGGCACAGAGGCTGCTCGCGTCCGTGATTACGCCGTTGTCCAGCACGACGAGGAGCTCAAGCCTGAGTCTGTCAACGAGTCTGACAACGGTATTCACAACAACGACACTGAAAAGAGCGCTGTTGTCGCTGAGCACCGCCAACTGAGCTATAAGGAACTCGTTGCTCAGGGTCAAGAACGTTTCCACGCTAAGCTCCGCGCCAAAACTGGACTCCTCGCCGCGGCCATGCGTTATCTCCACGAGAACCAGATCAAGAGCGGTGAAATCTACGAGAAGAAGAACATGATCATCACTGTCAAGCGTATTCCCGCCATGATCGTCGTCGGCGCCCTCTATGGTATCAACTACGACATCCACGCCGCTCAGACTGGTATCAACGGTACTCCCGAGGGTGCCCGTATGGAGCGTGTCTACAGCCATGCTAAGAAGTACTCCAACGAGGTTGAACACACCTACTCTTTCGTCCAGGTTCTCACTGCCTGCACTGCTTCATTCGCTCACGGTGCCAACGATATTGGTAACGCTGTCGGTCCCTGGGCTGTCATCTACTCTGCATGGAGCACCGGAAACGCCTCTAAGTCAAAGGCTCCTGTCCCCATCTGGCAGCTTGCTGTTCTCTCCGCCACTCTTTCTCTTGGTCTCATCACATACGGTTACAACATCATGAAGGTCATGGGTAACAAGATCACCTACCACTCTCCCAGCAGAGGTATGTTTTACAATCACTATCATTTCATTGACCAATATGCTAATACAATACAGGTTGCTCCATGGAAATGGGTGCCGCGCTCACCGTCCTGATCTTCTCGCAATACTCCCTCCCCGTCTCAACCTCCATGTGCATCACCGGTGCCACCGTTGGTGTCGGTCTCTGCAACGGAACCATCAAGGCCGTCAACTGGCAGCGAGTCGGTCTCCTCGTCTTCTCCTGGATCATGACCATCCCCGTCGCCGGTACCATTGGCGGTCTGTCCATGGCTATCATCCTCAACGCCCCCCACTTCAAGTGAAGGGTGTTTTTCGCATGGTTCATGGTTTTTGATGGCAGCTCAAAATGTCAGCTTCAGATACCCTCTTTTTCGTGGAAAAGCATCTTCGCTTTCCTCTCGTATGATGATAGAATGTACTGTATGCGGAACGCGTAGCTCGTAGTTTATGTCACACTAGACAAATATTACCCTCACTAATACTGCATTTCCTCCCTCATTTTGGCTGCCTGACACCGCCTTTTCGTCCCAGCCTCCATATGTGTTTACGACCCAAGTTCCCAATCTAAGTTTCCAGAGGCAGCCGCCGACCGAAAAGTCCCGCGAATACTCAAACCCGCATTCGGAAGGACCCCCGCATGCCACGGACCCCTCTGCTCCGGCAACCAGGATGCGTCCCCATGTCCATCCACCCACATGCAGATTGTGGGACTCGCTCTGGCATGCTGTCGCATGTCTTTCATCTGCTTTTACGAAGCGTGCATCTAATATAGCTTTTTATTGAATTTCTGCAGCGTAACCAGCTGAAGCTTTGTTTTGCGGGATTTAGGCCCCCCGAGATACGAGATGATTACGGACCGATGCGATGGATTGGTTTTCCGGACCGCGGTTGTTATCGTGCGTGCGTGCGTTGTTTTGTTGTGCTTGATGCGCTGGTGAGGCCATGTGTGTGCATTGTGGACATTGCTTTTGCATGCGGTTGGGGTGGTAATTTGCATATCTGGGTTGCAACATGGTTTATTTTTCGTATTTTTAGGGTTTCGGCGATGGAGAATACACGTTTGGGTAATTTGACGGTTGTGTGGGGTTTTGTGTTGCGGAGGAGGCTCCGGTGAGATTGGGCTGGTGTTTGCTGCATGCGAGTAGATTCAGCATTATTTCCGTGTATAGATGGATGCTTTGGGTTCAACTGATTGCAGTTTGCATACGGTGCAGTTTCAAGCATCCGTATTATGGTATGACGAGATGCCTGTTAGCCCTGACAACGACATACAATATCATCCTGTGGGGTGTGTACATGGTAGCTAACTTCTATGGTGTACGAGATCTTCATTGATGGTGGCTGTTACCAACCTTTCCACACTGACTTTACGCACGAGCGTGAGGTCGGCGACTGTTATCAATTTCAGACCGACAAAGGGATTCTAGAGCTGAAGTGTACAGAAATCAAGACTATGATAAGGAGGCTTGCTTGAAGCTGCTGCGGCGTTCAAGATCGCGATGTGTCGAAGTTGTGATGCATCAAGATTGACTTCAATTCTGAGTTCATCCTTGTAGATCAGTGGAACCCGAAGTTTTGGATGATACCTAACAACAACCGCTCCGCGGATGCAGCAGCATAGTAGCTCGGTATGGGCGAAGCGGAGCGGACTCTATGGGTTGAAAAGTATAACTAGTGTTGGCGTTCCGCCAGCTAACCTCGGTGTAGTTACCTTTGGGACCACGCCCCAAACCGCGAACACTGATACGCCCGATTATAAAGTCACATTCAGCTTCTCCACCTGCGCGAAACGCCACATACTTCTCGACATACTGACCACATCCATCGATCTAGTATCAGTAAATGTCAGAGACTTCCTGCCAAGACCTCCACACGCCAAGTGATGTGAGCGACCAAACCGTCACAAGATCAGCCAACGATCTATCAATCTGGGACATAGACTAGATGCAGAACACATCCAGCAGTAATCAAGCCGAATCGTCAACCAACAAATCGCAAATCCCTCGCCCCAACTACACACATAGATCAACCCCCTTTCCCACGGCACCGTCTCCATCGACACTACATAGGCATTACACCGAATCCCCCGAACCCACCAATCTCAAATCCACAAGGTACTGAGCCATTAAAATCCTGCCGACCTACCTAACCCTTCCTTACCTCCTTCATCCTCCAAGACCCACCACAAACCCATGTCCACCGCCACACACATCCGATCACCAACAGGGATCCTCACCTAGCTACCGATACCAACGCAATGCAGCCCTATCCGCTCCCCGTCCCCACACAGTGTCTAAGCAAGTGTACAAAGCATGCAATGAGGTTTGGCATTTGCTGGGCGATGAGGATGAATAAGGGTTTCATGGCGTGAGGAGTGGGTGGTGCTTGTGAGATGGGTTTGGCCGCGGGCCAAGAGGGAGGAAGACTGGGATGGGTGCCGGGAGGCCGTCTTGTGTGGTGTTGTTTGGGTGGCGGGCCAGTGGGGAGGTGGTGTTGGGCACGTGGGCTTGGCGGTGGGCTTGGGGTTAGTGTGGTTGGGTGGAGAGTAGGAAGGGTAGGGCATTAGGGGAGAGGTGAAGGCTGCTGAGGAGTTTGATTGAGGTGAGTTTGGTGTATCTTTGATTTAGTGGACAAGTTCTAGGTATAGGGTTTGCAAGGTATAACTTGCAAACCGGAGATCTTTATCTGTGTTGGTAACGGTGTAGGGCATTGCTAAAGACACTGAAAAAAGAAGCTTTTAGAGACTAGACGCCGGATCTTCGTACGCCTTATGACGACAACCATACATGCACGTCATCTTCCCACACAAGAGCATTTTGCAAACTCCGCGCCCTTTTTTTCCCCATCGAACGCAGTGTCCAAGTATCCACTCCATTCTCAAAATAATATGCAAAAGTCCGGTAGACCCGCCGACCAACCTTAGTCTGTATCCATTTATATCTTTTGTAGAACAGCAAAATAGGGGCTCAAGCTCACTCAAGCTCGAGATTCTGCTGCCTGGGCTGGTAGATATACTACCGCAATCTTGCGACATCTTTCCACTCACAGCATTCTATTCAGTCACCTCCCACTTCACTATTGAAATCCTCCTTTCTCGCTCCCATCATGCCGCCTACTCACATTCTCATCTACTTGCAATATCTCTCCCTGCTCTGATGCTCATCGACCTCAACCAAACCTAACCCCATTCACAAAATTCGCCCGAATCTCCCTACCCATAACATCCCTCGCATCCAGCGTCAAGAAAGCGCGCCGCGCATATGCCAAGCTTGGAAACAACAAGAACGCCGTTTCAGAGGCGTTGTTGGTTTCGTTGTTGGCGGCGCGCTTGTACTCTGTCAGTGGGATGTTGGCGAGCAAGCTGCGTACGTCGGTTTCAGTGGCTATTGCCGGGACGTTGTGGAGTGAGAGAATGGGGCCTGGGAGGGATTTTGGTTTAGGAGACTTTGGAGGCGTGGGTTGGGGGGATGGCGGTGCGATCGGGGAGCGGTTTTGCTGTAGTTTGGTCAGGTGAGTGGTGGTGATGGATGGAATACTTGGAGGTTTACCTTTTGGTTTGCGCTGGAAGTTTCCTTCTTGGAGCGCCTGGGGCTTTTGCGAGACATGGCAGATTGTTTTGGAGAGGGTAGTAGGGTCGGTTGGGGTGCGTGGCGCGGACTAAAAGTTGGGAGCTGATGTGAGATGAAGCGGCGATTTGAGACAAGAGCTTCTCAAGTGATGAAGTGAGTAAGTTGGGGAAGCTGAGGAGGAGAGTCTCTGGGATGGATCAGTGAAGCTGGATACTAGGAACAAACGACTGTCCCTTTCATTGAGGCCTCTCATATCATGCGTAGTCCCACTGATATGTGTCTACTTTCACTTCTAGTATGAATATGGATAAGTGGTTGTGAGTTATCTTGGAGCAAGTTTAGTCTTGATCGATAGGTTTATACTTGTAGCTTGTTACAGTTAGACAAAATAATTGGAAATCAAATCATCTCTCGTTTTTCGCCATTGAGACTAAGTTCCTTATCTATGTACTTACCAGTGAGACAGGTGTAATCACTCCACTGGGGGGGTTTTGAAGTGATGGTGCCGGAGAAATGGATCTTGAGCAACACACCTTCACATTCACCACAACTGACGTCACTACGCTCAACCTGCTTAATCAGCACCTGATGTAGCCCTCGCAATCAAAACATTTAACAAACCACTATTCTAGTACTTCAGAATTTGCACTCAACGCTGCGCAACAGATCAGCATGAAGGCAGCAGTACCTCACGCTTTTAGTCCTGGGGCCGCGACTATGTCGCTGCAGTCGCTGATCAAGTAAGTACCTTGAAACACATCCTACTGTAATATGAGGAACTGACGCAAAGAAGTCTCAGGAAACGCAAGGCCACACATGCCGCTGACTACAATGACGAGTTGCGACCACCCTCAATGCGAACGTAAATCATTACTGATGTAATACAGGCCACAGAAAATATCAAATCTATCTCCTGCTGGATGCAATCCCTACGCTGAATCACTTGTGAGGTGAGAACGAGCCATTTTGATGAATATTGATGTGTACTAATGTAAATTAGATCTATAAAAGCCCAAGCTGATACATATGCAAGAGATTGGAATGTTGGTTGTGCACACAACATCTTATACTATCGTCACATGGATAGCAAAGGTGAAGGTTTGCATCTAGAGCTACGCAATATCGTCTACAAAGAGCTTATCAGCCTTCATAAACTCGCACCTGGAATTGACCACGGATCAAAGAGGGGCATTCGGCACTCCAAACCACATACGACATGGGGTACGACTAGCTTCCCCCTCATTACAGCCGCAGACTATCCACACTACTTTCACCAAGCATTCATGGGGTTTGAATTTGTGAAAGAGTTATCTCAGATGTTCTATCTACATCAGACGTTTCGCTTGAAACACCCGAAAGAACTGGATTACCTCCTTTTTCATGATCGATTTGAAACAGACTATGTTCCATCTACGAACCTTACTCATATCAAAATCTTTCTTGCCCTCGGAAAGTTCACTACCAAGTTTGGAAAGCAGTATGGTTGGAAGTCAACTGGATGTAACGACCTCATCAAGACACGTATGGAGGGCGTCACAAAGGGCCTCAGGAAGTTGAAATATCTGAAACATCAACATCGCACAGCCAAATTAACTCTTAAGATTGATTGCCGCTCCCCTGAACATGAAGCTCCAATGTGGGCTGAGTCTCTTGTTCACATCATCTATGACCTAAAAAGCTGGGGATGGACGGTTGAGATCAAAGGCATATATTCATCCAAAAACAGAGATCAGGAATACTTCAACTTCGATGTCCCTCGCGACTGGTGGAACAACAAAATTCGCACGAATAGCGCTTTCGTGTGTTTTAACCACCAGCAGCATCTTTGATTTTTTTTTCTGGCACATCATAGAAAACTAGAGGCGAGGGAGCAACGTAAAACGACTATCCTTGTCGGACACTGAAGTCAATACTGTGAGTACTCACCAATGAGCTTCCTGTCCTCTGCATAAGTACATGCTAACATCCCATTGGAAGGAAATAAAGTCTCTCGTTTACGCACCATGCCTGGCATGTCACCTGATGAAGTTGAGATTGCCACTAAAAGTTTTAAGAAACATTGCGCTATGCATGATCTTTTCAGATTCTTGATCATAGGGTAAACTGAGCTCCTCTCTCTGACATCAGCAATTGCCTTGAGAATGGGATATTGGTGCCAAAATATGGCGCCTTGGAGGCTTAATCATCGACTCGCAGAGCGATTCCGATGTCGCATTAACAGGTAGTCTGGAAGTGCGACGAATAAAAATACAAAATTTCACACGACATGTTTCGCTTCGTTTGTGACCTTGTGTATTCTGTTTTCTCGTGATCAAATATCAATGTACCATCACTCCCTTCACAGCTCCCTCATCTGGATTCTCTTGGTATATACCCTTCCGCATTTGACATTGCATGTCAGTGGCAACTCATGATTACGAATGTCTATCCGTTTTGAGTATTCCTTGAGATTGTTGTATTGAAAGTATTTCATAATAACATTAAGTAGGCTTTCTAACGTATAAAGACTAATAAAAGACTAGTACTTCTCGGTAAATATAACTTTTCTTAGTTCATAATCCGCAAAGTAAAGTTTTTATAGTCAAAGGTAATAAGTATAGTTGCCTTAGATACTCTATACACATTCTACACACCCAGCTGTCAATTTACCCTAGTTTCGCGTGTTGGGTCTTGCTTAAATGACCCTGGCGTATGAGGATACATAAATCTTCCTGTCTCATGGTATAGACTGTCCTAGTGGCGGTATAGTTATCTAGACTGCTGTGGAAACATGAGGCCGCCCACGGATTCGATTAAAACCCACCATTATTATAATTTATAGCTCGACTAGGCTTTAGCGGAATTGTCAAACCTTTGCTCCGTTGGCCGGAATATCATATTGAGCTTTTCTTGCTTTACAAACCACCTTAAATTCATTAACTTTGATGCTTCGATAGAAATCCGCGACCGCGCGATGCTTACCAACAATGCTGTACAGGTGCGCTGCTTGGATCTGACAGCTCGAAATCGAAGCGCATCAGTAGTGACGGGATAAGTTTTGTCAACTCAATCCAACTCAAGTCTAAGCTAAAGTTAATATAGATTATGCCTAGACCACGAGCGTAAATGAACGTACTGCGCCCGATGCACATTCGCGCACCAGCTCCAAAAGCAAAGAAGAAGCGATCTAAAAGATGTTAGCTAAAGGCTATCACTTGAGTGGATCTGGTTATTTTCGCCTACCTAACTGTCCTCGATTACCCTCTAGCCATCTTTCGGGTCGAAATAGATCGCAATCGTCACCAAAGATTTCCTTTTGCCGGTGTATAACCCATGGGTTCGCACCAATTGTGGTCTAATTGTTCTGTTAGGTATATGCATCGTTCTAATGTGTTCTGGCACTTACCCCACCCGGCAGAAACACTCCTCCAACCTCATATCCCTCCGGCGGAACCACTCTTGGCAAACTCATCCCGACTGCAGGATGGATCCTCAAAGCCTCGTATATACATGCTTGTAGGTACGGCATTGCGAAAGCCACATCGAAAGGCATAACATTGCCCGGATCAAGTCGCTCGCGTTTCACGGCCTCTCTAATCTCGTCTTGAAGCTTTGCTTTGCACCGTGGATACTTGGCTAGGTTGTACATAGTAGCACCGATTGCTATGCCAGTTGTATCAGAGCCGGCAAAAATATTCGACGAAGCCATTGATAGAACACAGCTGTCATCAAAGTCCTGCGGTTTTGCCTCTTTCACTGCGATAAGTGAACTAAGAATGTCTTTCCGATCACTACTCTGCCCCTTTCTTATGTCGCACTCCTTCGCCGCGAACTGTCTTAAGCTCCCGTTGCGATTATTGACACCCAGCCAGTTCCCTATGACCGGCATAAACCAGTCGTGTACCCAATATAACCATGGTACCTGTCCAATCCAAGCTGCACTACTCAATGCATCATCGATCGCTTTGAAACTACCGTCATCCTTTCCGGCGCTGAGGAATCCAAACGGTTTCGAGAAGGTGACCTCACCTATGACGTCAAAGGCGAAGAGCTGCGCCCACTTGGACATGTCGACTGGTCCAGTTTTAGCAAATTCCCCTAGTCGATCAATAAGAAGGGAAATAGTTGTTTCAACGTAAGGTTCCAATTTCTTCAGCTGGTCCAAACTATAGATAGTACTGACAAGTCGGCGATGCTGCCCATGGACCTTCTCATCCCTTCCCCCGAAAAGGTCAAATTTTCTATGTCCTTGCCAGACCGAATACCAGTCGCTTTTGCGGAATTTAGTACCGGCGCCGTAGATTGCCTTCACGGCAGTAGGGTCAGAAATGCTGACCTCCCTCGGTCCTGTACGGACCAGTTTACCATGCTTTTTGTGTAGAGCGATCATAGCAGTGTGCATATCGCCTGCGAGGGAGTGTTGAACTATCCATAGCCGGGAAACTCTAGCCAAAAGAGGACCAGGAATATCAGCGAGCGGATCTTGAATATAGTTATAGGCTGTGATCGTTGCAAGCAGTAAAACCACGATGGAAATAGGGTAGATTAAATCCATCCTATGAAGATATTCAGCGATACCCACGGAGATTGCGAGTTGAATAGATTTCGTGTTCGCATGGGAGTGGGCGGTAGTTAGAGCTAGGATGTCAACGGAAGATGGTAAACTCGGCTAACCATGACCATACCCCGCATTGAAAGTTCGGCACATAATGACGGAACAAAAAACTAGCAACGCATCAATTCAGAAGTATACACTACATTCATATCCTAGGTTGAGTATGAGTACAAGTGATACATATTTGAGCGCCTCCAAGAACTATTAGACTATGGCGATATTAAACGACATCTCATAAGGCGTGGCAACGCATGAAATTTACCTGTACAAACTTGAACGCAATCCAGTACAACAACCCGCTCATTCTATCCAATCTGCCATTTTCATTTCGAAAAGAGCGACCGAATCTTCGCACACATACACTCCGCTTTCCCCAAAGCCCTACTCGCCTAGTCAAGCCCAAGACCAGTCTCCATCGCCGACTTGATCGGCATTTTCATTTCTAGCTGAACCGGGTTTTCATCAATACAGGTAGGAAATGACAAATCCTCGATATTCCCAATAGCTCGAAGTCCCGTTGCCACCGCAATAGCTAGGATTATCGGCTGTTGAAGTAAGTTCGATAGAAAATTGAGCAATAGGTAAACCAGAATCGGTAGTAGCAACAGCTTCAGCCATAAATCCGGCCCGTTGCGGCTTGCTAGTACCTCTGGTTCACCAGTCTTGCGAACGCAAACGTCAGATTCTTCATCAAGTTCGCTGTCACCACTATCGGATGACTGCTCGTTTTTGTTGTTACAGCCAATACATGTAGGGGATTGACTATCATCTCCATTCGATGTTGTGGGAGCATGATCTTCTTCCTCCGCATGCGTAATTGGAGAAGTGCGATTCTCTTCTTGGTCTTTGCCATTAACACATACAGAGGTTTGATTATTATCGCCATTCGATGACGTGGAAGTATGATCTTCTTCTTCCTCTTGGATAATTGGAGAGGTGCGATCCTCGTTTTGGGTTTTGTCGTCAACAGATGCAGCGGTATGATCATCATCGCCATCCGATGATACGGAAGCATGCTCTTCTTTTTCCACATAAATAGTTGAAGAAGTGCAACCCTCATCGTTGATATCCATGTGCATAGATGCGTATTCTTCCCCGTCCGACACATTCGATGCTGAAGAATTTCGAGAGAAGTGTGGATATCGATAGCCGACATCCGTTGCGATAGGCGAAGGTGAGGCCGTTGAATCTTCCGTACTTAATGTTAGCAATACGGGATGCTTACCTTCTTCGGGCGTTGATGTATGCGTAGTGTGGTTGGTGTTTGTTGCGTTTCGTGACAGCGCAGACCGTCCGCTGCGAGGGGTCGAAGATGGCGAGGAGTCAAGAACTTCCTCTCCCACAGCAGCCATCCACTTTGTAAATTGACATTTATCTATAAACTTTGGTCGTATGCTATCGACAAGCGCCACCTCAGAGTACTTTGATACGATAGTCCAATCCGTAGACAATGACGTAATGCCTCTGGATGTCGGGTGCCCCAACCTAACTTCGGTCTTCCCAAGGAAATGTTGGTGCCGGGAGGGTGAATCTGATGGGGATGTTCTAGGTGTATCACCTTTGGCCTTAAAGTCTTTATCGTCCTCACTGTCCGAAGATTGCGGTGAAGTAGCAGCGACAGCGCGCTGTAAGCCCGATTGAAACCAGGGAAATGTGGTTTGGTTTGGAATAAACGAAAGACGTTTTGTCTTTCGCGTAGCTGACCAGTCAATCGACTCGATGATGGGTTCACCTTCTTCCTGTCGACCCCGGACGTTGTACTCAAGACTTGCAGGTTTCACACGTGAAAACGATGTTCGATCATTTCTGTGATGTCGTTCGCCTGGAAAACTTCGGTAAAGCCACACGCCTTTTCCACGCACAAGGTCTTGATCATTGATGCGCTCTTGGTGCCCTTCCCAGTGGGGCGAGTCTTCCATGGCCCACCATTCTTCAAAGATGTTACTCGGTTCCTGAAGCTTCGATTCTTTGATCATTGGAGATTTCTCTGGGAGAGCCTTTGGTAGCTTATCATCCTCTTTGATACTGCTCATGGTTATGCTTTTTATGAAAGGATTTTCGTTTAGCCTGAAGACGCTCCATTCTTTCTTTCCTTCGAGATATGCATCGCAGTCTTCAAATGTTACCAAGTAAAGGTCCGCATATTGCTCGCCGGAATATGGTTCAAGGCATGGCTCGATGCTGATCAACCGGTGATTGGTGAACATATACTCTAGCATCTCCATGTAGTTTAGGTCGACATGGTTGCATGTGAGATACTCGCCGTTGTTGTAACGTGGGCGGATGTTTTGGGCAGGATATATCCTAACCAGACTTGTAAACGGCTTAGTGCCTCGAGGGCTCGTATGACTCGTGGTAGTCATGACTGATGCGGTAATTCAAGAATCTGAAAGACAAACGTTTTATCTTGATGTTGCAGTCGATTGCAAAATGTTGTAGAGGGAGGAGTGGCCGGAGTATGGTTGAGACTGAAGCCGTAAGAACGTCCACTTTATTCTGGTTGATATGATGCTAAGATGAAGTAGAGTTGGGGTGGTTGAGGGAGCTGGGGAGATGTGATTCCACTTCAAAGGTAAAATGATAACACGATACATACAGGCTGCCTAATGGGGGTGTGAATATTCACCTGACTGCGTGGTCCCCTCCCAGAACAAGTGAATCATGATATATTCGCAGTCGCCAAGGTAACAGGCTTTGACCCTATTTGCGTCTAGCAACCCAGACCTGCGCCAAGTATGCATTCCTTGTCAATGCTTTACCATTGAAGCCATACTCTGCCTCTTTGCTTCTGATCATCCTGTCATCAAACGTTAAGTCTCCGCATTCGCCACCAGTTTCTTCAAACTCGAAACCCATATGTTCCACTACTGCTATGATCTCGTCTAAACTCAGTTGCACGAAGGGCGCGGTTCCGTAGAGTAACGGGCCAAAATTAAGCCACTTGCCGCCAGGTTTGAGTAGGAAGTGGATTGTGTCAAAGTAAGACATTAAGTTTCGAGCAGTATCAATAAAGAAATGAGTGACGATGATATCGTAGTGACCCCCCCGGTGGTTGAAAGCATTGTTGAAATCGCCTTCAACGAGAAGAACTGAAGACTTTGGGGAACGGTTGGGCACCATAACTTTGCGGAAAATGTCTCTCGTTGTAGCATGATGCGATAGTCCATCAATGAATGGGTGTATACCGAAAGAATTTAGCGCGGTATGATTCTCAAGAAACCGGTAGCCCACGTTCATATGCATGGACCACTCATTGATAGTGACTTCATATCCTGTGCTAATGTTAGCAGAGTTAAAAATTTGGAACGACGGATGGACTACCTCCAAGTCCGGCAACTTCGTGTCCCAAACGTCCAAGTCCAGAACCTGGTAGGAGAACTTTAAGGTGCTTCGTTTCCGTTGATTCAGCCTTCAACTTTGAAAGCGTACTCAGTATGCATGGAAAAGCATCATTACGCTCTTTTGAGCCTTCTTCCGCCCAATCACGAACGAAATGCTTCAGGGTCTGGCTTGTGCCAATTCTGTCGGCTTGGCGCCCGTCTTTGTTGGCCTCTTTGATATGCTTGTCCAGTTCTTGCTGTTCGACTTGATAAAACTCCATAGCGTTGGCAAGTATACTTTTACAAACCATCGAATTCTCATATATCAGTTCCTCAATATCATGTAGCTTCTGATTATATCTCATGGCGTTCTCTAAAATCTGCGATTGTCAGTACAGCCAACGGTTATTTCTGACGAGCATACATTTTTCTGCTGTTTCCCAACATTTTTATACAATCCTCTCCACCTATCTAGCTCGACCAAATTGCTCTCTTTGTAGTTCTCCAAGCCAAAAAGTGCTTCTAAAAGCCGATAACGTGGATGACCAGTTCCCCAGTTCCCATGTTTGCGATTCATCCTCATGATCAGGTGAGCCTTCTCCTGCCGATGCCTCGCAGAATCTGAGACACTGTCGGGAGACATAGCGCCTATATCCAACGGATCCTGCGCGGTACGGTATTCACCTTCATATTCTGCCTCGGCGGCCTGGATCGTTCCTTTTGGAGAAGTGGTTTGGGTATTATCGAGGGCGCTAGATGTGCCCAAACTCACAAGTAGCAGCGCGAAGGGAAATATCAACCTCATTTCAAACAATATGGTTACTGCAGAATAGTTTTGGTCGTAGCAAACATCAATATGCTATTTCGTAGATATCTGAGATAGAAAATCATAAGATGCAGCATGAAGCTGACAATGGCAAGTAAAATTTAGAATGGGCGGTTGAGTACCATGATGTCTGCCAAGAAAACACCAAAATTCATTTTTGAGAAATTATATCTAGAAAAGCCCTTTTCAACAGTATTCCGAGAGGAAGAGTTCCATATAACCTATTTGTCATGCACAAAGGTTTGTTTTGTTTTGTAGGATCTATTTTAATGTTGTTTTGATGATGTGGGTGGCTTGTCACTGCGCCGGAATAGAGCTTAATTGCCGACAGGTATCAGGTTGGAGGTGGGAACTGAGAGGTAGGCGATCAAGAGACTGGCGCTGTGTGATATTCCAAGGAGTAGGCACCTTCCCATGTACTGCGATATGATTAAGATAGTCAACGGACAGTTGCAACTACTACCTCACCAAATTACACAAAAATGTTTATCTCCCTCACTAGCCAACTTCCCTATGGCACTACCTCACAGGAGAATAACACTACGAGACCCAATCAAATCAGACATAAGGTCTACTACCCTTGAATCTCAATTCCGCCCTTTGCATCCACCTTCATGCCCCTCAGGGTATAGCCTACCCTCTGCGCCTCGGCCCACGTATCCCTCACTAATTTCAATCGTTCCTGATTCCTCGGCACGATGCGCACCTCATATGGCTTTGGAATGCGAATCGCGCCGTCTAAGAACGCCTCATCTCCGATGTCCATGTCCTTCTCGCTCCCCATCTGGTCTAGTGGCCTCTTGAACTCGAATGCCCAGATTAAGTTCGCTACAGCCAGAAATAGTCCGTTCTCAGCAAGATGAATGCCCGGGCAGATTCTGCGCCCCGCACCGAACGTGAAATGATCTCTGCTTTCGACGTCAGCAGAATTGGCGTACACGGCTGATCTGAAAGGGTGCTTCAGGTATCGCTCGGGCTTGAACTTGTACGGCTCTTCAAAACGTTTCTCATCCCAGTGCAGTGCGTTGATGTTTGCAAGAAGGATAGTCTGCTTGGGGACCTTGACGCCCTTGTACTCGAAGTCCTCGCCAGCCATGCGCCGCAATCCCGTGGTGGCAACGGGACACAAGCGCAAGATCTCTTTTATCACCGCGCGTATGTATGGCATGGACTCCTCATCATTGATGTTGGCGAGGCGATCGTTACCCAGAATCTTAGTCACTTCTTGGTGTGCAGCTTCTTGTGCTTCGGGGTGCGTCGCGAGGTGCATTAAGAGGCTATTGAGGGCGCTGGCAGTGGTCTCGGCACCGGCCTCAGGCACGGCTGAAGAATCTTAGGACAGAATGATTGCGCGGGAATGAAAAGATCTTACCGTGGGCGAGCCAGCTCATAGTCACCTCATCCAGACCAACCTCCTTATAGTTGGCTTCCATCAGGTGCTTCGCGAAGCACTCTGGGGCCTGACCCTTTTCAAAACTCTCCTTGAGCTTATACCAGTGTCCCATGGTGCTGTTCTGCATAAAATTCTTACACTTTCTGGCCATCCAATACGACGGCATCATCCAAAGGGGGACGATTCTTAGAGGTGGAAATACGTCTACCCAGAAGGTTCCAGGCCTAAGGATGATAGACAGAATCCTCATGTTGCCATAGACGCCTCTTACTTCATCACAATCCCATTCTGGAATACGGGTGCCATACGTGGAGGTCATCATGATAGAGAAGGTCATTCGGCGAATGAACATGTAGAAGTCGGTACTATTCTTTCCGCCTTCTCCTGCAAAGTCATTCAAAAGCTGTTTGATCTCAAACTCTTGGCTCGGAATGAAATCTGCTGAAGCCTTAGGGGTGAGAATCTGGTGCATAAAGCTCCTCATCTTTCTCCATTTTGGACTGTAGGTCATGGATAGAATGCCGTTGTCACCCATAACATAATCATGGGCCATTGGCAACTCCACCTTGTGCGAGGTGATCGCCGCCTAAATATCTATTAGCAGGTTTCACGCCTAAAACTTCAGCATTACCCACCCTTCTGTCAAACACCTCCTTTACATCTCGTGGGTTATTAAAGAAGATCCAATCGTACCATCCAAGGCGCATTTGAAACATATCCCCATACTTTTGTCGATACCTGTTCAGCATCTGTCTTGGTCTTCGAGGCAAATCAAGCCCAAGTCCAATAAGAGGCCATCCTTTTGGACCAGGCAAGTCAATCTTTTGACGACGATTCTGGTACAGAATATGGATCTGGAAAATGACAATGAGCATAAAAAAGACAAAAGCGCATTGATAGAACAGAGGCACCATCTTGAAAGAGTTGGAAGTCATTGAGCTTGAAATTTGGGACGTGTGGGTTGTACTTGATATAGAGGAGGTGCATCGAAAGACACCCTCGGCATTGAGAGATACCCTCGGCATCAAGAGGGGTCAGATGAGAAGATTGCTGGTTGACATCGTTGAAATTCTTCGTCATATGATTCAAATGAGTTCGATTGTCAAATTGAGACATCTGTTGTCAAGAATATCGGTGCACCTGCCACAATGTGTCTAGTGTTATCTATCGATACTCCAAATACTTTGAGACCCTTGAATACGACATGCGTTTGCTGCATGTTGGCGACGCCTGCAGTCCCCATCCTTCTCCATCCCTCGGGAATTAGCACCACCTTTCCCCGTTCAGAAATGCAAGCCTTCATACACCAGGGATATATGTAAAATTCGCTATGAGGTAGCTTGATCCCTACCAAGTAACTTTGGCCGGTTGAATACCCTGCTTAGTCTCCTGGACAGTAGATATAAAAGGACCGAAAATGTGAAACCCACTTCCTCCATGGAGAGACATGCAGAGCTTATCATTTATGGGGTCAGCCTGTAGGAAATGGCACATGCGGATCTTAACGCCTAAATTAAGTGGATTCTGCTATGTAACGCTATAGAAAGGGCACACTGACGAATAAAGCTAGTGGAGAATAGAAGGGGTAATACGGAATAACGAGGTATCGAAACAACCTAAAACTCCTTCTCTAGGCTTTATGGGTTAGGTTATAGATTACAACCTTTTTTCTGGGACTCTTTCCACTGTAAGTATTCGTGGCAAAACATAGTAAGTGTGGCAGGATTATGGGGCTCGTGGGTAAGTTTTGAGGCTAGTGGTCGGAGCGAATGCTCTGTCCCTTGTACTCCGAGCAAAGAAGAGATAAATTATTGGACAAATTGATAGCGTGAGCACGGAGAAAGAAGTGAACTCCGACACTCACTCCTAGTGATTCCTAAGCTCGTTTTTCCACCAGAGTAAGCTATCAGGGGAAATGCGGTTTGAAGTTGCAAGATTTATACCAAGAACCTGACTGTATGTTCTCGACAACTTTTGATCTGTACATTCTACAAACAATGAAAATGTATTTACGTCTCGATTTGAAAAGCTTCGTTTTTCTTGTTCTTTTACATACCTGTTATTCTCTGCCATATGATAAATCGCAGCAAGTTCTGAGGACTGGGGAGCCCTTTATCAATCTTCCCACCCGTGGAAGATTCGTGCTTCCAGATTTCGATTTGCAACCTACCGTCAGAGAAGAAGAGATTCGAACGAACCGAATTGGATATCAATATGGGCCACCACTATTGGGAAATACTTCTTTCTTTCCAACTGGACCTCTTGGGGATGCTATGGTCCTGAGAGATAAGCAACTGTGGTTCCGAGACGTCCAATATGTAACAGATAAAGTAAACAAGATAGAAATTCCACAAGCAGCACGGGCTTTGTCTACGGTATTTGTGATTTTCCTCTGTGATGATTTACTATTGCTGACATGCTGCAGGCTGGTGGTATCAAAAACCTATCAAGTTATGCGATTTTATATGATGGAATGTGGAAATATTCAATCCCGGATGGCATTGCCCCAGGAATGTTGACAAATTGGACACAAGATCTTCTCTTCTCGATGGAGCGCCTTTCGAATAACCCATATGTGGTGAAGCGTGTTCATCCAGATGATCCGAATTTACCATTTGAAGTGGAGGAAGACTCCGCCAAAGAAATCACGACTATGAGCCTGGAAGAGCTCCACCAGGCTGGGCGTCTTTTTGTAGCAGACCATTCGATACAAGCTGGATATCGTACCAACCCGGGCCGCTGGACTGCTGCTTGTACTGCGTACTTCTACATCCATCCCAAGTCGGGAGACTTCCTCCCTCTAGCAATCAAGACGAATATAGGCAAAAATTTAACCTATACACCTTTGGATGACAGCAATGACTGGTTATTTGCGAAGATGGCCTTTGAGATGAATGATCTCTTCCACGGTCAGAATTTTCATCTCGCTGCGTCCCACGACGTGGCCGAGCCTGTTCACCAAGCCGCTCTCAGGACGATGAGCAGCAAACACCCAGTGCGGGGATTTCTTGACCGATGTATATCTCTCCCAATACCCACAGGAAAGATTAGGCGCTAACAATTAACAGTGATGTATCAAGCTTACGCCGTCCGCCCTATCGGTGATGAAGTACTCTTCAACGATGGCGGCTTTTTCGACAGTTCTTTTGCAATGAACAACCGTGCCGGCCGCCAATTCGCAGCCGATATGTATCCTATATCGGCAGGGCTTTTTCGTAGTAGTCAATTTCGACCGGACCTCTTGAGGCGCGGCCTCGTCAATTGCACGTACGGCCCACAGCTCAAGACCATGCCTTTTTATGAAACCGTTGAGCCGATGTTGGTGGCTATCGAAAATTTCGTAACAGCCTATATCGAAAGTTATTATCGGTCTGACGAGCTGCTGACGCATGATTTGGAGGTGCAGAACTGGATTGTTGAGGCGAACGTGGGCGCAAAGGTCCTGGATTTTCATCCCCCTCTCCTTGTTGAAAGAACAAAGCTGGTTAACATTTTGTCGCATATGGCATTCCTGTGTGGTATAGGCCACCACGTTCTCAATGCAGCTACTCTCGGAGAGTCCGCAGGCGTCCTACCCCTACACCCGTCTGCGTTCAACCTGCCGCTACCAGAGTGTAAGAGCTGTATTGACGACATCATGCCGTATCTGCACAACGACACAGAAGCGCTGAAGCAAGCTTCATTGCTTGTTCGCTTCAATCGGCCACTCTTGGAGGAATGGCAGGGTAATCTCGTCAACCAATGGTCAGATCGGAATTTCCTAGCGGCAACATCAGACTACGTGCGAGAGGCCGCTGCCAAATTCCAACACACGATGGAATCAATCAGCGATGCCATCCGGGCCCAGGCGTTCGACGCAGATGGCCTAGCCCAAGGTATGCCGTTCATCTGGCGCTCAGTAGATCCGAGAAAGATCCCGTATTACTTGTGCGTTTAGGGGAAAACAAGAACTTGCTAAGATGTTCATCCATCCGTAGGTTTCATAGTTCAACTATTGAATTGGATAGACATTACTTCCTGTACTCTAAAATTAGTTTCCAATTATAGGTGATTCCGTACCATTCTTACTTATTCTGCCTCGTAAAAATGTGGATAGATAATGACAAGTGAGATGATAACATTCAATCTATGTGCAATCTAAATCTTCTTTCGTGTTATGACTTATGTCATACGTGAGAAGGAACAAGGCAAACGGATGGTTCTGTCAGGCTCACAAAAAGTTCAAGCAAGGTATACAACCCCGTGTGACCTGAAGCTCAGATGGCTGGAACTACGGTACAGATCATGTAACATAACTGTTGCTTAGGTAACGAGTCGAATTCCGCAACCGTGCATACATCGTACGAGCAGGATGAAGAACTAGTTTGAAAGCTGTACCCACATACATCTTCATACGAATGCACATGCATATTCACGTAACGTATCTAATATGGGACACTTAGGAAATAGCTTCTAAGGCCAGGGAAAAATTACCGTAGGTACCTGCCAATTCAGGATCATGGTTTTCTCTTTGTTTCACCCGCACCGCAGCACAGCGTTCCAGTGAGCGAAACCGAACGAACAGTTACATTGACTAAATCTGTTTGGGGTAGTCTGTAGCTGAGTGGCTATAGCTTTTGTTTTAGAGGTGGGGTATCTGCATGCTCATCTCGTTCCCCCTCTCGCAGATAACCATAGTGCCAGTCTGCACTGGCAAGGTCACTTCGAATGCTGTAGTTTTCCTCTGCATCTTCTAGGATCTGCATGTCCAAATCACACACCGCCATTCCCTCAGCACTTGACCCTAGTTTGCATATGGGACCTGTATATGGCGCCGTCACCTGGCTGAAGCCGCAGTAGTTTCTACCTGGGGGCCCTCCCGCATTAGCAAAAACGACCGCGCATGTATTCTCATAGCACCGAGCGGTAATGATACTATCAAGGAACAAGGTCTCCGCAGAGGGATTGTGGCGATGGCCGGCATCAGATGCTCCACTTCGCGTCCACAACGTAGGTACGATAATGATTTTAGCCCCTTGCCTAACCAATGCCCTCCATGCCTCAGGGAATGCCAGGTCCCAACATATGAGGAGCCCGATCTTACCAAGTGGAGTATCGATAGCTCGATGCGGTGCCGAGTCAGCTGCTAGGAACTGTCTTTCCGTTGGGCCCCATAGGTTTTTCTTTGTGTATTCTCCCAGGATGCTTCCATCATTAGAGATGAAGAAAGCGACATTCTCCAAGGCTTGCGGGATCTTGTCATTAGGGACTTGACATGGCCGGACTATGCTGCCTGGCACAATACAGATGGCAAGCTCTTTAGCGAGATCCTGATACTTCTGTAGGTAGAAATGCCAGTCCTCGCAAAGGCTGGCAAAGCCCGGGTCGGTGGGTATCCAGTTGGTCAGATGAAACTCGGGAAGTACAGCTAAATGGCACCCCTGTGCAGCAGCTTGGCGAATAAAGCTCACAGCTCGCTCAAAATTTTTAGATGGCTGTCTCAGCTAGTACCGCTTATCAGCCCGGAAATCAACCGTTGTATTGGGATAGGTTACTTTAACATAGAGCTGAATTACAGCTATCTTGTATGTAGAAAGCGCCATAGCAGGTTGACGAATGGGAGACGTCGGACTTGAGGTTTCGTGGGGAAGAGAATCTCAAATGGATGGGTGTCGTGATAAACTGATGCGGCTCCAGACATGATAGCCGAGGGCGGGTAAGCAGCTGCCTGATCTAAGCCCTTTGTGTCTCACAGGCACCCAAGTCTTTTTAATCTCGGCCTACAAATAACGGCCGAGTTAAAATTTTGATTTTCAGTCAATCATTCCTACTCCTAGTTGACAACTTGTTGCTACGAATGTTGGTCATCGCTGGCGGAAGCGGAGTGTCAAAAAACGCCGACCCGACATCGTTCGGTGCTCACCCCTTGCACTGCCCGATACTGCATTCGGTTAATTGACAATGTGGCAGAATCACCCATCTTTGCTGATAAATCGCCGTGATGGCTCAGTCACTATGCCACACTGCCCCTGCTGTATGGTTAAGTCATTGTGTCACGCCTCTAATTGGTCAATATCGGGCAGTGCAAGGGATATGTACTGCATCTTCTCACGTCCGCTGGAACCCGCTGCCGCACTTAGGGATTCCTGGCAGATCACATTTGTGCAAAATTACCGTAAAACATTTGATTGATTAGGATTTCCTACGTCTTCACTTTATCTCATTACCCACTAAGAACTAAGTTGAGGCCGAATTTGTCCCAGATCCTATACAAAACCCCTTAGTAACTAGACAGTAACGTCAAAATTACGCCGGAGATCAATCTGAAAACAAGCATCTATACCCCTGTAGAACGCTGACGGGTTCCGCTCCTAACTACAAGACGCAATAGAAAATTCGCAGGTCCACTACTTATCTACTTATCCACTTATGCACACCCCTTGTAGCATCCCGAGCAGCAAATGCGCGCCAACCTTAAAGCTTAGACGGATGGCCCTTCCCGCCGCCCCGCCTGGCATTTCCTGTAGATGCAGCTAATGCTGGCTGGCCCGACCACAGCCTTCCGACTGTGGCCTCGTACCTCATCACATCGGCTGAATAGTGCGCGCAATGGCCCGTCCCCTCGTATACCACCTCCTCCACATTCCAACCCAATTGCCTTGCCTCCTCAGCATGATCATGGACATCGCCCCAATGGCACATGCGATCAGAAGTGCTATAGATGTATCGTGCGTGGCCGTTGCTCTGCTGATCAAAGGCAACTGTGCTACTGGGAGGAATCACCGTCTCCGGGTCTAGCACTGTCCGCCTTTGCAACGAGGCTGGGTTCTCATTGCCACATGCTATCCACGTATATAGCATGCACAAAAGAACGTGTACCACAATCGCCCCAACAAATTGTGTGGCAAAGTCGGGCGGTAGCGACAGCACCATGGCGGAGTGACTCTTCCAGTAAGTGCCTTTAGCTGGGCAACTGTCAAAGACAATCCCTAGCAAAGGTATAGGTCCGCTACTTTTCTTTCTGAGGACTATCAGGAGCTGCGTTGCTGTATTCGTACCGCCATTTGAGAACGTATGAAGTAGTATCTTTGGGCTTTGGCTCGGTTTTTCGGTGACAATGCTACTGCTGCCACACTCTGCTAGTGTGTCAATTACCTTCTGCGCTGCCGCCTGAATGTGCCTATATTGGCGAGCATAACTGCTCACCAGTATAGGGACAGCCGATTCAATGAGTAGTATGCGGGCCCCGGGTGCAATTCGATGGTACATTGCCACATACTTGTTGATATGCTTTGGTGCTGCCCCCAGCCACGTACAAATTATCACAAGCTCACCGGTAGCTGGCTTCGACGGAGTGTACCAAGAAGTTCGCGGGCCAATATTTTCGAAATTGGGAAGGGGTTTTGGCATTTTCGCGCGGAGTGGATGTGACTAGCAATAGTGTAGAATCAAAATAAAAAGATGTAATAGAGAGCATTTCCACCATCGCATCTACAGCTATGAAAGTAGCTGCCCGGTATATGTATGCACAGAAGCGTTCTAACTTGATATGGTCAAGCTGCCGCGAATCCTACTTAGATGTATGCGTAGAAATTGTTCGCGGCACTGTGTGATACCACCTTGTGTGAGTACACACGGGAGCTCTAGCTCATCCCATCAACCTTGTTGTATTCAGCGTTGACTGTGATTGGATGGAGTAATTTCGCTACCTGATTGGTTCAACAATGAGAGATTAGCGATCCTTAGCATTCTAACCTCGAGAACCTTTTGATGATTCACATGCGCCTTCGGAAATAAGTTCTATGCGACTCCGGAAATAAGTTCTACTCGCCCTACGCGCCAAGCTGCTCGGCACAGTGGGATTCATACAAGTATTTGATAATTCCACTTTTCTTCGTCTAGAAGCCAAAACTGCTCTGAGTGGTCATTTTGGTGCGCTCTTCCATTCAAAACTTTGATTGCGTATTACCTTAGTCCCACCGACACGGTTATTCAAAGTCGCTTGGATTCCACATTTTTCGTCCATTCTCTTTTACCGGCCCATCAAACCATGGCGGAAGAGACACGAGCGTCCTCTTCGGAAAAAGAGACAAAGGAAAATGTCAATGCTGAGATACAGACGAATTTTGACGTAGCAACTGCGACTACGAGAGCACCCCTAGCTCCCCCGGATGGAGGTACCAAAGCGTGGCTAGCTGTCGTCGCAGCATGTTTATCTTTTCTGATTGCATGGGGTCCTTCTACTGGTTTTGGTGCCTTCCAAGAGTACTACATTGACCAGCTTTTCTCCGATTACTCTGCCTTTGCTATTTCCTGGATTGGAACCGTCAATGCCTTCTTTCTGATCAGCACCGGCGTGTTGGCTGGTCCTCTGTTTGACCGAGGCTACCTAATCCATTTGATGGCGCTGGGCCACTTCATGGTTGTTTTTGGAATGATGATGCTCAGCTTGGCAGATAAATTTTATCAAGTCCTCTTAGCTTTTGGATTTTGTGTCGGCATTGGGTCTGGTTTGCTATATGTACCTGCTATTGCGCTTGTAAATACCACGTTTTCAACAAAACGAGCGCTAGCTATGGGTATTGTTACTTGTGGAGCTAGCATTGGTGAGTGCAAGATGAGCATAAATCCGTAATACACATACTGACGGATACGCCAGGCGGTGTTATATTCCCGATTGTCTTCATCCGTCTACAGCCGAGCATCGGATACCCTTGGACTATTCGCGTTTTGGCGTTCTTGCAATTCGGCTGCTCTTGTATTGCTATGCCAATCCTCCTTTGCGTACCAAGACCTCCAAGACCTACCACCCCACGTCGCATTATACACTGGCAAGCCATGAAAGAGGGAACTTTCAGCGCCTACTGCGTGGCTAATTTTCTCATATTTATGGCCTACTTTGTGCCGTTGTTTTATGTACCGTACTTCGCTTCCAATATTCTCAAAACGAACAAAAACCTAGGATTCTACGTGCTTGCCGCACTGAATGGTGCTTCAGCCGTTGGCCGCTTAGGCTCGGCCATTGTTGCTCAGAAACTGGGCGCCCCGAATATCCTCCTATTCAGCGTAGTAGCCTCAGGAATCCTCATCTTTGGGTGGACTGGTGTCAACGATCTTGGCGGATTCGTTACATTCGCAGTGTTGTTCGGCCTGTTTTCTGGAATCCTGATCTCTTCGAATCCAGTTGTAATAGCTCATCCAGTTATTTCGCCAACGCCAGATGTGATTGGTACACGTCTTGGGATGCAATGGTTTGCAACAAGTCTAGGAGTACTTATTGGAGCACCAATCGCAGGCGCGATCGGAGCTGCCGAGACAAGAAAAGCTTTTGTCAATTTAGCTATCTACAGTGGAGCTGTGATGGTTACAGGCTGCGCTGCCTTGCTTGTGCCACTGAGGGCAATATGGAAGCATAATAAGACAAAGGTATACTAATAGATACTTGTAGCGACTGGCTATGATATGCGTTGGAAACGGGTAGAAACTATATGTAGTAGTTTTTTCGCTGTCAGCGATGATATTATGGTGTACTGCAATCATTTTTCGCCGGCTGGCTCGCGTGCTGGATACTAAAGTTTCTTTATGGAGAAGCTTAATTGATTGTAATTTACACGGGCACGATATATTGGCAGGTAAGCGTTATTCATTACTGTAAGATGGGCGCTATATACCTCCCACATACGAGCGAATGAAGTAAACAACGTGATTATCTGTGGAGATACAGGAAAAAGGAAACAAAAAGCCATTCCCCACTTAGTTGAGCCACCAGCCTGAATGTATAACTAGCAACAGTTTTGCATAGATTCAATATAGTCCCCAACTCTCGACTAATTATACCTCTCCTACACGAAATGCCCCCGAGATATCCTTATCAATACTCCTCTGTTTCCAGCCCCTCCTTTTAATGCTTTCTCTGTTCATTCGCTGTAGCAATACGATTGCCCATTACCTTATCGTTAAATTGAATATCTCCCTTACTCCGCGGCAATTATGAGTTCTGCATGGAGCCAGTTTCGATCAGCTAAGATGTGTCTACGGAGTTGATGGGGTTGCTCCGGAGGTCGCCAATTACCGCAGATATAACAGAAACGTTACTAAAGCGATGTATTGATTATAAGAACATCAAGATGCTTTCATGCACGAGCCAATACCTAGGACAAGGTATCAACCTTCTTGTGGGAAGCGGCGTAGTATGAAACTAGTACATTTGTCTGCGTAATCTAGCCCAAGTAAGTACATAACCCGTACTCACGTCTACCTAGCCAGCATGTACAGTTACATCGGTGCATAATTATGGGTACTCTGAGAATCCACCTTTATCTACCCTTTAACGCGAGATCAGAAGCATACGACAGGCACCCAGTGCGAAGTGTCGGCATTCGTAGGCTGGCCGCGCCGCGCCCCACCTGACCGAAAAAGGCTCAATTTCAAACTAACACATCCGGTGATTCCGGAATGACCAGATCCCGACTTTTCGAAGCCTGCTCGTGTATTGGCATCACGCTTCCTTCCGCCACTAGGGTCAAATGATAATTGATAGATGAATGCGCGAAGGCTTGGGAGCTGAGAGTGATACAAACACATCTAATCAGACCTAAGATAGAGAGACGTTCGCAATGAGAACGAACAAGATCTTAGTCATAACGGCGACTTTCGTCAATTATATTCAAAGCTACAGGTTTCTACCTGAGTACTACGACTTGCTCAGGCAGAAGTCACTGATAAGAGCGAACGACGGCTTCGGACAAAATGATCCATTCATTCCTACGCCTGATCATCTCCTGCCTTACAAAAAGCCCTTTAACATTGACGAAGAGAAGAACTACTACGAACGATTTGTTAATGGCTCTGTGGAAGGCTATGTCCGGCGTTCATCCTGTCCTGCAGTAAACATCCTCGCGAACCGTGGGTATATTAACCGCTCCGGCCGCAACGTATCGTATACTGAGCTCTCGCATGCTGTACGCAAATTATGGAACTTTGGCGATGATAATGTAAATATTTAGCAGTACATTTGGTGTACTATTCCACTGATGTTCAACAGATTATGCTTGTTCTTGCCCCGACCTTCGCCCTGCACGGCTGGCCTGATACGATTGATCTCGATATGTTCAATGTAAGATCGCACGTTTCATTGTATCCAATTCACAAATTCTAACAAATCATAGGATGACAAAGTACAATTCGCCGTCAACTGTCCTGCAGCACCTACACGGAACGACCGCCAAGTGGCAGAAAATATCAATATAAACATGACACTGTACGAGACGCTAATTAGCTACTCTTCTGATGGTGAGACTTTGAGTCTCGAAGACATGGCCGAGTTCCATCACCTGCGGCATAACATGAGTAAAGCAGAAAACCCTTTTTTCACTTTTGGAAACCAGGGCGCAATTTGCTCTTTGTGGGTCTACCAGTTTACATATCCTCTTATGAGCAAGTTAAACACTAACAAGTTCGATAGTGCGCAATACACGAATATGATGGGTATCCTCGGGCGGTATGGCAAACATGGGCGGACGACCCTATACTTAGATGATGTAGAAACATTCTATCTCAAGGAAGATGTTCCTAAGGGATACATGAGGAGAGAAGAACCGGTAATTATATTTTCAGGCGCCAGCCTAAGTCCGTGGGTTTGAGATTGAATTCTCGAGGCTAATTGTTAACAGTACTACTCCATGGAAAGCAATGCTCTCATTGATCGCATGACGCATCATATCGGGTTTACAATTCAACGGCCATTTCCGGATGATGACCTGTCGCTAGGTAAGGACGTCGAGCCCGAAGTTGCGAAGTTTGAGAGAGACAAGTGCCCCAGTACCGAGAGGGAGAGGATAGAACTCTGAATAGCTATGACCCATACTTACTGGACGAGGTGTCACTTTCACTGGGGTGATGGTACCGCTAGGAGGTTGCCTGGAAAAGGCGTGATAGGCCGCCTAGCTTTGCAGTCAACATATTTACTCCTTTATATTATATATAGAGAGTGAAGTAGTAAGACATCATATGATTAAACCATACAAAAGCCATCATAATGTACTGTTCACTCTTCTCCTTAATGTCTAGTTCGTTAGTCACACCCTATGCCATGGTAGTGGCTCAACATTTGATATACCGCAGCCTCACTGTTCTTTGGTTGGATATATTCTGGGCTAGCCCAAGTCCCTTCAGAGAGTTCTTATCTACCCAACCTTCACAAGAGGCGTAGCGCTGTGGGATGTTTCATGTCCCGATAACAGCGTACTATGCAGTATCTGACGAATCGGATGTTGAATCCATCTCTCCTCCGGCTTACCCGATTTTTTGGGTATTTTTCGGTACATTACTAGCCCGCTATGCCCCTCTATTCATTCATGTGTGTAGGATGGTATTTTCCCGGTCATTCCACCGGACGTATATATTCTTCACATTCAGTCATCAATCCATACATGCACCTTCTGATCAACCCTAACAGCACTGACCTAAACCTCAGCCAAACATACCAACCTACCTTCGTTTTTCTCATATTTATATCGATTTGCTACCTCGCAAGGATGACCACCCACACCAAAAATATTACCTTCTTACAGCGCACTCCAGTCGAATCTCAAGAGAGGGCTGGAGATGCTATGAAACAAGAGCATGAGATCACGCCGAAGGCTTTGTACCCATTTCTCACAACCTTGCGCTTCGAGCAGCTGCCGTCTTGGATGCAAACTGACCCGTATATACTGCGCGGGTATCGCAAACCTACGGGAGCAATTAAAGATTGTCTATACTCACTGTGTTATCCGCACAATGAATTGGTCAACACCTGGTCGCATTTGTTGCCAGCAACTTTTTTTGTTGTGTTGTTGGTGGGGGTAGACTATCTAGAGTTAAAAGAGTTAAAAGGTTCGACGCAGGAGATAAGATGGAATGACATAGCGATGGTACAGTTTTATTTCATCTGTACAGCATTGTGCTTGCTTTTTTCCGTAAGTCAGAGCCCTTAATGAGAGCAGTGTGCGAAGCAAAGATACAAGGCTAGTCTGTACATGTTTGAAGCGGTGTTAAGCAAGGCTGCTTTGATATAAATACTAATGAAGAATCACAGGCAGCCTTTCATGGAATGAACTCACACTCTGTTGAGATGGCACGTCGTACGCTAAAATTGGACTATCTTGGGATTGTATTGACGATTAGCTCTACATGCATTACTTCGACATACTTCGGGCTATACGGGAATCCGCTATTACAAACAATATACATCTCCTTCACCGTGTTATGCGGGACAACTGTATTTTGGATGGTCCTCAGCCCAGAAGCGGATGGGCCTCGTGCGGCAGCGTGGAGGTGAGTCAGACTGAAGTCGTGGTTCATGGTAATTGTGAAAAACTTACAAAAAAAGGGCTGCGATATTCATAGCCCTCGGGGCTAGTGGCTTCGGAGCCATAATACACGCTGGGTTGATAGATGGACTAGAGGGGTTAAATGCGTTCCCGTTACCGAATATTGGTGTAACATGCTCTTGCTATTTAATAGGGGCCTTTTTGTACGTGCGTAGGATACCAGAACGATACTGGCCTGGGGTTTTCGATCTATGGGTAAGAATGCGACCTGGACATATACAAACAATGCTAACTAGAAAAGGGTGCAAGTCATCAGCTTTTCCATGTTTTGGTGGCTATTGGGCAGATAGTTTTTCTCTATGGACTAAAGGATGTTCTTCTACTGCATTACTAGGTCACCTACTCGAAGCTTTTACTTCGACTAGAATCACATCACGCTGTTGTAGCTCCTTCCTTCACAGTCAATAGTAGTTACTACCGGCACTAACGCCTTGACACTCACACTGTATATTATCGGAGCTGCCAACTAGTTAGATGAACAAGCCTTGTTTCCCCCTTTTGTAGCCCTTTTGCATCCATGCCACTGTGAGCCGTGACAGACGCAGCGCTAGAAACATATAATCAACATTTTTCATAAACTGCAGGGCAAACGAAGGGTGACGGTACTATCGACTAGAGATTTATACTCAAAGAACTAACAGGATTAAGTAAGTTTATACTTGAGGTGGAGATCATAATACCTTGCTAAATCTTGCCAAAACATAAGATGATTTACGAATTAACTTTCCTTTTATTTACACCTTTCTCTAGGCGCACATCCGAATCAAAAAATACGATCGAATAAATTACTTCCTATGTCCGTACGTAGTAGCTCTAGCTATCACGTGCTATAGAGCACGTGTAGCAAGAGCTTCCAGAAAAGGGGTAACTAGATGCACAGGCCTATAGCCCGTGCGTATAGTTCCCCTATATAGATCTTAGATCGATCGTACGTAGAAGGACAACTATGAATTATACCTTTACTTAAGAGAATCAACTCGAACACCGTACAATATTGTACAAAGCTTACCGCATGCTTTCGCGCTGCAGAGGAAGCCCACGAACATCCTACTTTATTTTGACATTAAGAGTCGAGGTAGCTTTGTCCTTCGAAGAATCAATCTCAAAACGAAAAACTACGCGTCTAGGCATCAAAAGATTTCATATACACACAACGGACCCAAAATCTACTTCTAAGCGATGAGATCTACAGGCTTTTGGACCACTTTAGAAGTGAAAGCGCACCATTTCCCATCACTGCTCACGACCGTAGCAACCTCAAGTCGCATCGTAATGGCGCTTCAAAGCAGCAAAGAACCAATACTGAAATGTCTTTATTACCCGATACGATCACTGTGTATATTAGTTTAGTGTCACAGAGCATAGAGAAATATGGTGATATATGCCTCGTCGATCCATTGACGATTGCAATCAGGGGTACATATGGTGACCGGGCTATCCAGAGTACAGAAAAGAGGTCAACCCGCATATATAACACCAATGGAGCCAATCCCATTGCATATTTCTAGTAGACTTGCTGTGGCTTCAATGTTTTTGTTACGATTTGTCTAGAAAAACATGAAGATGGGAATTATTTTGCGTCTAAAATTTCTGAAATTATTTTTGTGAGTAACTGATATCTAGTCCAAGAATCGATGAAATTGAAAAATAGTGCCGAGCAACATTTTAATGGCCTACTCTATGGCTTTGCACTCTATATTACGGCTTTTTCGGTCTTCGCATATTTCCTACTACAGCTAGCTACTTGGAGTAGCCACCTCACTAGTTAGATGAACCAGCTTTTTCCTCGCATTCGTTAGGCATTCATGCTACTACGGGCCGCGATACCCCACGAATCTAACCTTGTTCTGATAGGAACTGTTAGAAATCTGAGGTTCTGTTGATAACAAGAATGAGGTAACTCTGATCTTGAACGATTGTAAACTTATCAATCATGCAGGGATATAGGGAAAATCCATAACAGAACATAAATCAAAAACTCACTGTAATGATCTTCTTCCGCATTTCAAGTCCCCATTTCGTAAATCATGTTAGCCGACCGTGGCTACAAAGCTACGGATCTCAACTTACTATCTTCTGTTTACGTTTGTATCAAGGAATTATAGTTCCCTACAACAAAAATATCTCTTATGCAAAACCACCTATTCCTGAAATTAGAAGACATTCTTGATGAAGATCGCTATTATTGTTGGTAAATGTATAACCAATGATTTCAAGTGACGGGAGTTCTAAGTATTGCCCGCAAACTTTTCATGCGGAGAGCTTGGGACCTTTTCGCATTCTCTTTGTCTAGTTACTCTTCCTATTTCTTATCCAATCCATGTTGCTCCAGCCCTAAATTTTGTAGCCTAGTGGTCTCTTCAATAAGTCCGTTAGAGCTTTGTTGTCCAAAATTTCAACGCCTATAATTCATTTCATTTCCATTACCAAGTACCTTCTATAGTTTTCCCTATCGCCCAGTAGTTTCTACATCCGATTTATGAACTCTCTTTCACGTAGTAACCATGAAAATACACCCACTACTATAGGTTTCCCAAAAGTAGGGACTTGTCAAATAAGCGTAGACGAATGTTGTAGGTTCCGTAGTTCCTACGCTTCCTACTCTAAAGGAGCCTTTCAATACCGCGAAATTTTGTGATGAGGAATTTGTTTTAGTGTTCAATATTCGTAGTACTCAGACATTGCTCATCCCTAGAACACCGAGCCGTAGAGTTTGAAATACATTGGTGCAAAGGGTATGGATACAGTGGATGAACACTGCATCCGCAAAGTCTATCGTGTGGCAAATATCTAAAACCCTACAGCATTTACTAATTTTTCCAACTCATCGTCCTATATATTGCAATATTGATGAACGCGTCATACAGCTTAGTGATGATTCTACTGGTTCGAGTAACATGTCACAGCTAGCAGTGGCGTGAAAGCAAATGGACTAACAAAAGTGGGAAACAAAACTCGTTCATCCAAATAATGGAGCAGATCTGGTATATACTAAGTGGGAGTGTCAAAGTGCTAGCGCGGGTGGTAACTACTGTCGCTGTGAGGAAGAAGGGCCAGACGATAACACAACTTGAGCAACGCTGACGCATGTCCCATTCTGAGATAAAGGAATTGTATTTCAGGTGAAATTATTCTACTCTCAACATATCTACATGAGCAACCGTTCATATGTTGTTCTGACTCATAACTTCCATTCTTTCTAAGACGATCAGCGAATAAATAATGAGCGAGTGATAACAAAAAGTAAGCGATCCACCACCTCCTCATCCAGCATTTCCTATACAGTCTTGGTTTCCATACATCTCGACCACATTGCTTCCTCATCCCTTTCCTCCAATAACGACACCCTGCCACCCCGGTGCAAGTCGCTTAACAGCTACCTCCGCTGTTATTGTTGCAAAGGCAAAACTTGAATGCTTGTCCATCTCCTTTATTAGTCTTATCAGTGTATCCGACGCCACTTTTGTAAATCTGAGTGTTGCCTGCGAAACACTTTGCATAAACGTCGTACGCCATTTCTGCAAGAGCGTCATTGGTGTAAACAGGGCCGCCGTAATTCTTATACAAGGAATTGTTCGAGAAGTAGTTGACAGTGGCCAGGCAGCTTCCGTACCAAATGCCCACACGACCATTCTTATCCGGCTTTTGAATAGTGCGATCATTGTCATATTTAGAGATTAACTTGACGCAATCATCTCCCCAGGCGCCATGATTGTTGTTGCAGGAAATATTAGAGGCGGAGCGCTTGAAAATATGATGAGATGGGTTTGCGCTGACGGAGCTGCTGAGTTCGATGGGCGAGGCGTTCACACTTCCAGCAACGGATAGGAGGGCGAGGCCGAGATAATGATTGAATAGCATCGTGATGATATTTGAGAGTAAAAGTGTGTAAAGTTTTGGCTGTAGTGATGAGATCTTGGAGGCAGAGTGTGTAAAATTCTGGCTGTAGTGATGAAGACTTTTTCTTATTAGAGACATCTGGTATTTATATGTCAGGTCGTTCGGCAGATTCTGCGCTAAGTTGAGCAACTTCAGCTTTCAAGCTCTCGATATCGCATGATCAGTTGAACGTATACGAAAGCGGAGTATGATGAGCGGTGCGATGATCAAACTAATAGCTATCATTGTCTTGTTGCGGTTTAAACAGTATCACTTAAGGAAGGAGCGGATGTGCTATCACAGATGAACATCTTAATAATCGTTGTGAAGGTGGAAAAAGACTGAATGATTGATCGACCCACGATTAGCTTTCGCCTGTTATGGTTAACTATAACTAATGTGGGACGAAAACTTAAACGCATTGCTAACAGATTATAATTAGAACCCTGTCTAGTTCAAGAGCCGAAACCGCTCGGCCCTTTCCTCCCGTAAGGCCCACCAAACTAGTAAGGCCAACCAGATGCCGTAAAGGCCCGTGCAGATAGTCGAACGCTAGCTGGGGGTTACCCAAATAGAATAAATAAAATTTACTTTTAATAAACCTAGTAAGGTCCTAATCTCGATGCTACTACTAGATAGCATTTAGCTATCCAGTTAGGCTTCTATAAACCAAAGTAGTAATTGAGTGATCTAAACTTATAGCTATATAAGCCTGAGTAAGTCTAGTATTAGCCTAGATTTAGGACAACTCGTATCCTAGATCTAGGCCCCCTGCAATGAAGAAAAAACGAGCTCCTTCGTGGTGGGGTAAGATGTTTAGGTTTGGCTTACCCTCATTTTGCTTTCTTCTCGATTTTTTCCAACTAGGACTAGCTCTCTCCTACTACATTCCCATACCCGCCATTCCAGACGCAACTCATTCACAGTGGTAAGCCGGTCACATTCACATTCATCCCAAGCGCAATATCCTCCACTAGACGCGAAGACCAGATCATCCAAAAAACAGTCGCCTTGTACCAACAAGATGAGACCCTCCGAAAGCACACCACGCAAATCATCTCCGTCCAACCCGTGACTGCCCTCTCCGAAACCAACCGCCCCCTCTTCAAAAATGCAGATGAATCCAAAGACTTCGTCGTCATCACCACAGAGACAATCTTCTATGCCCAGGGCGGCGGCCAACCAAGCGACACAGGGAAAATGACCCTCTCTTCCTCCTCCTCTGACTCAACCTTCGACGTGACCTCCGTCCGCAACGGCACCAATGGCCAAATCATCCATCTAGGCTCTTTCTCTCCCTCGTCATCGTCACCCTTCCAATCTGGCGACTCAGTTGAGCAAGCCATGGACAGCGAGAAACGCCTCATGAACTCTCGGATTCACACCGGTAGTCACGTCGTCGGCCTCGCAGTGCGGTACCTCTCCTCCTCCATCCCGGACGTCACAGAGCTCAAAGCCCAGCATTACCTTGATCTCGCGTTTGTAGATTTCAAGGGCTCAATCGACGGGAAACATAAAGAGGCGATCCAGGCGCAGGCGGACGAGTATATCTCCCAGGCGTTACCGGTGCAAGTACACTTCTGGAATGAGGCCGAGTTGCGCGGGAAATGCGCTGTTGTCCCTGAGGCCGTTGCTATTCTGGAGGGGGAGCTTGTGCGGGCGGTCGATATTGTCGGGGCTGGGGCATATCCGTGTGGGGGGACCCATGTGGCCGATACGGAGAAGGTAGGCAAGGTTGCGATTAAAAGGATTAGTCGGTCGAAGGGGAATAGTAAGGTGTCGTATGTGGTTAGTTAGTTTGCGTCTCTTAGGTCAGGTAGGGTATATAGAGGGGAGTTGTTCAGATGAGATGCGTGCCAATCAGATGATATCTGTATTTGGAGTTCATGACACTGCAGTTCTGCTATGATTCATAAATACTTTCATATCTTCAGGGCGTCTATTCAGGGTATATATGTTTTGACTTAGTCTATCGTTTTTAACTAAACCAACAATTGCACTGGTGGCGTGTGCATAAGAAGCAGGAGAAGATCCCCTGTTGCATGTAGCGGAAACAAAAGCAGAGAGAAAAAAATAACCCCATTCGCACTTTTATTCATCTTCAAGATTGTCGGTCTTGCGACCGTCTCTCGCGGACTCGCTCGATTTCCACACTGCTCGTTTGCAAATGGTCGTATCGTCCGTGAGAAAGATCCATCGACCGCATGCCCCTCTCGCGTATTGACTCTAGGTGCGTCTCTTTCGATGAGGCGACTTTGGGCAATGTTAGCAGGGAGATTCCCGTGAAGTTGAGCAGGAATCCACACATCATCGAGATGATGCTAATCCAGTCGCTAGTGTTCAGCCCTTGGTAGAAAATGATGGATGCAGAGAGCGTGCATGTCGTGAATCCAACATAATACAACGCGTTCACCCTGTTAAACGTAAGAATGTGCTAGTTTAGTTGGGAAAAGAGGGAGGTATTTACAGCGACGCCGAAAATTCGCTCATCGCCTTATTCAGATAGTTCATCTGGGTCAGGGTCGTGACAACCAAAACCAACAAGAAAACATAAGTCGACATGTGGGTGAACTGGTTGTCTCCCGCAACGGTAAGCTTGACGGCGATTGCAAACGCCTTGACCGACATGACGGACACCGATCCGACTGTGGAGCAGATCGAGATATACACCAGTGGATTCGACCGCCCATGTAGCGGCGAGACTTTGTAAATCATATAAGAGGAAAAAATGCTAACGAGGACGCAGTAGAGGAGAAAGACTAGAGTTTGTCAGTACCTGATGCTTCAACGGGCAGAAAAAAGAAACCAACATGGCTGAATGGCCAGAAGTAGGATCTGATCAATAGTATGGATGTCCTTGTCGCCCGGCGCATGCAGCACCAACAACACCGAACCCAAGAGACAGGTGGCACATCCAAGCTTTCCAAGGACCTGAATATCCTCCTGGAGAAAATGTGCGCCCATCACGGCACTGTTTTGATTATTAGCTGCCGAAAAGCAATTCGAGTCGGATCGTCTCTCACCTGACAAGCACGCTTAGCGCACCCAGCGGGGTGACCAGGACTGCTGGAGCAAACGCATAGGCTGCCGTATTCATGAGCTCACCCGACACCACTGTTCCCTTCCTATTAGTCTCGGGTAATATCCACTCGAATGGACGAAGCCATACACATGATTGACCCACACCACCACAACGGGCTTTTTATATATTCGAATCCATCCCCAGTAAAGCCATATTTGTCGGCCGCGTACATAAGACCCTAGTATGGCAGTGTCAAATCGATTTCTCGCGAACTGCATGCGACCAGGCGGCGTACCTTTTTAGCGATGATATAGCTCGAACCTACCACCGCGACTGTCAGGATGATATTCAATCAAAACAAAGGCTGCCTTATACGGGAAATTCTTGTACATACCAATCGCTATTGAGGCAAATACCGCCAGGGCAAGGCCAATAAATCTGTGGAGCGCAAGAATGACCGTCAGCGCGTAGGCGGGAGGACGAAGGACAGATCGAGGGGTCGGGCCGCGGGCCGCGGGCGCAGGACGCACTTATCGTCTATCCTACCCTCCATGATCGAAGCTGTCCGACTTCTCAAGAAAAATCAGAGGTGTTGAGGAGCGACAGGAATAATACAAATAAAATAGAGAAGCAGGTTGCGCAATGGCAGGAGACGAGTGAGCTTAGTCGGGCCGAACTACAGCCGCGAATGCAATACGTCAGCGCTAGTATTTTTAGCATCACAGAACCCAAACCACCAGGAGATGCCTCATCTGTTAACTCAAGGGAAAATGCGCATCTGGCTCTCTTAAGCTGGCAGTAGTATTGCAAGATTACGCATACCTTCTAGTGGACTTGGTATTAGTAATTCTAAAATATAATATTGGTATATATAGTTTATCTACTAAGCACAAGCTATACTTAGGGTAGTTATAGTGTAAGTATACTACATACTATATGTATACATTTATTAGATTATGTAACCATGCCAAATGCCTGGCCAAAAAAAAAACAGACTACTATCACGACCACAAAATTATCTCAAAGCCCCCCTTAGTCGTAGGAAGTAGCCCAATACATCGTATACCGCGGAAATAACTCTGATTGTCGCGCCGCATTCACCGCATGGAAGTTCCTACTAAATCAGCCCCTTATCCACAAACTCTAAAAACACAAAAGCAAGAGAAGAGAAGAAGAAGAAGAAGAAGAAAGGACAAAAACACACCTCGGATTAAACAACGTCAACTCCCCAACCTCAGGACTAACAACCTGCACCTCCCGCCCCTCCACCGCCTCCGCCGCATACCCTTACCCAGTCCCCGGCTGCTTAGACCGTTCGTCATCGCTCTTTCCTGCCCTAGAACCGGCGGTAAATAATGCACTCACCCCCCCCCCCCCCCCCCCGTACCTCTCTCAGCAATATATTCCAGCTCAACTGGGCGTAGATGCGCCCGATTTCCCAGCCGGGTGCGTCGAAGGGACCGTAGTTTGCGTGGACCAGGGCGCTGGAGTTGATGGGGCGCAGGAGGCCGGCGAAGTACTCTTGGATTCCTTCGCGGGCGAGGATGTCGATTTTGGCTTCTTGGATGAAGCGTTGTTGGAGGTTGCGGGCGGAGGGGACGGAGGCGAAGTATGTTTGTTTGCCTGGGGTTTGTTAGTGGATTTGTTGGTAGATACGGAAGAAGGAGGTTGTGGACCGGGGAGGGGGATATACCGTTTTGGTTGTCGAATTGGGTGATTCCTACTTTGCCGATGGGTGGGTAGACGTTTATGCCATAGGAACCCTGATTTATCATTAGGGAAGAAGGGTCATTACGATAGCGTGGGTGCGGATAACATCGACCATCCGCACGCACTCCTGCCTAGATAGGAAGTCCTTGACGCCCAGATTGGGTAGGCTGTTCGAGAGTAGAGCGGAGATGGTCTCCGCCGTTACGGGCTCATTTCCCACCGCGTTCCAGTAGGAGTAGAGCGTACGCCCATGGCTATGAGCCGCCTCAGATGTATCAGAAGCGTTCTAAGAAAGAGCCTGTGACGCAGCAGCGGCAGCTCTATGAATCGGCGAGGAAGAGCTATACCGCAGCGAAGTCCTCACCGCGAAATAAGAAGACGGGTACCGAGAGGGACTGCTCGTCGAAGCATGAGGGCAGTCTTGCTCTGGAGATTGGACTACTGGTACAGGGTTTGCGGGTTTGCAAAGTCCATCCAAACCACTGCCCAGGTCAGATATATTAATGCCATTGTATGTGCTAAATGCTACGCTACAAGTAAGTTAGCAGTAAGCTACGCTGTCTTACCATAAAGGCATTTGTTTCCCGTCCCGAGAACACTGCCAGATAGTCAGACTATTCAGGCCTCCTTTTTTCCACGTCAGCAGTTATACAGCTAAAGCAACAAGGCCTTGTTCCTTAATTGTAGGCATTGTCCATGCCGCAGGAGGATTGTACATGCACTGGATGTATAGATCTGTATCATATCATTAAACGTTTGCCATTACAGTATAATACGTCTAGATACTTACCAACAAAGTAACCTCATACAACTCTCTAGCAAGGTATCTCGATATCCTAAGAAGTAAAACACTATTCTTCACCTCGCCGCGAAGGAATATAAGCACTAGTTAGGCCACGAGTCGGGTTTCTATAGTGAGCCGACCGCTTGTTCACCAGAACCCTGAAAATTTTAGTAACACTCCGTCAGGGCGATTGTCAACATCGAGTCAACACTAGCTTTAGCTATTCATTTAGATATGTCACTGAAGAATTTTGATATTGGGTGGGGTTGTTGGTGGCTAAGCGTTCGAATCTGCAGAGATATCCCGGTGAAAAATTCTATGGCACACTAACTAGCGCGTGGTTGAAGAAATAGTAGCGACTCGCAACCCTGGTCTCCTCACCAAAACAAAACGAACACCAGAACTCCCTCCCTACGCAGCGCCTTACCAGTTGATAAATACTAAATTAAACCTAGTTTCAAGATAATAGAAAAGGAACTTTAGATATCTCTCGTTAATTCTATCTATCTAAAATTTTGTATTTCATTTTCAACCTGAAAAATCTAGTGAACTGAAAAAGGTCGGTTTTCCGAGCCGGCAACTATTTCTTCAACCGCGTGGCTGGGTAACTAACCCTAACCCTAATATGAAACTGGGAGGAGCCTAATGCGGGCCCGGGCCGCATTAGCTCGTGCTGACCGCGTCAGATCGCGGCTCGATCTTTTTCTCCTTTCCCTCTAGTAGACGCCACTCGACGCAGAGCAAGAATACCCACGCTACCGCTGCGGTCGCGATCCCGATATTGAAGGCCTTGCGGAATGCGTCGCTCAGTGCGTCGACAATTTTGCTGGCGTTCTCGGCGGAGATGTTCTGGTGGATGTGCTCGATGCCGCCGAGTGCTGCTCGCTGGACATCTGGGTAGGTGTAGGCACTTGATGTTCTTGGAGAGGAGGTTGCTGAGTGCGATGTTGGCAATCTAGATTGAAAAGCAGCTGCAGGAGATTAGCCGAGATCGACAAGGATAATATAATAATCATAATTACCTGGCTAGCACCTGCAGCATCAGAGTGACACTGTGGCACAGATGGATGTCCTGCTTGCTGAGCACTAGTCGCAGACACACAGTTTGGCAGAGCACACACAGGCCGACACCCACTCCAGCGAGCACTTGGATGCCCACGATATATGGGGTCGAGCTGCCGACGTCAAAGGTAGTGAAGAGGCCCGTCGAAATCCAGAAAATAGACGATCCGGGGATCAGCAGCGGATTCAGGTATGATAGCTTGGTCATGACTGCGGCGGCGATTCCGACTCCTACCGCTGAAGATACGACATATGCGATTGTGCGGAAACCGCTGTCACGAGCCGAGAGTCCTTGGACGGCCTGTCGGAGTTAGAAGAGGAATGCAGAGGTAGATGACAGGGTTGTTTTACCTGGAAGAACAATGGCAGATAGTAGAAAATATTACCCAAGGTCGCGGAGAGGAACGACAAGAGTCCGCAAGCCGCCCATACGTTACGGATCCGAATGACGCGTAGGGGAAACAGTCCCTGGCGCGTGCGCTTGTTTGTTAGAAGAGAAACACCGGCAATGCAGCAGCGGACACGACGAGAAAAGCGATAATAAGGGGATCATTCCACGGCCGGTCGACTCCGTACTGCAACGCTAGAAGCAATGAGATGAGGCACAAAGCAAACAGTCCAGTTCCCAACAGATCCAGGTGCATCAGCTTTTCTCGCAGTGACTTTGATCTCTCTGGTGTCTTGGGCATTGGAAACATCATGGATGCAAATAATAGCAGAATTACCGCGCCTCCAATCCGCAGGTTGATCCAGAAGCACCATCGCCAGCCCGGTCCATCAACCAGCACGCCTCTGACAAGAGGTCTAAGAACGGAGCTGATACCTGGTACCTGTTAGATGGAAACCTGATATAAAGCTAGGTACTTACTGATGACAGCGCTTGTTATGGCAACCAGCACATTCTATACTTGCGGTGTTGCGAAGCTGGTGAGAATGATCAAGCCGCCTACTGTGAGACCGACAGCGCCAATGCTAGACAGCGCGCGGCCTCCGATGAGAGTGCTTGACGTTTGCGCAGACGCTGTGATGACGGATCCTACTGTTCTACTTTCAACATCTTCGAGTGCCTAGGTATCGGTCAAGAATAGAGAACTAACCTTCAAATAAAGCCAGCGATCCCAAATAGACGGGCTTGATACTCCATACCGCGTAGAGCTTCCCGAAGAAGGGCTGGAGTACGGCCTGAGGGAGAAGAAATGCGGATCCGTATGCCCCGATATCCTGCGAGCTTTTGGATTCGGCAGCGATGGTAGGGAGTGCCGTTGCTGTCGCATGCAAGTTAGTGAGGCAATGGTTGTTGAGGTCTGGTGAGAGTTATGATGAACATACACACAATCGACTCGTCAATTCTAACCTAGATGCGTTAATAAACGGACAAGAAAGCGTGGCAGTAATGCAGTACGCACTGTTAGATAAGTGAGGAGGATTCCGATAGTCATCAGAACTAGTCTCCAATTACCAATGGGGAAGGCATCCGCGCCTCGTTCTCTGCTGTAGAGTCGGGAGCTGGAGCTAGGATAGGAGACAGTTCGACCTCTTTAGTAGGCGACGGGTTAGCCTTTGGTTCACTCATTTCGCTACATTCATTCAAGGCAGTTTCTGAATAGAAGCTATGGAACTGTGCGAAACCTTGCTTAGATAGATTATTTTCGACCTTAGCTGCGACGCTCGGGGCTATGCTCTAGGACTGAAAGGCAATTCAATAAGCCGCCTTGACTGATGACTAGCATTTTTTTTATAGCAATACTTACAAACCCTTTCCTACTACCTTGTTTAACTGATTTATGTTAGACCGTAGACCGTTAGCCGCCTAAATAATCCTTACCGGCTTTATGTGGCTAGTTAGACTATTTGCCTCAAAACATCCTAGTAGTGCGGCACAATCTTCGGCATAACAGATCCTCTACCTGCCGCATGAGGGAATCCTAGCTAGCCTACCGGGTTACTCGCTAAACCCAAACCCGTGCGCCGGGTACGAAAGATGCATCTGAATTATAGAACTATAGTTAGGCTACCTTGTATTATCAGCCTTGTAACATGTTAAGAGGTATTACACATGTACAAGGGGGTCTCATGAACGGGCTGGCCCCCCCCCCCCCCCCTGTCAGCGCTACTGGACTTGGCAATAGTTGCACCAAACAAGCTGGTTTTTGATCAAATTTTCAGCGTGCCTACGCCTCTATTTTCTCCACTACCATGCCCTCCCTCCACCGAATTCGAGCCCGTGATGGCCAGAAAAGCTCTGAGAGATCTGGCCGTCTATCCTACCGTCAAAGAATTGAGATTCTCACCCTGAAAACCTACGCAGGGTGGTCATATACCTAGATCAGCACTACTCTTGATATCCCACGCTCAACTGTCCGGCTCACTATCAACACGCCTGAGACGCCGCAGAAGCCTCGAGGTAGGCTACCTATCCTTGATACACCTAAGCGCCAACGCTTAATTGCCCGAGCTACAATTGATGCCTATCATAGACGGTTGTCTCTACTCTAAGTAGCTGAGATAGAAGGAATATCTGCATGCAGGCGTACGCTAGTAAAGGCGTTTGAGAAGGAGCAATACCACCGGCGTGTAGTAATAGAGAAGCCTCTTCTTACACCTCAGCATATTAAGGATAGGCTAGCATGGGCTAAGCTTTATATAGGGTGGAATGAGTGGTAGTGGTCTCGAGTAATCTGGACAGATGAGTGCTCAATTGCCTGTCATCACGGTCAGATCTACGTTACTCGGAAGGCAGAGGAGAAGTATCTCTCTGCCTGCTGCGTCCCTAAGTTTAGAGGCTACTCAGCCTATATGTTCTGGGGTTGTATCTTAAGTTAGACAAAAGGGCCTCTAATAGTATTTAATAAGAGCTAGGGCCGTATTACAGGAGTAGTCTATCGCGAGTATATAGTCCCTACTATTTACCAGTTCAAGAGAGGTATTGATCTCCCAATCTTGATGGAAGATGGAGCTTCTGTTCATACTGCTAAGGCTACCCGAGCTCTCCACCAAGAGCTAGGTATACTCTAGATGAGATGGCCAGCCAACTCACCTGACTTGAATCCTATTGAGAACGTTTGGCGTCTCCTCAAGTATCGCGTCAGTCGGCGCTACCCAGGGACAGCAGATGAAGTAAGGCGGTACGCTGAGGAGGAATGGGATAAGAACCAAACCCATACCCGGGGCCTGTGCGACCCTAACCCAACCCAACCCGGAGGGGTAGGAACCCCAACCCAACCCAAACCCGGAGTCCGTGCGACCCCAACCTAACCCCAACCCATTAATGGGTACCCCTAACCCATTTACCAGCCTAAAGAAAATACTATTTACTTAAGCGATTAATGTAACGGAGGCTCTGCAAAGAGACCCCATATCACATGACTTGGGTGGCAATGCCAAGCCCCTAAGAAGGGACTGCGCTACGTCTGCGTATAAAGGGCGCCCCTCTTGCGAAGATAGTTCAGCAAGTATTATTTTATCAATCAACTCTCTTTCTAGAGATAACTGTCATCCCTTCACTATCTATCGTGACCTACGACAAGTACTATTGTCTTCCAGTTACTACCTTACACTATTCCTCTAGAAGATATAAAAAATTAACTAAGTACTTTTATCTAGGGTATTATTATTATTTCCTCCTACTAGAGGGTTACTAGAGAGTATAGTCATTACCCTAAGTAGTATTAAGTCTTCTATAGGATATAATAATCTACTTATAAGGATACTAATATAAGAAAAGTTAGCTAGCTATAAAATACTAAAAGACTTAAAATTATTAGCCTCTAAGGGACAAGGTAGTATAGTTAGAGGTAAATAGTAGTTATTCGTTTAAGGAATACTAAGCGATTCTAAAATAGTATCCTAGGTAGGTTTAAGAGGGGCGTTCTAGGGTATATTATTACTAATTATAAGGCTATTAAGATCTAACTCTCGTCTACCCGTAGTAGTTACTCTAGGCGATATAAATATCGCAAGTATAATAGGTACCTTACGACGTTAGGGTACTACGCTACGAAAAGCGTTACTATTTCTAGCTTATCTATTAATATTTTTAGGCTTAGGATTAGTTGTATTTACGTTCTAGGCTTCATTATTACCATTCCTAAGTCCTCTATTAACGGCATGAGTACCCGGCTAAGTATTGGATATAATAGGCGGGCTTGTTAAAGGGTTGGTGCTTTGCGGGCCTATTGCGTTGGTGTTGGTGTCGGACATGGTAGATAAATAGGCTTCTTGTTAAAGTAAGTATGACTTTTGAAGGAAATGAATAGCTAGTCTCACCTAGTTAATTCTATTGCGATGTTTAGGGATAAGGACAAGGGTTAGTATACCTTGGTATAGCAATAGTACTTGCTCAAGGAGGAGGCGTTCGACAGTGAACGCTTTGCTATTAACGGAGGAAGACAGGAAGGATGGGTCTGGTGAAAATATCCTATGGCGGACTAAATCTTAAGAGATAAGAGAGGACGAGGATAAGGCGAAAGAAGTGCGCTGGGCGAGTTATGCTTGGATGAACTGGCCTCAACAGTTGGGGGCAACGGTATACCTTTATACTCCGGCTCCCTCCTCTCACTAAGATGCTCGCAGAGCAGAATAGCCAGAAAACGTTTCTTACCAGTACCAAATAGTCATTGAAAACGTATCGTGCTGGGAAGGGAAGGTTAATATTCACATCATCAGCGAGCCCACTACGGCTATCATTGGTCGTTTGAAGTCGTTGCTTGTGGAGCAAAGAAGAGGGCTCAGGGTGTATCTCGAAAATAACGAGTATGGAGGGGTATTGGATATTAGAGATGTTACTAGAGTACGTTACACATTTCGAGAGCTATACCCACTACTAATCAAGGTAGAATATTACCCTAATATACTCAGAAAGGTACCAGCCTATCGCCAGCACTACAGAATTAGTGGGCTTTAGCAATTTTAATAAGATTGTTGAAGACATCCTTGGTACCTCAAAGTGACTAAAGACTACTTTCGGGAACCGGTCTACAACAACATTAGAGATTTGCATGCAGACGACATTCCTGACAAATTACAAGCCAATGCTTAGCTCAGGCCAGCAGAAGAAGCTTGAGATCAACACCATGTATTGCCACCAATCTAGCGGACGATACCGAAGAGAGGGTAGTCTACCATTTTGACAGAGTAATTAACTAGAGCATCGGCTGGTTCAACGACTAGACTAAGCGTACGGGAACAATCCTCAAGGTCTATCATCCTAATTATTAAGTTCGCACTGGCTGATTTACATAGTGGATTGCTACGTCTAGGGGAGGAGCGTCATCAATGCCGTTTCAAAGAAGGTTCAACGGAAAGGCGGGACCATACAAGGTATTCCATAATCCAAAAAATTCATGGTAAGTCTTCAGGCTTGTGCTTCGAATGCGCTCTAACGGGGTAAGCAGTAGGGACGTGCTAGATGGCCTCAAGCAACAGCCACACCTACGAAGCACTATCCAAGATTTCCAATTCAATTACGGCTTACCTCAGGACCTACCCGATTAGTCATCGCGAAAAAGGGCACGCGGGTTCCGGACGTCAAATCGTCCATAACCATACTACATCCCTCAGCCACCTAACAGAAAATGGGAAATGGATCTCACGATTCTCAAGTCAGACAAGGATCTTTCTAACATAGAGCCTACAAAGGGGCTCAATCACAAAGAAGTCACTGCTGACAGCTGGACTGAACTTCCGACTCACAGATTTGCTCTTCCCTATAACAACTTACTTAGAAATTTTAGAGTTCTAAGCGTGGATGCTGATGACAAGCCAGTTATCAACAGCTGCGTCTACATTCTCATCGAATTGCGAGGGATTAATTTGTAATTCATGCCATTGGCCGATTGAACGGCAAAGAGGATGTGGGCCTGCGCAACTCACGCACCACCAAGTGCCTTGGGTACGGAGTCAACGAGTTTGGAGATACTTCAAAGTATTTTCACGTCATAGCATCTACCCCCACCAGAATTCTTTGAGGAACTGAAGCGGAACCAATCGATACGTGTAGGAGCAATGCATACCATCGAAACAGATCCAATTTCTAACTTGAGCACCACTGAAATCGATTCGGAGAGTGATGGGGATGAGATAAACGGCGATGATTAGGATGGAGCTCGATTCTATTCTGGTTCCATTTTTAACTCCCTACCTGTCAACTGAGAATCTACAGAGTTGCCATTGGCAATCAGGACAAGCATTCTACGCATTCTTGTGGCGCTTTCAGGAGCTAGTGCTCTGAGGCGCGGCGATTTCCGGATCATGCTCCTGGGATGTGGCTCCTGAAGACCCGGTTCTGGTACCTTGAAGGTCCCGCATTTGGACCCCTTTGCTACAAAGCAGGCCTTTAAATGCAACTGTGTTCGCTTTCCAAAAATCTTCAAATTCAATCAACGAGAGCTGAAGCCATCACACTATGTATCTATTCGAGATGCTATATCTCCAAGACCTTGTTAACGAAAAGCTACACAAAGAATCGCATTTGCGAAATCTCGTCGCACATATGGCATTAAGCAAACAACTCCCATTTGAGTTCCCTGTGCATTCTGGACAGTTTCCTCATTCACCGAAATACGTCCTTGTCCTTGACTTGAAAGTCGTTATCTCGCGCTACTCGCTTTACTCGCTTTCTACGGCCTCTTCCAAGAAACATCAAGGGCTCGAGGAAGAGGAGAATCGCCATGGTCATTGTCAAGCAGTATCCAAAAGCAGCACCCACATCTGCAAATTGATATCTATTGCACGGATTAGTCAATAAATAATATCATACACAGACTGCCACGACTTACCCGATTTGGGCCCAGTGACCGCTCCACCCACCACGTCCCTCTGTACCATCTCCGCCGCCCAAGGCTGTAATATCTCCACGGGCAAAAAACCCAGTCAAAATCATGCCAAATAATCCCCCGATGGCGTGAACTGTGAATATGCAATGGTAGTCCCCTAGCGATTCGGACAAAAGTCTGGAGAGCCATTCAACGGGTAAGACCACTAACGGACTGCCAAACACCGGAGCCACCTGGACAGGGACGTAGCCTGCGGCGGGAGTGATGGCAACAAGCGCGATAATGACACCATTACAAAAATCTTCTACCTTGAATCGGAATACAGGCATGTCAGAGGATGGTTCGACTTGCTCAGCGACGTCTTCTTGCCCATCTCCTGTTGTGGCCGCGGGTTTAAAGTACTCTGAAATGGCTCTTCCAACGCAAAGACTGACGCCCCCGAAGCAGGCAGCGACATGAGTGGACGCACAAGCGGTAATGGCTCGGTTGCTTGCGTTCAGCGCACTTCCTCCATTGAAACCAAACCAGCCAAACCACATGAGGAATGTGCCAAGCATGAGGACAAGATTTCTAAAGCTTTCATACTCTGGAAAGGGTTGTGTAGGAGCTTGAGGCGCCGGCTGAACCCCTGTACCCCTAGCCTGGTGTATAGGCTGCATTTCCGCCGCATCTTGAGGGTTGGGCTCGGCTCGCCCGAAACGCTGGAACAGAAAATCTTCCACTCTTTCAAGCAAATGCTCGTGGTAAAGGCAATGCGCAAGCACTGTCGTCCCGGCCGTCAAGTGTACCGCCGTTCCTCCAGCAAAGTCGAGGGAACCAAGCGTACCCCCTGCCCAACCCGAGGGGCTCCAGGTCCATCTAGCTATTGGATTGTATACAAATGTTGACCAGAACAGGATGAAGATCAAAAAGTGGCCCGGTCGGTCTCGGTTTATCGCTGTCCCGCTGACTAACGCTGCTCTAAATGCTATGTAAGCTTCGATTTGGACACTTTGTGGAAGACCTACGTGAACGAAGCAAACATCGACTCATAAAGAGCATACAGCAGTTCCGGGATGTATGCGCCGGTGGGGGTTTGGTTCCTTTTGGAAGGTACCAAGGCAAAGTTTACCTTATTAAATACTACGCCTCCCCAGCCGCCCCAGAAAGTTTGTTCGGTTGGATCTTGTGCGAATGCTGTTGCATAACCGTAAATAAACCACTGGCATCCGACGACCGCAGCGACCATAATAGGTAGCCATACCATTTGGCTTTTGAAAGGTTGGTCCTGCTGGCATGATCCGAAGAAAAAGAGCGCAAGGCCAAGAATCATAAAGCCAACCTAGAGTCTGTCAGCATCATCGTCATGCAGGAACATCCACCCACGGATAGTGGGGCCTACCAGAACAGAAGAGATGAGAAGCCATGCGATTGCTCCATCCTGGCTATGGTTAGATGCCAAAAGTAGCCATAGAATGTTAGTGTCAAGTTCGTGTTACCTGAGCATACCAATTTGGCCCAAGCACCCCAGTGACACTAGGGTTACCAGCATCAACCGTTAAATTGAGCGGCATCATGTTTGACGTAACAGATCAGACTCCAGGTATTCCTTGAGTGCAAGAAGCAAATGCAAACGCCAACAGCAAGATCATACGGGGAAATGAAAAGTGACAGCCAGGCAACAGCGAGAAGCGACTAGGAATTAAAGGAGAGCGCAAATAGGCGGGAAAAGCCGCGAAAGACGACATTCGAGTGCTAGCTTAGTGCGGCTGAAAGGTGTCCATGTGAGTGGCTTGAAAGATGTGACGGAAAAATAAAGGTAATTACATAGTTACATGTCCTCAGGCGCGAAACTTTGCGGCAATCAGGCCACATTAAGCTATTGACGCCCGAAATCCGGTTAGCTCATTCACGCTGTGTCCAGTCATCACGATGTGGAAAGCAACAATCTGTTTCGTCGTCGTCGCCGTACCCCGCTCAATGCGGCCGCTTCTGGCAAAACGCTTTTGCAGGAGATAAGCAAAGGCAATGAGATTGGCCGAAAAAGCATGCTTGTTACGACGATTGGTCATGCGTCCTGCCTGGCCTCGAGAGACAGTCGAAGGCTTGTCCTGGGAGGCGCCATCAGTGCAGCAGGGAGAACAAGCCTTGCTGGTTTTGTTCCCTCTCTTTTCCAAGAATCTTGCATTCGGCCGGTTTTCTCCTTAAATTTGGTCATCTCTTCTTTCCTTGGTCTGCACTTCTGGCTGCACATCCTCTCCATCCTACTCTTGATAGGAAGGGTTCCAAAACCTAAATTCGATCTTCTCCCGCACTATTCGTTTCTATTTCTAGAAAAAGAAGACGGGCCGCACGCTGCTCGCCTAAGCCAATCCCAGGCTTGGTACTCAGACCTTGTACGTAAAATGCCCGCCAAGTGACACACCCATTGGTATCATCTCGATATGAGCCAGCCAGGTGGGCCGGCGGGCCGCATCGACACAGACGGGGCCGTCTATCCCGTTACGGTCGAGATATATTGCGACACTGGCTGTCAGTTCCGAACTTGTCATGGCCCCTTTGGCGTCGATCGAGCCAAGTTTCGCTATTCGACCGTCCTCACACGGGCTGCCCAAGGACGGATCTGGGACCGTTGGGTCGAAAAGAAAAGGGTTTATGTAATTGACTCGCCTGGGCCGACCTTCTACGTCAACTATCCACGTTACGCTTTTACCTGTCAGACATTGCGGTTTTTGTTCGACTGCTGGAAGGTAGACCGGTGCGTTGACCTAAGATTTTGCCAGTCGGTGGATGACCTTGCCAACTTGTCTAAGGCACTCTGGTATTTTGAATGCTCGCCGGAAATATTTTCTCGCATGGCCGAGAATATTCGTAGCATTTTTGCCGACAGAGACTACGCTAATGGAACCAATGCTTCGCAGTGGGCCCTGATCTCCGTTGTGTTTGGATGGCCTGAAGAATTTAAAAAATTTAGCATGGACCTTTCACTGTTCGACAGGGCAAAATGGAACCCTGAGAGTATGCCCGTCGCCGAAGATCCAGGACCCTATCTCGTCAACGATGGGTTGGTAAAATCAATTCTATGTAAGATATCACCTGGTGTTTTACCAGCCCAACCTTCCTTGGCTCATGGCTAGAATAGCACGGAAACATTATGAGACTCAATGCAGCGAAGCGTACACTTTTGTGCATTACGAATACACCCGATACACCCGGCTCGCGAAGTCTACATCCAAGCCTGTAAGGAGTTTCGCAGCCCAGCTCCATCAGGTATTTTTGCAAAAAGGATTTGAAATATCGGAGGAGTTCGACTCTGACCAAAACCAACTTTATTTCAAAAAGGTATCGGCAGCCGAAATCCTTCGTCAGTACAGTTCCATTCTCGGCAGGAACTTAAACAAGCAATCCCAGCCGCCAAAGCCGACTAGAGAATCGAGGAAGCTTGTCAGCGGTCGGTTCTCGACTGGGACGAAGCCTTTCATCATGCGGATTATGGAATCCGGGGATAACATGGCCCCGCTAGAGGAGAGCGGGAATAAACTCGCCGACTTCCACTCCCAGAACAGAACCAACACTAAATTATGGAGGAGAAGCATCATGGAAAGATTTGATCAAAAGCACCGGCATAATCTCGTCTCGCAGATAGAACGGAACGGAGCCAGTCCAAATCTTTCAACTCTGGTCGAACTCCCTGCTGGGAATGACGGCTACGGCGAGGATCAAGCACAGACTGATATAATGGAGGTCAAATTTGGCAGCATAAAGTACTCATAAATATTGTCTTGAAAATGATTGATTGTTCAGATACTAAAGGTAGTGCTATCATACTTAAATAATGATAGTCCTTGGTACTATATTGCAAAATGTGTTGACCATAGGATTTCATTTGATTTAATTTAGCTGTGTAGAGCTTTGCAAATGGCAACGCTTTTTCTTCCGTCACTCGAGTCATCCAGTTTCTCACTTTCTAGTATGGTATAGGAGTAATAGCAAAGCGTTGCTCAGGGCCCCGAAAGTGGGACATGGTGCTGGCAAAGTGCCTCAGGGGTCCAAAATCGGGCGACCTTGTGCTATGAAGCAGCAGTACAATAGCTTGACTAAGTATATTAGTATGAGGTTGAACGTGCTATCGATCCACCGATACGTACAATTTGGTGGCCAAAGACCGTCACCATCGGATCCAGAAAAATCATCGCAACATCATGCTTAGCTACAACAAGCATAAGATTCGTCCCATAACCAATACCGACATACCACCAAAGAATAATGCTACTCAGGCTACTCGCAGACAGGCCGCCCATCCAGCGAATGATCCACCTTCAAGAAGGATAGAGGCTGCGAAGAAAATGCCTACCCCAGATATTTCGATCATACAACAACAAAGGGAATGGGAGAACGCTCAACTCAGGAAAGAACTTCAGTACCAGCGAAGAAAACATGGCGCCAGCATGTACTTACTAGAGGAGGTTAGGCTTGTCATTGATTCTCTTCAGGAAGCGCTTCTGAATTTCCAGAAGCTGAACTCGGAATTTGAAGACGAAGTGACGGATGAATGACTTTAGGAAAGCCGTTGCATCAAAAAAAATAGATTTTCGCGGCATTTTCAACATACACACGCAATTAGTGAATTTTTGCTTTACCTTGAAGTTGAATTAAGCCCAGACTAGAGGCGTTGTTTCGAAACATGAATCATCAAGGTGATCTCCGCAATTGCATCGCAGCCGGGGACCCTTGCGATATGAAACAAAAGGCTCAGCCACAACGAGCTACCTTTGCGCAACGTCTAGTGAATTAAAGCAATGTATTCACGTCCACCGCCCCTTCTATTATTAGGCTGTCCACAATCTGTTACCGTAGTCAGATGCAAAGAGGTCACATCTATTTCAAATTCAGAACACGTCTGGGCCCAAAACCAGGACCTTGAGACCAAAATCAGGTTCTTTTAGAACGAGAGTACTCCATGCCGGTGGTCGATTACTATTGAGCAATGTCAATTCTACATATAATAAGAATTAGCCTATTTATGTTCAGACTTTACCGCGGAAAGGATTAATTTCCAACAAGTCATCTACCTTACCGCATACAAGATCATTTACTGTGGTTATAAACAATGACGAATCTCATGCATGGGCAACCGGTAAGGTGATAATCTGTCGAGCCAAGAAACAACGTGCTAATATGCGCTTGTAGTCATTGACTATCCCGCCACCAAGTCCCATGGTGCAGGATGTTCTTCAGAAGCTCAACTCTATTGGAGCCGACTTCATTTGGATTTTTGCCGTATATCAAGAACAAATGCGCATTAATAAGGGGTTGAAGGATGAGATCACCAATGTCTCAGCCTCCTACGAACTGCTACGCCAGACATACGATCTTGCCGAAAAGAGGATCACGTCCCTTGAGTCTTTGCTGTTTAGCAGCAGTGACGATGAAAGTGATCGTTATACGGAATTTTCCTCAGGAAGTCCCACAGAAGAGAAGGTCCAGCAAGAGGAGATATCCTATCTCAGAGAGCAATGCCATAGGATTCAACTCGAACATGAGACTGAAGTAGCTGAAATGGCTGAAACCACCCAAAAGTATGAAGAGGCGTTGAGACGCGCAAGTGACTTGGTCGCTGCCAGTGCAAAGAAGATAGAAGAGCTTGAAGCGAGAGGTGGATCTCAAGCCAATGATCAAAGCCATGAGAGGAATGAGTGTGAGGAGGCTTGAGGCGTGTTTGCTTGCTACCAAGTTTTCTAGTGTGGTGATTAGCCTATTAGTCAGCTCCTGCGCGTATGTTCGTCTGATCTTACTGCGTTTTCTTAATCTATAACGCCTCTTCTAGAGCCTATCTTTGCTGCTTTACCGCCTATTTTCCTGCCTTCTACTCTATTATACCACTAAGATCAGCGTCTCTAAGGACCTCTACGGGCTCTAAGCGCGTCGTGGAACCCGCGGAACAGCCTGCCAAACGCGCCCGCGTCACCCGCGGAACAGGCAGCGAGACCCAGCCCATAGAGCTGCCCGAGACCCAACAATCGCAGCTAGCTAACGTGCCATATAAGGAGCCTGTCAACCCGTAGATTAAACTATCTCAGCGGACCTCACCGCGCAAAGCTCTAGCGCTCACAACGTCCCAGGCCACCGAAAACCGCCCATTTGAGACGCAGTTGCTGCTATATTCTTTGGGTCTTTATGGACCCAGACCATTAAAAGGTACTCGCCTCTTGGTCTCACATATCCGAAAGACAAACTTCCTGCTCTCTCCGACATTGCAAAGCGTGTCCTGATAGGGAGAGAAGACGAATACCTTGCTGGGATGTGGAAGAGTACTCTACTGGTAGATCTCGCATGGCGAGTCGAGAAATCTTGCACTTCAAGGCTGAATTCCTGGCGAGCGCCTACATGGTCCTGGGTGCCCGTTGGCGGACTTGTACACATCCCGGGGATCAAGAAACAAAACTGCTGCGCCGAAATGATCCACGTCTACTGCAAACCGTCAAGCGCTGAACCCACTGGAGCCGTACTGGAGGGATCTCTTGCCCTAAGGGGCCAGGTTATTCGATCGTTGCGCTCTGCTGAGGGCATTCCTTTGTGTTCCTATCGCGATCAACTTGGTACACGATCCGTTACTCGTATATACCCTGACTTTGCATGGCCTCGCGTGGATACTAGTTCGTGTTGTCTTAGAATTGGCACCCTCGACAACGGAATACACGAGATTGAATACTTTCTAATAATTCAGGCAACGAACAAGGACAGAAGCACCTATGAACGTGTCGGGCTTCTCCAAATTCACCGGAGCCAGCGTGTCCAGGATCATTCTAACAAGCAAGAGGTACAATCTGAGATTAATGACATTACCAGAGCTATCCAGGAAAGCCCATTCGAAGTTATAACAATAATATAGTACGATAGCAGAGAGTTAGGGAAAGTATACTATCGGTGTTCTGCTACTGATGCTAACACTATGTAGGTAAAGGGTGACTTCTCTAGCCGGTTTATCTTACCACCACTTCTGGCTGCGGGCTAGAATCCTACAGATGGTAGAAATGACGAGAGAATTCTGTTTCATCGGCATACCTGTACCGCCCTCCCAACGCTCTTTAGGACTAAGATCGGGTGCTAGAGGAAGCGATCGTAGCAAATTGATGTTACTGCGGGCGACTACCGCATAGCCAGCCTAGCGTCGACGAACAGGAACCAAGGAGGCTGAAGAGCTGCAGGTGCAAGTGATGGAGACGAGAAAGAGGGCACTTAGGGATAAGCATCCAGGCACACTTCCTAGTACGAACAATCTCACCTTTACGTTAAAGACCCAAAACCGCAACGAAGAGGCTAAGTATCTTAGATACACTTAGAGTAATTAATAAGGAGTATACGCTCTAATTTTAACGCTTAACCTTAATTCTAAGCTCTATTTTCTTGTAATAAATAGCTACTAAGCTATTAGTTACTCCTTTTAGGGGTCTAGGTTAGTAGTACGTAGCCTATCTAGTAGTTGAGTTTATAATATAGCTAGTTAGTGTACAACTTTTAACTGGTATTATACGCGTTGGCGTAATTTCACCAGGCGAGTAGCATAGTATAACCCTGAAAATGAACTATCGCTTAGAATATCACCCAAAGCTTCCTACTTGTTAATGGGTTTTATTAGCCCTTTTGTTTTGCTATGTGCACTCCGCCCCACCTGCTTTTTGACGTCCCTCTCGAATTTTAAGTCAACCAGCAGTAAAGCTGCACAGCTACGGCCATGAATTTGTCTGCATCTGCTTTCCGCACAAAGATTTCCATTCAAAGGTGCGCTGAAGCAGTCGCGCCCCCGAAAAACGTTAATAGCGAGGCCGGACGATTCATTCCTACGTGGGGAGCGACTGCAAACATCCAACGCTGAACGCGCCGTTTCTGCGCAATAACCACGCCAAAAGAAGCAAGAGCTTGAACTATGGTAAATCTCTCACATTTAGCACATGACTTATCTAATAGATTGTCAGGCTCCTACTGTTACTGCGCTCGACGACGATGACCGCAAAAAGCTCCTAGAGAAGCCTAATACTCCGAAACGGGTGGAGGGACCAGCAAATGCGATTTTTGATCATTGTGATGAAGTACCATACGGCAATAGAAGTGACGATCTAGAAAAAGATCCAAGCAAATGGACATCGGTCCCGAACAGCGGTGGGAAGGCAACGATTGAAGAAGGCTTGGTTATGTATTTCGCCGGTGAACGTGGAAAAGTATATTCATAGTCATGATAATACTGATACGAGCCTATTACTATTTCTATAGTTACAGCTTCGTAGATATTAGAGTACTTTTTGCTAGGCCAAGACTGAGCCTCAAGAATGTAGTCTATCTTGGATCATTTAAGATAGACATGCTTATACATTTTGTGCGATCTTGTTCTTTCACGTCCGTTTGAAAAGGTAGGCTTGTTTCGACTGCTATTGATATCTCAGGGCCAAATAACTCGGCCATAATTTCTCTTTTACTATTCCGCAACTTGAAGCGTCCTTCATGATCGAATACCTCAGCTCTACTAGGATAATATACGTACCTCATTTCCTCGTCGGATTTCACAATAACGCTAAATAGAGCCGATGCAATTCCTCCGATTATGTTACCTTCAACTTCAAATGTGATACTACAAGGAAGTTGTGTAGGGCGCAATGGAAATGTCATTTGTATACCAGTTTTGGCCTGACCTTCTACGAAATATTTTCGATCCAAGAAGACGTTGGGTGAGGAATTATAACCATTGTCGCTTCCATGGAAGCATTGGACTGTACCTGCGCTCGAGGGATGATTGCGGCTAACATCTCCTCAGCGCTTTGTTTCTTCTCATTTGCGAGTTTATTGAACGTGTCAAAAATCCGTAGTTGAGCAGTCCGTCCCGAGAAGTGATGTTTGCCGCTCGACGCAAGCCAGTATGCCAACCAGACTCTGAAGCTCGCTCTTCGCAAGATACCATTCGTATACTCCCCCTCATCAACCTCAGCACGCGCATAGGCTTCATAAAGTCCATCTAGTGTCTTTTTGCATTTACATTCAGATTTGAGTTGGTTACGCACAATCTGCACAAAAAGTTCAACTGTAGAATCCTGTGGAGCTGAGAGAGCGACACAAACGTAGCCTGTTGATGCGAAAAACTTCGACTGGGTATCGGTGAACGGGACCTGAATATTTGCATTCCGGAAATCTGTGTGGCCATCCTTTACGCAGTTAAGGAAAGCAACTATAACTTCATGCTCCATATCACCGCGCTGCTTCACATTAACGAGTGCGGTGGAGATTTTGGACTTCTTGGATATTTTGAAAGGCAGGATCCGTGAGAAGGAAGTAAACTTGTTCGCAGCGTCACGAACAGCAGTAACTACTTCAAGAATCTCAACCAGCAACTAGGAAAACAGTAAGCGAAAGAGCCGAATTAGGCTGATGGACACCTACATCACCATTAACAAGGTCTTTCTTCGATGCGTTCTGTATCGTCGTAGCGAGTTTGGTTCTATCTGCAGCCATCTGTTGTAGTGAGAACAAATCGAGGTTGCCTGCGGCGAACTGCAGTAGCTAGTAGCTGTCAAGGAACGCTAGTACAATTTAAGGCCAATATTTGGACACGTCCAAAAACGTCTCTGCATTTGTGATAGCGTAACTATGCACGGCCATCGTACGCCCAATCATGCGTGCTGTCGTGAGGGCTGCTTCGTATTCACATCCGCGTTTGCCTTCACTTCTTCTGCCACCGATGAGTTGAGGCCACTCCTAGCGCAGCTAGAGTACTGACATGGTATGGTATTTTTGTCGCGACAATAATTTGAACCCAAATTTGCATAATCCTCGCTTCACTTATGGATTAAATCTGGCCTCCTACCATCAATGACTTACCTAGCGTTTCGCATGCAGATCTCATAAACATGAAAGCGAAATTCAAGCCGCCTCAAGGATTATTTCCCATATCCGTGTTGAAGCCACCCCCCCACAGCACTTAGCCTTTCCTTCTCAGGTCATCCATGCGTTCACTTCCAAGGGCGAGCTGATGATCATGAATTTGGCAGCGGAAAAGCGGCTGTGACGCAATGCTCTCATGGCTGAAGCTATTTCGCCTGCCTTTTTCAAGGCCCCTAGGAATCACATCCGTATCCGCGTGTGCCTATCATCTTCGCGGCGACCTAGTGGATGTTGACGCCGCGAAGGAGCTGAGGATGGGACGGCTGATACCTAAGATATATTATGCACGCTTCCTACGGGCTGGGAAATTCTCTAGTTCATCGCCTTACTGCCCTTCTAGTCCTTCACCAGTTGCCTTATTGCAAGACCTGTCCATTGAAGAATGGCTCAAGCTTCTACACCTGCCCGCAAGGCGGAGGTGCGTGACTTATCCTTACTGCTCTCAGCTCTAACCATTTGTCAGATTTGAGGTGGTTTGATGGTTCACCTTGATCTGGATAATATTGTGATAAAAGGATGTGATTATTGCACGTAGTGAAAAGATGATTTATTGATGTATGATGATGATTGAATTGATTGATTATCTGGATTGATTGTCGTTGTTCCTTGATGATGTGGCCGGCTGGCGAGTTGCCGATAGACTCAGGGTGCACCTGGAATCTGCTGATTGGCTCGCCTAGCTAGTGGAGCACGTGCGCGCTCGTGCCAAATCGATCGCCATCTCGATCGACATCTGAATCTCGTGTGCCAGCTCGTGGGCCAGCCCCATGGGCAGCTCGACTGGATTGCTCATCTCATCTGACACCATTACAGGAACTGAGAGTTCTTGCCTTCGAAAGGCTCGATCAGCAGGCGGATCGCAAGTTCGATGAGGAGTATGGAAAGTCTTACGGCTGTTTTCCATTTCTCCCACGAATCTCATCGTGGCTTACTTCTATGCAATTGTCAGCCTTTGGGAATAACACAGCTTCCCACCCAGCTCGTACGTTACTCCTCCTCATCTCGACAATGCTGGCACGGTCGTAGTGATCTCGACTGTAGTCATTATCAACAGAAAGCTAACTTAGCACAGAAATTGAAGTACAGAACGACTGTGTGATAAAATTAAAGCTCTTCACCGGTCGCCCACATCTAAGCTAGTGCTATCTAGAATTTTGCTGCGTAACTTTACCTACCTAGAGACATTCTTCAAAATTCTTAAAATAAAGTGCAATGCATATAATATATGTAATATAAATATCAAAAACACATAAAAGAGAGCAAGGGAAGCTGGGCTCCTGATGAACCAGCCATGTACCAGAATTCTCTGGTGGACGACTGGGTTCAGCTCAAGTTCCTTGAAAACAGGAAAGCGCATGCCGAGCTTTACGAAGCCTGGATGGATGCCACTACCGGGGCCTACATTCTCTGCAAGAAGATGTTCTCTGACAAGTGGCGCTTGCATAGACACAATAGAACCGACCACACCCCACGGTTTGTGGAGCCAGAGTGAATGTCTCTCCGTGGTTTTCGTTTCCTACGGAGTTGGTATCTTTTGATCATGTACAGAAATCAAATTCGTCACGGAGACTGCTTTTGGTGTAGGATCTTCTGCCCATACATAGTCAGAGAAATTCCTTGATCCAACGTGACTTGTATGAGGTAATGAGTCAACAACAGTGAGACGATTGTTAGTCCAAATTTCTCAATTCTACAGAGGGATCTCCGTTCTTCGAAATTCACAATGCCAGGAATTTGCAACACATAGATGAGAAGATACGCCCAAGGCCACATGCGCTACACTCTACTCGAGGGCTTGTTAATCTCTCCATGATAGACTGGTGGACGCTCCTCTTCATCCATTTCGGTTTCTCCCCCAGGATGGTTTGATCAAAAGCAATCTTCTCATCAAAACTATAGTCGAGCGGCCATGGCAGGCTAAGACTGTTTATTATTTAGCCTTGTCGAGGAACAGAAAATTGTGATCGAGGAGCCACGGGGTGCATGGTTCATCAACGACAACTTCTTAATACCCGTCGAGTCTTTTCCCAAGAACGTATATTCCTAGTGTTGACGCTATTTAGCCCCAACCGGAATCTTCTGCCCCAATTTCGTTTGTTGCCACGTAGAAAAGCTTCCATGGGTTGTTGCTTGGACGTGTGTGGAAAAGCTGACTGATGTCAAGAAGGATTCACTCATATTGCTGCCAGTAATGGTGAGTCCGGGGCTCTTGAGAAAGCCTGGGTAGCGTCTTACCTGCTCAGCCTTATGTAACTTTGGTCTCATATTTGACGCTAACCTCAACTGCTGCCGCGGCCTCATGTATGACCTCAGCCTCATTTGTGACCAATATGCAGCTCTCTCGATCAGCAATTTTGAGAACTAGAGACTGCGGCGGTGTATTAACTGCAGGTATTGGCTCGCAACCCACAACCAAATGCCTAACATCTTCGAGGATGGGAGTCGGCGGCGGTGTAATGGGGGAAAACATCGCGAGTGGTTCGCAATCTACAGCAAAACCGGGCGACGACTCTGACTGACAAAGAAGAACCTTCATTTTACATGCAGGGCGTCTACATACAATCTTTGCGACTTCAGAACGCCTTTCAAGGACGAGGCCTTTCTGGCAGGGAGTGGCCGCAGATCGAGGTTACTGAAGAGGTCTGCGATTTTTAGTTCAACTACAACGCCATTTTGACAGGGAGTTTGCAGTTCACGCGAATCTTAGCCTGCATGCACTGGATCACCAATAGTCAAGGTGGTTTCGTCCATTCGGAACGTGCCTGCGATGGCCCCACTTTGCAGCCCGTTTTGGCATTCACGCCTTAACCGGAAATACTAAGCTGCCTGACTTTCGCAACCACCGATACCGCCTCAATGTAATCGGTGGTTTTACGTTCTCTTGACAGTACTTTTAGGTCTTTGTTTAAATTCTGAAGTATTTGTGAAAAAAAGGAGATTAAATTCATATACAGCCAAAGTCATAATACGATATTTCTCACTCAGTAACAGCCTTAGAAATCGACTGCTCTGCTCAGAATCGGTGATGCCTTGAGAAGTAAAAAGCCATAGGTGCACAAAGTTAGAATATAACTTATTCTAGCCTAGTCCCATGTACGATAGCCCCCAAAGTTCGTGGTCGGGGTATGTGGGAGTCTAAAGATTGGGCTAAATATTAGGCACTACCTAAGCATCTATTCTATAACTTAAAGTATCCTTTATAAGTAAATACTGTTGTGGTATGTTGTGCTCGACGCGCTTCCGGGACCCGAGGGCCCATTGGCCTACAACTGCAGAACCTTGGGTAGAAACTACCAGTTTGGGGTCTTATTGTTCGTCACTCTGAGTGGGCAACCCATGCTGCGTCCACCGCTTTCCTTTATGAGCCCTCGGCGCTCGGTTCTCCCTTGCAACCGCCACCACACTTCTATAAAATATTTTTAATTGAAGAAAATATTTAGTAAGAAATTATGATTATCATCACTTCTATAGAAGTATTAGACTATACCTATACTTAAGGGCTATTTATTATACTTATAGGATTTATAGTAGTTAAATTTATAATAGAGGGTTTATTAATAAAGTAGGGAAATTTCTTAAGGAGTTAAGTTAGTTATATATAATTAATATTAATAAGAAAGATATTGAAGGATAGCTAAGCTGGCTTATGATAAAATGTTTTACATCAAGTAAGAAGTTTGCCAATCGCATCTTTGACTGTTTGGAGGCTGTAAAATGTTTCGCTACTGTATTAGCACCGAGTTTACTCCAAATCGGGATGTCTGCTCTATACATATCAAGGCACCGGAACCAAGTTCATAGATACCAGCGGAGTGGTACATGGGGCTACTGGCCCCCAAACTCAAATTGCGCAGGCAAGGTTGACAAGGGTTGTATATTGGCTACCACTTTCCGACCTAGAAATAAGTCCCGATACCCCACTATTATGTCAGATCTAATGTCAGACAGCGTCAAAAAAACACGTAGTGTAACCTCTCGGCGCTCTTATGTATAAATTTTAATAACTCGAGAGTGGGTGAATGGGAGAATATTCGTATCTTGTGCTTCTCAACAAAGTGTTCATTTATCTAGCTGCAGATTTGGTTTTCATGTATAATATCTCAAAGATCGTAGGAACAGGATAACTTCCAAATAAAGTCGAAGTAACTTACAATGTCAGGTGCAACAGAAACGACCTACGATATTTATTTAGGTTTATGGACAAACCATTCTAAAGGCTCTGTACACGGTGCAACGCTGACTACGACACGGGAATCTGGGGCTCTGCTCATCGCATTCTTGGCAATCTATGTCGGAGCGACAGGGAAGAGCTTTTGGCGCCTTCTGTGTCTCGCATTACACAGATATTTATCTTCCAATGAGCCGCGCGATGTGCTGCACCACCAGCGACAAGCTATTATCCGTAACGCAGAGACACCGGAAAGCGCTATGTGGTATCTCTTGCTTCTGGCAAAAGCATGGAGGAAAAGGGCCAACAACCCTTATAGAAGACTGGGATTTATTCTTATACTTTCCATCGCCATATCTGCTGCGTTCGGGGTAGCTGGAGTCTTTTCATCGCGCGTCACAACGGGGACAGTGAGCGAAGTGCTTCTTACGGGAAAGAGTTGTCGCAGGCCAGGCTCTGGAGGTCGCTTGGATGGAAGTGATTTCCATGCCTTATATGACCCATGGGTTAGCAAGGAAAATTCTGGTTTTCTAACATATGCACGCAAGTGCTACATCGATGGTCAGCGCGACCAGGATTGCCACCGATTTGTGAAACCAAGGATACCACTCAATATCACGCGAAATGCGGGTTGTCCATTTGGTAATGGGATTTGCAGGGCGAAATCTATCATCGTGGATACCGGGCTGCTGAATAGTAATATGGACTTGGGAGTCAACTTACCACGCAAATTTCAATTCCAGATACGTATGATTAACGAATGCGCACCGCTCAAAACGGAGGGGTATACATCGATTCATAACCAGACGGCATTTCCAGATATTCCATTACTTCGTTTGCATTATGGAAATGGGACGTGGAGTAAAGGAAACTTTACAAATTACTTATATCAAGTCCCTGCAAACCTGTCTGCGCGAACCTACGAGGGCTCCTCTTTCACGCTCACAAACAAAGCGAGATATGATATAGGGTAAGCGAGATTCTTTCAGCCTGAACGTCGTTAATGAGCTTAGCACGACACACGTTTATGATGCCCCCGAAGAACATGCGAAATCCGGAGACGCGAAACTCATTCCTAGTCTGCAGCGCTTCGACGCAGATGTAGGCCTAGTATTTCTTTCCTCACCGGGGATTATGTATACACAACAAATCGACGATCCATGGTACGCTGCGCATACGAAAGGCCTATCTGCTATCAACGAGAACGGCAAAAAAAGACTGCAGTTCTGGCAGCAAGATGAAGCGGTTAGTGTACTTGGATGTACTTCACAGTTTCAGATCTGTACTCCAAATGCAACTAATGGCTGGTCGTGCCAGCCGTTACATGGTATTTTAGGGACATTGTATGCATTTCAAGACGGGCATCCCGAGTTTAGTGATGAACAAAAGAATACATCATCGTGGTTTGCACCTATGCTTCTTCAGTCACTCGATCCAGTCTCAATTGTCGAATGGGCGGGTGAATCGGCACTTTCAGCAAAATTCAGTCACGGTTCAGCCATTGCAGGCGCACTTCCAAAAGATCAATGGGAAAAGGAAGTTACCTGGTGGGCTAGTGCTCAGGCAACTAGTGTGCAAAATCTCTTCGTTGAATTCGCAAACGGACCGCAAGGACTTCCTCTTGAGGCGTCTATTCCACCAGACACGAAAGGAGAAAAGTTGATTTGTACAAGCCAGGTGAGTAAAAGTTTTTTTTTTTTTTCATCTACAATATTATCCATAATCAATGACTATACTTACTTTCTCAGCGCATGACCTCGGCACTCTATTTCTCTTTCAGTGTGTTGGGAATCTTGCTCATCCTTATACTAGGTGGTATCATCATTCTCCTCAACCTTACACTTGAGCTTATACTTGATAACTTACGTACACGCAAAGAGGAGGAAAATTATGCATGGATTGAATGGAAATTAAATACTATACTGCAGCTTCAGCGTTTAGCATACGAGAGCGCCGGTTCCGGAACTTGGGAAAAGGCTGAAGATGCTGTCCCAATCGCTATGAAAGGAGAGTACTTGATTCCAATTGATGTTACTGATAGGAATCACCCAAGACTCGCGTTGGAAAACGACCGGTCTAAATTCGTGGCGTCTTTGCCGGGGAGTAACGGAGATGATGGAGATGGTGTTCAATACACTATGCCAACAACGGTAGTAGGGGAGTCACGAACAGATTCGAGGGGTAGTCTACAGACACCTGGATCTACGTAGGAGGCTGATAATCTGGGCAGGGTTGACAGTACGGTATAGTGTGAGATTTGTTTCAAAAGGCCTGTAGCAAGAACAATGACGTGGTGTGCTCTGACTTAAAAATTCATGCCAATGACTTTGAGTAGCGATTTTGATCTGCGTTTCGCCTCTTGGGAGCACATCCACAATCCCTACTGAGAATGAGATAAGTACTGGAATGGGGGAATTGGGCGGAAGCAGCGAGGGGGTAAAGAGTTCGTTGATGGATCGGCCGGAGCTGCTTCGAACTCCCGCCGAGATAGCTCTTGATGTCAGCAGCTATCAAGTCCTTCAGCGCCTTTAAAAGATTATCCGAAAAGGACGGCGAAATCTCTTTGGCGAACGGCTGCGACACCTCAATACCTTTGCTGCGCATGTGGCCTACGATCCTGCCTTAATTTATCTCAACAGCAGCCATGATATGTCCATTAGCTGGTTGCAGTGGCCTGGTAGCGGCTTCGTGAGATGACCAGCCGCTGCTGAAGCAGCCTGCACATCGTACTTCCTCCCGGGTCTCTAAGCTATATAGCAAGGGAGAGAAAGCCAGTGACTGTGCTGGCGGTTGCTACGGTAAACTGACCAGCTGTCAATAGCCCGCATGCCGAGGTTGTAAGACTGGGTTGGCCTACAGTAAAAACAATGATGGTGTTGTTACCCCGGTGCCCCGCCACCCCGCGTGCCCCTCCCGCTACCCCACCTTGGCGAACAACTTCATTCTCATTATATGTACGCAGGTAGGTTATTGTTGAGATATCTGATCAGGTGTTACCATCTATGTTGCAAGTAAGATGATGTCATAATGACGATACGAGTAACGGCGCTTATATAGTATTCTGCAAAGCGGCGCGTCCAGAACAGGGAACTTTCCATACAAACAGATTTCGAAGACCTGAGTCTATCCTCGACCCACACTCCATTCCATATGGCTTTCAAACTCCAACCGGGGGTTAAGTATATCTCCCACGAGGTGAGCCAGTATGATACCGATATGAAAGCTTGACCAACCGCTGCATCAGGATCCCGAACATGATTGTATGGACTCTATGCACAAGTACGACAGCTGTGGGCAGTGCGAATGTACAGAAGTGAAGGAGGTGGGGCAACACTGTCAGCACTGCTATCACTGTCCTCCATGTTCAAGCGCAGTAGCAATAGGATGCCGACCATGTACTTCCTCACCCGACAAAAACATCTATCGATCATATATAGCCCGCCATCGCAAGCGCGGCAATACTGGCGATTCTTTAGCCGATCGAGATGGCGAAGACCTAAAAGACCTAGCAGAGTGGTACTCGTACATGGAAATGGAGCTACCTCAGTTGTCTGACATCGAGCTTGATTCTCCGCCTCCGTTGAATAACGAGGAAGACGTCGCTGTTGATCAGGTTGAGTCGAAAAAAACGCCACGGGAAACATCACCGAAACAGTAGGTCGCATTTTCATGTTGCCAATAAGAAAGAATCAACTATTTGCCGTCTATTTGCTTCCAAAATTTGTTCACTGTTACAATTGTTGTTTTATACTGAAATCTCGCAAAGACAATAGCAAAATGAACCAAATTGTGCCATACAGTATGTCTAACCAGAGGGCCCACACTCAGAAAAGCAGAAAGGAGCTCCACACTATCCATGATGACATGGCTTGTTAGGGGGCTTTGGCGGCGGCGGTGGTGGCGGATTCGCAGGCAGCTGCAGTGTAGGAGTTGGAGTAGGTGTTAGCCGAGCTGGCGCAGGGGTGGAGAAGGTAACCACGGCACCGGTCTCCTCCGGGCTCCAGGGACAAGGATTGGTCGCAGAAGGTTCCAAAGACCAAATAGTTGCGTTGTTTTCTCCACACTGACAGTATTCCTTGGGTACTCATGGCTGATTGGGAGCGGCACTGATGTTGCATTAGCAGACTGCTCTTGGAAGAATTCTGCCTCCTAGCTTCTTGTAAGACTCACCCGTGTAAACAGTAGGGACCCATTTCTTTCTTCTGGTATCCTGGCATCTTGCTCCTATCCCCACCCCAGATCTTGTCCAGAGCGTCCTTTGCCTGCTTCTGTAGCGTTTCTGAACTCGCTACTTCAGGAAACGGCTCAGTAAAGCTGACTTCCTGTTCACCGAAATCGGGCGCTTCGCATCCACAGCCTTTGAACTTATCGGCTTGGTACCTTTCCTTGTCGTCGCCTTTGCAGTCGTCTGCATCGCATTGTGGGGCTTCCGCCGGGCAGCACTTGTATCCTTTGAGCTGGCCTTCGGCGCCGCATTTGAGGCTTTGGTTCTGAGACGAGAGTTAAAAGGCGTTTCCAAAAGTGATATAGGGGAGAGCCTACGGTTCTGGAGCAATCTTGTGCTGCACAATTCGGTGGACTGTCCTTTGGGCAGTTTTTTTCCTGGCATGGGCCTTTGAGAAAGTTAATATATGTTACTGTTTGACAGTCACTTGTTGCGAAGAATACTTACAGTTTTGCTGATTACCACTGGAGCACCGTCCCAAGGGACTGTTGCCGCCGCAATCATTGCATTCAGGCTTTCTGCCATTGTTTTTACAGGTACCGTCATCTTCTCGTGAGCCTTCCGGCTTTTGTGGTGGAGGCTGGAAGACCATGGCTGCAGCCGCTGCGTTTTGAGCTACCAAAGGTTAGCAACTTTGGATAGATGACATTAACGAGATGATACTAACATGCGAGATACCATGCGGCACCACCAGCGAATATAACTGCAGCTACCATCTCCATCCCCGAGTCTGTACCACTGGCAGTTGCGCTTTCTGTAATTGTAACAGTGGTTGATGCTCGAAGTCGTTTGTATCTATCGAGTGTCATCGGCTTCCAAATAAGGGTTCCAGTCTCGCCATTAATAACCGGCGTCCAGTCTTACCATTATAAGCCTAAATTGAGTGGGGGCATGAAGTAGGTATTTACCGATTAGACTAAAAGTGATATTATGAGACCACAAGCTACCTAAAGCTACGAAAGCCAAGGTGACCACGCCGCACACGTCCCTAAAATAAGAACTTCCCATGTTTCAGTACTATGTATCCTTGTGTTTGAAGTTGTGGTTGGTGTAGCGCCCAGCTTACTCATGACTAACTTTGGCTCCCAACCTACTGTGCCGCATTGGCGATCTAGCCTATTCCTCGTGGGCTATCCAACTGAACCCTAGAACTTCAGGCCTGGGATTTAATTGCCGCAACCAAGTATAGCCCCCAACCAGTACGCCTCAACCTAATTCACTACGCCGCAAGCCTTTGAACACCAAAATCTTCCCATCCAACATTGCAGGAATCAATATGCCCTGCTCTGCCTTCTTTAGGTCGTAAATGCCTCAACTTGAATGGTTTTGATTGGACCTACGAATTAGGCGCCGTGTTGTCTTGCTTCACTCCGCAGCAAATAGTTAGGTACCTAACCCATCTACATTTCTGTTTCAACCGCTATCTGGGGCTGTGCTTCAATCACAACACAGTCTGAGCGCAGGTTTCAATATTGGAAGCTGCAATTACATTGCAAGATGGACTCTCAGGTGGGGACTGCTGGATTGCTTGCGAACTGTATAAGACATGCGAGTTGTCGAGACTTGTTTGAGATCTACGCTCTTCCCCTATCTCACCAACAGCAATCGCAACGACGATATTGACATATTTTATTTTCTCAAGTTTGTATACCTGGCTTCTGCGCTGACGACCACTTCCTATTCTTATATCGTAAACATGAATTGCAACCAAGGTTCAGAAAGTCAGGATCTCGAAAACGCCTTACAAGATGTCGTAGAAGTCGTGAAAGGCAAGTGAAGATGCTACATACTCAAACCCTACTGGTTTTTGGAGTAGCTGCTGCTGCGGCCCTTATGTCCAGCAAGATAAACGGCAAGGAAGATGTGTTCAAAGCCGCCTACGATCCACTCATGTACTCAGCAGATTAGCCTGGCTTGCTTGGTACGTACCTATCCCAGCATGGTCATTCCAATAGAAGCTCCTGCTAACAGTGTATCTCTTGGAGAGCGACTTTCGTGGCATTGCCTACCCTCAGGTCATCACCCACTCCCACTATCCGAATCTATTGCATGGAAAACCACATAAGATACAGCAACAACGATCCCACGCGTCACTGGGAGGACAAAGGCTACTACAGTAGGATCAACAATAAGCCCATTCCTATTGCGGTCGCCCGGAACTTCAAGGTCAAGCCCGGCGCTAAAGGGTCGTACACAACGATTGGTAAGTAACGGATGACCCCTTAGATGAGGTTAAGGAGCGCTCTATTCGAGCGCATGGAGTCCATATTCGGCCGCGTGATCCTAACCCGAAAAATACCCAGGTAGGCTGACGCTACAACTCTAAAGAAGACAGATAATATGGTAAGTATCAAATACGCACCTAATTATGTAGGCTCTACTGACGAGGCTAGATATATAGTTGTAGCTACCTAGGTATCATACATGCGCTGCTAACTAGGCTAAGTATACCTCAGGTTAGGATCACGCTGCCGGATATGGATATCACGCGGCCGAATAGAGCGCTTCAATGTTTAAGGTAGGGTAATTAAGAATACATAATCCGGGTGAAAATTATGTAACAGGTCAACTACGTAGAGTCGAACAAGCCTAAAGCACTCGATAGCCGACCTCCGATTACCATTATCTGTCACGGCGCCAACAAAAAACGATCTACGAAAGGTGAACACAAGTGCTCTCCCTCATCCTAAGAGATATAGAAGCACAGATCCCCTCCACGACCATCCTCGCCCTTTATCTCCTCACTCAAAGACGACGCACCGGGCGAGCGCAAACACTCCTCGTCCGGATCGATGATGAAATACAAATCCTTGTCCTGAACAGCCATACCGCTCATTTGGTTACTGCAACGATTCAGTCTTTCAGCTACAGAAAGTGCACTATCTTCATGCGCAGGTACGGTGCCACAATCTTCAACTAGTGCGACTGAAACTTTGGGATCCGCAATCACAAGAAACGCCTCATCGTGTCTGTTCGCCAATGCGCTCACGGAAGAACTAGAGGCGTATTTAGGGTGGTTCGAAGTGGTGGGTGGTTCGCGGCTATTGAAAAGCTCGCCAGAATAGACTACACAACAATTATCTGATCCCACAATCAAAGTAGACACATTGTTTTGATGAACTACCATGTGAGCTGGGCGCGTTGTGCACGTTTCCTGAGGGTTAGTATCACCGAACTTTCCAATGCACTGTTTTTCCATCAAGCTGCGAAGTCTTTCAATACTGCTAGGCTGTGAGGGCTCTTTGGAGAAGGCATTGAACGCAAGGATGACTGGGTGAACTACCAGGGTCGTGGTTGTTCGGGGTGAGGTAATCTTACGTGACATTGCTGAGGCTGAGGCGATATATTTTTGTTGATGTTAGAGGCAAGGTTGGGGTGATCCTCAGTGAACAGCTACTTGAAGCGCGGAGTAGTGTGCGGGCGTGGTAAGTGTTTCAAAAAGTCTCACTAGTGGGTAATTTATAGATGTTATATCGTCTAAGAAAGTCAGGTCGACACTGTGGATATACAGTCACCAGACAGGCTAGCGTATATACTCGCAGTGTTGTTGTGCGATAACCGTCACCAAACCATGGGTGAAATGAGTGTCGATACTGTGAAAAGGGCAACCAATCATTGGAAAAGTAATGAGAAAGGTTACTTTCAAGTCAAACATGTAGTAAAAACATCTCTATTAAGTTCGTCATAAAAGCCATCCACAGTAACGACAAGGTGGGCATTACACAAAATTCAGCCAACTCCCCGAGAACGCCGCAGTCACAATACCCAATCATTGTAGCGAAACGTACCATCTAAGCAATTTGATCCTGGCCCAGAAAATCAACTAAGCGTCCCCTGTCTATCCCTCTCTAACCCTGCAGGCTCAGTGCCAACATTAGAAACCGCCTCCGCTTCTTTTGCGCGACTCACAAGCTCATCCTCAAGCGTTGTGGTCCGCGCGCGCATCGGGCTAGTAGCATCGGCAGCACTATCATCGACGTCAAGTTCCTTGTGCTTGCGTCTCACAGTCGAGATACTGGCTACACTAGCGTCATCGCCTTCCTTCTTTTGTTCGCCTTCGCCATGGACGACTTCGATAGTGACATCTGTGTTATCCTTAGAGAAGACGCGGAGCCCAACGACAGCGACAGCATTCCAAGGGTCACGCTCAAACTCGTCCTCTTCTTCGATATAAGGATAACGTGCGCCGTTATACCACACGTAGCGAGTTTGGTGGCGATCTGAGCGATGGTGTCGACCATCCTCGTCGGACGACAAGTCTGAGTCCACTGAGCATGGGCCGTCAATTTCGGAGTCCCATGATGAGTCGTCGGAATCGTCGTTGGCCGAGTACATCCCATAGTGAGCACGGTTAGAACCCGTGCTAGTGCCACGACCATGTGTGACTTGAATACCTGGGCGTAAGCCTGGGATTGGATTCAATGTTGCCCTACGCGAGGGGGCCGGAGACTTGCGATCTGGGCGTGGACTGTAAGGACGTTGCGAGGGGGTTCCGGGACGGAACTCGTCCGTCAGAGGCGTAGGAATGGGCGACTCGGTAGCCGCGCCATCATTATACCCATCGCGACCATTATAACCATCTCTACCGTTGTATCCATCCCTGCCATTGTACCCGTCACGGCCGTTATATCCATCACGACCTTGATAGGCGCCGGGTAGTTCGGCATTGTAGCCGCCCCGGCCCTGGAGCTCACCAGGCATATTCTGATTGTACCCACCCCTGCCATGGAGTTCACCAGGCATGTTTTGGTTGTATCCCCCACGCCCTGTAAAGCCATGTGTATTAGCAGCAGGGGTGCTTTGGGCGGGGTTATATCCACACCGACCTTGCAGAGCTTCGGCCATCGCGGAGCCATGTATCTCACGATTGTAGCCTCCGCGGCCCTGCAAAGCCCCTGGAAGCGCAGCGTTGTAACCATCGCGGCCCCTGTTATAACCACCTCGACCACCAAAGCCACCACTGGGGCTAGGCGAGCGCTCTTGAATGGCGCCAGTGCTCGAGGCGCGATGATGTCTTGACACTACGGTATGAGTTGGCTTATTTTCCTCGTCGCCAGTTTGCTGCTGGCCATCGTCGACCTTGATACCAAGTCCAGACATCTCCTGCAGCTTGCGCTCCATTTCCCGCATATCTCCGCTAGATCGGTTCATCCTGCGGGTCTCTTTATCGGCTTTCCTTTGCTCGCGGAGCTTGGTTTTCTGGCGCAACTTCTTTCGTTGCTCATGGGAGCTCTTCATCTCTGCCTTCTTACGCTCGAGCTTGTGTTCCTTGTGTCGGCGTATCTTATCCTTTTCACGCTCCCTGAACTGCCCTTTGGCATGAGCAAGATCATAGGATAGGCCAGTGGCCAAGAGCTTTTCTCGCCTCTTAGTGCAAGTTGCTCGGATCACCTCATCTGGTGTCGGCCTTGGCTGTCTTGTCGCTTTAATCTTGAGCAGAACGGTATAGTCACCCGCTTCTAAATCGAGCTCGGTTGAGACAGATCTCTTCATGTAGTAAGTGCCGTTACTGCGCACAATGTACTCTTCTTCATCGTCTTTGTGTAGGCGGAATTGGAGGTTAAACTCATACTGTCCCTCCAAACCTAGATAATAGCGATCGTCGAGCTGGCTAAGAACGATGACAACTGGGCTTGGCTTGGCGAGATTGATTTTGAACTTGGTTTCTAGGTAGTCGACACTCCAAGGCACGTTGACGCTTGTCCATTGCTGGGAGACTGTCCACTCTGGGCCAAACAGCCGCGTGCGATCAAAGTGCTGGTAATGACGGAGAAGATCATTGTAGGAGATCCAGAAGACGCCGTCGTCTCCGAACTTGTGCTTCAGTTTCTGCATCCATTCAGGAGTCCATTCTTCAGATCCGTCGCTCCAGCGGCCGGTCCATTCGGTCCGCCCCCATGGATTGCGTAATTTGAGTAGACGTTGGCCATCAATTTCGCGAGCCTCCATTATAGAGTATGCATGCTTTTCCTGAATGCCTTTGCGCTCGCCGTAGATGCCACCCATCTGACCGCATCCAAACAAGAAGGTCTTATTTACGCCCATGAGTTCTTCGCGCCAGAACTTATCCTTATCCAGGATATCGGTCGCGAATACCTCGGACGTGACGCCACCAGTCAAATCTTCGATACCTTCACCAACAAAGCCTCCATCAATAGCAGAATAATCTCCGTGGGCCTTTGCAAATGCCTTCTCGAGCAATGGCAACCACGTTTCATTAGGATCGCTACATTGCGCAAAGTATAGCGCGCGTGATCCTGTCTGCATGACGGTACGGTATTCTTCTTCGGGTGTCTTGCGATTCTGTAGCTCCAGCCAATGATAGCGTTCAATTTTAGCCTCGTCGAAGTCTTCCTTGATCAGATATAGCTTATCGTCGATGACTTCGGAGATCCATTCGCCATCTGTGCAAGGTAAGTGCGTGTTTACAGTACCACAAATTTGTTCACTTACCTCTGTGGAACACGAAACCGTACACCCCAACTTTCTCATCTCGAGCGACGCAGACTCGTTGTATCAGTTCTTCTTTGTTGCTTATTGTAGCGAGCGCGGCCATAAACCAGCAGTCTCCATCGTTGCCTTGGCGTACATCGTTGGCGGTGGCGCCTCCTATATAGAATTGGGGATACTCAAAAATGTCCTGTTGCCCTTGTCAGCTGTTGAAACATAATAAAATCGGTATGTACTACCTCTACCCTCTTCACAGACATAGGCTGGTAATCCGCCTGCTCCTTGTCCAATCCTGTTAAGCAGTCAGGTGGGGTATCTGCTAACGCTTGTGATCGTTTGAAGTCGGCTTCAATGTCAAAATGCGGGTCCCGGTACTTCTGATTTAGTCGGCGACACTCTTTGACGATCTTCGCCACCTTGTTCCGGCAAGACTCTACAGCCTGTTCATAGGATGCGAGGGCATTGACGCCAGGTATCGATCCCTTGGGGGTGTGTGCAGCTGCACGTTTTGCGTATAGGTTGTCTGGAAGGATAGTGAATATCTTGCCAGGGTGTTTCGTTGTAAACTTGTCCCAGAAGTCATCGATGCTTCGCTGGGGGGCGTGTTTTCGGGCAGTAAGTCGTGAACGTGGAGCCATAGCTGTAATTGGTGTAGATGTGTGTGGTTCTTGTATCATACTCGGTGCTCTCGAGTGTGGTCTCGAGTGTGGTCTTGAATGCGGTTTGATAATGTTGATGAAGTCGTTAGTACTCTGGGAGTCCATGGTCATGCCTTTGCCAAAGCGCTCAGAGGCGTGTTGATCTGCGGTGGAAGGAGTATGGTAGCCATTGGGGGCTTAGAGAACGATTATAAATTATTTTTGAAAGTGAGAGGACTTTTCAGCCCCATCCGAAGCCTGTCGAGCTCATGGCTATGGCGAGGTATGTTTAGTGCTGAGAGAAAAAGAGTGGGTCGGTCAGACACGAGGACTCCGCTCGGCACAGATGCTGGACCCCCGCTCTCTAAGCATAGCGAACTAGCGCCGTAGTCAGGGTTGTGTAAGGCGCTTCGCTGGACATGGAAAAGGCGGGTGAGCAGCAAAGCGTCGAACAGCCCAGCTGCAATGTCCTGCACATGGACTGCAGGGCTCTTTGCGTGAGCGAATGAGCATGTTGAGTCTGGCTGCAGTACTGGAACGTGAGCTTCCTGGTCGTTGCACACGGGACGAAAATCCATGCATTTGGCTAAAGTTGGATTTGGGGCGGAGCGCGATCCCAAAAAAGGCTAAAGGTCGCCCCAAGCCTGACCGACTTCATCCCCTCCCATCTCGCCCTTTGAATGGCGTCTCGTAGTACTCATGGAGGTGAGTTGTCCAAGTCGTCGACAGTACTATGCATACCGCAATGGTTGCTGCAGCTCCAGCCAACCTATCGGCTCCTACCAAACACAGAGGTAACAACGCAGCCTCCCTTGTGATTGATGAGAACCATATCAATTATACCGCTAGACAAATTAGTTATCGTATGACATTGCCTTTTCACCTGCACCCGAAACTTTGCGTGCTCAACAACTTGTCCTACAGCAAAGTGGCGGGCGTTTTTGGGTGATGATGAGAGGTCGCCGTGATGAATTGGCAGCATAGGTAGAGGGTCGATAAAGTCTAGAACCAAATGCTGTCTACCAGTAGGAATAAACAACAAATGTGGCTTTCCGAGCCTGCGCCTATCGATAACGAGGGGATGGCATACCAAGTCGGTGTTGAGCACTTGCTTGTGAAGGTCAGCAACCTCTCCCTAGGAGGATTAGAACATCCAACATCTTTCAAATGCGCGGGCAATCCATTACTTCATTTTTTTACCCACTACGGCTGTGCCTGCATAAGTCGCCGCCCTTAGATTGTGGGCTGTCGCCGATCCATACCATGTAGCGCTAACGGCTGAACTGTCTCTTGATCCACGCACCTAGGTAGGTATTGATGTTCTGCTCCATAGAACCAGAAACGCAAGCGATGTACTCTTTCATCAGGGGTGGTCCATTCCGAGGTAGGAGTGCAGCTTGGGCCCTGTGTCTCAGCCCTATAGAACGGTGCTGCATCCTGCACACCCAATCCTTCAGCCATCATCTCACCGTCCTTTGCAGGCTGTGGCGAATCATAATTTGATATACACGATGACTGTTGAACGCAACCACAACCTTACTACCCTGGAGCGGTGATTGGTGAAGTGGAAGATTTGGGATGGGTGATCAGGTAGTGACCGCACCAGCCCCCATGTTTCCCCCACTTCGAATGACTGTAAGGTACGGTACCCAGCTAGGCAGACATAAGCAGCCAGTTCGGTTGGCACGGTACCAACCGATGACCTTTTTTTCTTTATCGGGTATTTGCGCACCTGGTACATGGTTCGGGTCAGATAAGACAGATTGACGTCAATCTCAGCGGTTCATGACGGTGTAGGCCAAACCTGCAGGGCACTGGGCGCTCTCTACCACCAGCTGTCCTGAAGGGTAGAGCGGGCAAAAAAACTCTTCTTTGGGTAATAATAAGGCACATTCCGCACTCATTCCGGAACAATACCGACAGTGGACGGAGTTCGCGATACTATCAATGCAAGGCTGCAAGCCATAAGATGAGCGGTGTGGCGCTAGCAAGCGCACTTGCAGGGTGTTACATCCTCACATCAACACGACTTTCTTTTCTCAACGTCATTCTCCACTGTGACCCCTTACTTACAGTCGATAGTTGGCCAGTCTGCTTCAGCCTTTCTGTTTCAAACTATGACGAATTTGCGACTCATCCTTTTGACTGTTTCCCAACATTCTATTGCTCACGTTACTGGTGGCAGAGTGTGCGGTTAGCCGAGTTCCAGTCAGCAGAAATGACTGCATAATGATGCAGCTAGGCATCTGTGAGCCAAGATTATGAGCACATGACTTCTTTTATCTAATCGTCTTGGCTTAGGAATCAGTCAACTCTACGTGCCCAATCTTGTGTTTAGACCTTGCCTTATACTAGTAGCTTATATAATGTTGACACACAGAAGCAAACTCATCAAATCTTACCTAGGTAGTAGTGCGGCATGGGTTGTCTAGCGTAAGCTCATTATCAAAAGCTATAATCTCTCTCCTTGGTTGCTCCCATACTTGGGCATTGTAGAGGGAGCTCTACCCACTCTACCCGGTAGGGTAGAGAAGGTGTCTCCTCTACTCTGCCTGGGTAGAGGAGAGAAGAGGTGGGTAGGGCTACCCACCTCTACCCACCCCTGATTGGTTAATTAGATCTTATCATTTGATAAGATCGTAGGATTGTGGATGCTGAAGCCCTTGAGTCACCTAATTTTATTGATTCTGCTTAATATATATTGTGTTGACCAGTGATCTTGTTGGATTGGAGACCCATTGGGCTGGATTTGGCTGGACTGGATTGGATCGCCCATGTCTTGACTAGAACTATTCCTAATTGGGAAACCCGCTATCCATAAATAGTAATTTCTACACCCTACCCACTACTCTACCCACTCTACCCGGGTAGGGTAGAGGAGACCATTCCTCTACCTGGGTAGGGTAGAGAAGTGGGTAGAGCTCCCTCTACTCTACAATGCCCAAGTATGGTTGCTCCCCCCCCAGCAACGTCGACTACATAACCTATCTTAGCGATGTTCTAATGCTTATGTAACCTATCATCTCTGAGCCTAGTTTAGCATGGTACAAAATACACAAAGTCCACATTTGGTGCTTGCAACAGCCAGCAATTTTTTTTAGCGCTCATCAACACCAACGTGAATCCAACTATAGAGGAACAACACCAGTGGCGGAACAACATTATCTTCTCTAGCAATTCAAGTCTCATGGCGCAGCCAAATAGCTTCGTTTACAATAAAAATTTATTCTTCAGCTACGTCTTCATGCAATCTTAGAATTTCACTAGAAAATTATACCAAGCGTAGGCATATTGTTGATCGATTTGTTCGTGGCAGTAGTTCGCGTTTCTAGCACTCACCTTTATAATATGGCTTGACATAGACGGGATCTACGCTCCAGAACTTCACTTTGCCGCCGAATGACTACCTAACAAACGGTAAGGCAAGAGATCTAGCAGTTCCATTTAGAATCAAGGCAGCCCACGTACAAGTTAAACAACTCTAGAATGGCAGGTGCAGATGATGCTATACCAAAAGCATGAAGCAGAAAACATCGTGGAATAATTTTTGAACAGCTTTTGTCCTCGCTCGAGTATACGTGGACATTTGAGTGGGTGGGCGAGCTACCTAAGCAAGAAAAGATAGGGTAACGTGTAGGCCACTGTAGTCGGAGGCGTAGCAGCAGCTCTTAGGCTCATAAACTTCTCCCCTTCCAAATATCGAATCTGTTCCTCATCGCAAATGATGGCTCGCTCCGCGTAGCCCGACTCGCTGGAGATATGGGCACAACTTTGAATCAACCCGATTTTACTTAAGTACCTAATGCACAATAAGTATATAAATATGTAGTTGAATAGTCGAAATATAGCTGGAGTAGCACTTAGATTCAGTAATTGTTTTAGTTTAATGTTAGAGCGGAACATCTTGCTTCACTACGCATCTTCTGTCTCAAGCTTGGCTTCGTGCTTCCTTTCTGCAGCACGCTTCTTACCTTCCCGCTTATAATGCCAATAGAACAGGAACACAAGAGACGTAGTTGGGACAGTGAAGGCGAACCACAGCCAGATGCGTGAAACGGAGGAGAGCCAAGTATTGCCACTCATGAAAGGCATCGAAAATAGTGCCTGTCATACGTCAGTCGGGTATAGACTGAAAAGTGAACTGGAAAGACGCACAGCAATCGTGGCACCAGGAAGGAAGAACATCGTCACAACGGCAATCTGTTTTTGTATCAGCCATACAAAGGTCGCTGTAATACAAGTGCCACACTCGGTTGTCAGGAGAATAGAGGGCAAATACCGTTTTCATGGAGAGGCTGTCTTTTTGCATCTCCTCTGAGAGACGCTGAGAGGTCTGCGTGTCTGTCTGTATAGCGCGTAGAACAACTCTCATTGCCCGTGTGTTCGCGATCTGCATTCTGTTGAAGAGCTATAAGCAAATGAGTCAGTGCTTCAGAGGATGCACAAAACCACATCTATCAGCTTACCAACGCTAATATGTTGCTAACTTTCTTTTCGAGCTCTTTGCTAAAGTCATTTGTGGCTGCGATTTGCGATGCTGTCTGCTCTAGTCCATGTACGGTCCTTCGGTTCGCATCATCGTATTCGTTGTGCATCTGGCGCGTTTCCATTAATTGAACTGTGACGTGTGCGATGGTTGCCTCTAGGGAGTTCAGATCGGATCGATAACGATGCAGATGAGCTGCTATGGCATGGAGCGCTCGATCTAATATGGCATAGAACTCCGTTGAATCGCCCTCGCTGTCCATTTCGTGTTGTAGGGTTTTCTCCTAAGTTTCATCAGTTCCCAACGTCCTATTTTCTCACAGATTTCCCTCTTACATATGCGATGAGCTGTTCATTAATACTGCTTATTGCGTTGGTCCACCACCTAGATACGCTTGTGAAATATACTAGATGCGGGAAGTATGGGGAAAGGGCGCATTTCACTCTCGTTGCACGGTCAATCGCTTCCGCAATTCGGACCTCAGGTTCTTCGACGACTTTAGCCCATCGACCATCCAGCATATTGAAGATGACAAAAGACGAATTTCTAGTTGAAATGTCATGACTAGAGTGGACTGCAATACAAGAACCTCTGATATCCACTTCTGCATCAGGAAGGTGAAGATAGTTGAATGGGTCCATCTGGTTGCTGGTGGATGCACTTGCAACATGCCCACTTCTTTTGTCGGTGCACCGAACTTGAACTCTAACGGGTAATAAATACCAATGACCGTAGCTATTCGAACTAGAATCTGAGGAAAGCTGGTGGTATCCATGGCCATGTGGTAGGAAGTGTCTGCATAATGAATGCACAAACGACGCGGGTATTTTGCAGCATTGGACAAGGTGTGTAAAGGATGTGGGTGAGATACGCAACTTGTTTGCATTCGGTGGAATAGCTGTGTTACGATCTTTCACAAGAAATTTATTGATGAAGCTAGAACGTCAGTGGGTTGTAAAGAGGTTTCAAAATGAGGCTTCGAGTCAGGCGTACTAGAAACTCCATGTATTGCGAAGTAATGCCAGTCCCTACAGCGGCTGTTAGCATTTCGACGGACTTTATTGCCACAATTATTTGCAAAATGTCTACCGTCAAATGGTCACTCAATTGAGTATCGTTCAATACAGCCTCATGGGAATTGGCCTCCGGCTCATAGGTGATCCGATGAACAGACGTCTCATCGCACAACAAAGAAGGCGCAAAATCACGAAACGCTTTCTCAACTGCACTGAGATGTTCGCTAGATGTCCGGGGTCATTGAAGTTCTGGTCGAGAAACGGACAAGTGGACATACAGCTCTGGTTCCACATAGTCTCGAGCCCGCAACCAAGCCATGTCTCAAAGATGTCGGCCTTAATACTTGCGGATGCAGGACCTCCTTTTCGAAGATTTTGAGGGTCGTAAACATTCGTTTTCACATAACCATGGCGCCGGCCATGCTTGTATCTGTTCAGCTGCGCAGCAAGGCGCGTACCTAGTCTGGGCGGGTGGCCACAGCCCCGTCATGCGGCCTGTTAGCGAGCACTGCCACCGCCACTTATTCAATCGCACAACCCTTACCGTGTCCGTGCGCGCAACGCGCCACTTCACGCAACGCGCCACCCAACACCAAAACAGCTTATTTAAAAATGAAGCTTTTGAGCTACTTACAATAGCTATTATTGCGAGATATTGCAGTAGAGTAGTAATTTGATGCTTGCGATCAACCTGTGCTACTTGTATTTACATGGTAACTTGACACTGCGGCCGTGGCGCGTAGTTTTGAGTGGAGCTGCTGATGCAGCTTCTGGGGACTCCTCACTGCCCACAGCATCAACCACCTGTTTCCGACGCTTGATATTCTGTCTGGGTAGAGTTGAAGCTTTCCTCTTGCCCTTTTGAGATAATTGGAGAGCCTTCTCAGCTTTCTGAGCCTCTCGTTGGCGGGCGCGTTCAGCCACTTGTTTGGCCTTCTCAGCCTTCTCCTTCTCCCTCACCACCTTAGCTGCCTCTCTCGCTACACGCCTCTCCTCAGCTATCTTAAGCTTGTATAGCTTAGCAGCCTTCCTAAGCTCAGATCTCTCAGCTTTTTGGAGTTGTAGCTCTCTCTCCTCACGCTCCATTACTCTCCTACGAGCACGTGCCTCTCTAACCTTCCTTGGTGACCAGATTATAGCTCCACCATAATACTCTTGGCGTTGTTAAAGATTAAGAGGGTTGCTACGCTTCTTATACTTCTTCTTAATAGCCAGCGCCTCTTTAAGCCCCTTAATCTCGTGTTGGAGTAGCTGGATCTTAACTAAGATAGAGTGGAGCGAGCGACTAAGCTTCTAGGCGTCCTTCCCACCCCAATCTTTCGCTGTAGATCGCACAAGCCGGTCTAATTTTCGCCAGTCAGATCCACTTAGGATTGACGCAGAGCTCTCTCATAACTCCTGCCTATCTGGAGTAGTATAGGCAAACCTATCAAGTATAACGCTGGAGTTGATAGGTAATATACCAGTTACTTCAAAAGACTTGAGTATTGTCTTCTTTTTAAAAGAACTTGTCCAAGACTTCCAAAATAAAGAGAAGAAGTCTCCTTTTATAATTAGGACTAGTGCTTAGCTCTTATAAGTGTAGATTGAGAGCTCAGCTGAGTACGCAGTTGAGAGAGGCTTAAACAATACTACGTCAAGCGGCTGTAGCCTATAAGTTGAATAAGGAGGAAAGATAGCTAGGATTATCTTGTTCTAATCATAATACTCGATAAAATCCATAGTAACGTGAGATCCATGGCCATTAAGGATAAGTAGCTGGTAAGATCGTCGAGCTTTTGCCTTAGTGTAGCGATTAAACACCTGCTCAAGCCAGGCAATGCCTATATCGTTATTTGTCCAGCCTGACGGTAATAAGGTAACGTATACTAAGTGCTTTCCTACCTTAATATCTTCAACCCAGCTTAATTGTATTAATCCAGAATCTAACTAATAGATAAGGCTTAGCGGCAACGCTAACCCATCAGCGCATACGCATGCTAGGAGGGTAATCCATTCACGTAAGCCATCTTAGGTAGATGCTCTAACTTCTTTTCTCTCCCACATCCGTTTACTAAAGACTCGTTTTAATCAGCTAGTAATTCCAATTAAGAAGCCCTTCTCATCCATATTATACGTGTGACGTAGCTTAATACTATACTTAGTAATTTTAGACTGTAGGTAGTCAAAGTATAGCTTGTATTTAGCCCCTAAATCAGCTTGGTAGCGATTGCTGTCTATGCCAGTTGCCCAGCGTAAGATAAGATAGACGTTGTGTCAGTTGATGAAGCGAGTAACCCAGCTCTCGCTCACTAGCTCCTTAGCTACAGCTGACGCAAAATTCCGTATCATCTCTCGTGTAGGTGGTATACGTCGCTCTGTAAGCCCTTCAATATATCGTACAAGCTCTAGCTCTTGTTGTGGGCTAAGTTTTTGTTGGGTAGAGGCCTAGGCTTGTTTCGGGCGTGATAGACCTTGGTGTCTTCGCGTTAGGGTAGAGCGTATAACACCATATTTAGCAGCAATCTTTCTATACGAGAAGTCTTCTCCTGGCTCTTGCGATATAATTTCTGCTAGCGCGTCGTCAATTGGGCTCATATTGGTGGAGTTATTGGGTGTTGAAGATGAGGGGTTTGGTGTTGGGTGGCGCGTTGCGTGAAGTGGCGCGTTGCGCGCACGGACACGGTACTGCTTTTTCTCTTGCCAGATGATAAGGACTGTAGCCTACATAGTACGTAACGTCTCTAGAAAATCATTTAGCATGGCGAAATCTCGTTTCTCGAAAAGAAAGTCAGCCCTCGAGCCTGGGTGGATTCTTGATGGGCCACAGAGTGGGTCAGTTACGCCAACAACAACATCCAATGACCAGAATCAATCCCTACCCCCAAGCTCAGAGGAGCAGCACAAGGCGGCAGCGCCTGCAAGCCAGGAAAACAACGACCCGACAGCAAGCAAAGTCGATCCATCTAGCGCCCATAATGTGTACAATGCTTCATTGCCCACTTCGCAACTGCCATGCTCGCATCCACCGGGACAGAAGAAAAAATCACGATACTCGAAATCTCACGCATCGGGCTGGACTCTATCATCAGCCGAAGCTGACCCGGACACGCAAAGTACGAAGATAGCACAAGGGACAGCTAAAGTAATGTCGTGGACACGAAAGTTCATAGGCGCTAATATGTCCATTAAAAAGCCAGACGAGATGCCCTCACCGAAATCAATGGTTCCTCCAGCCCCGACTCAGATGCAATTCCCAGCACAAGTTGTACTGCCGCACATAAGGGGCAATCGCTTTAGCAATTCAACTTCTCAAAGCCCAAACAGTGGCGCAGATGTTCCCGCGCGAGTCCCATATGTTGCTTCGGGTTACACACCAAACTGTTCGCCTGATTATAACTTCAAGGCTGAGCCACAAAGTCAAGGACGATCATAAATTGCGATCTGATATCTGCTCCGCGGGCAGCAGCCTTACCCCTCACCGGTGAAGCAAGTTGTCGATGATAGGTCGCAGACGGGCGAGGCTGAGGCCACACTTTAGGCAAAGTTGCAGCTTGCGCAGCGCGCGCATGCATTCCCTCGTCACTGAATGGGCTGCTCAGCCCCCACAAAAACTATATATTTCTCCATTCTGCTGCGTCCTTAATCGATTTCAACCAAAATCATGGAAACCACAACACCTGCTCACGAAATTTTCGAACCTACAGAACGTGCATTACCTCTAAAGAAAATCAAGAATGCAAGCTATAGTCGTACGCGTATGCTCCCTGATATGTTTCACTTATTGACAACCTAGCGCAGGTCTCAGTTTGAGCTCCATTCCGCCCAAATGGCCGTGGCACAAGAGCTCGCCGACAGCCATAAACTCAGCATTAGGGTCTTCAAGTACAGGTGACAAAAGCCCTCGTTGGAAGTATTTAACAAAGCGGGACGGAAATTCATCGAAAAATAGTCTTGGGCCACCTACCCCTATTTCAGATGCTCCCGATGGCGTTTCGCCGAAGGTGCCCTCGACCAGGAAGTCGATGGATGACGCGACTTCTTCTCACGAACAACACTCTTCTCTTACCTCGGCGCCCCAAGATGATGACCACCCACCAAACAACACTGATTTATCTAATCTCGATACGATTCCTATGGCTGAAGTAGCCTTAACGATTGCTGTCGACTGTTCAGGTAGTACCAGGGGAAAGGTACTTGAAGAGGAGAAGATAGCAATCCGTAGCATTTCGAACTTACTTTCACGAGAATCGCAAGACAGGGTTCTTATACTACCATGGAACCATGGAGCTGATTCGGCGATATCACTCTCAGAGATGGACGACCTTTTCTCATCTGGTGGTACCGATCCAACCGCGCTGCTTAGGGATAGACATCACCGCCAGGCTTTGCTAAATTCCTCCTTGTGGGTTCTCATAACAGATGGAGAAATCGACAACTACTTGGTCAAGGATTTCGCTTTGCGCATAGGTGATGCTGGCCTACATGGTACTGCCTCGATCATTATATGTGTTGGCCGTGGCGGACATAACCCTGCCGCTTGTAACATCTCGGTAGGAAAGTCCGTGTTTGCTACCGTCCCCGACTGCTTGTTCCTTTTCCATGACATTTACGCCCAGAATGTCTATATCCTCCAATGCAAAGGTCGATTCAAGACTCTCATGCCTAAATCAGAAAGCACAGTTGTCTTGGACGATAACACACGATGGGAGGATCTACCCAAGACCTCCTACGAAGCTCTTCGCGACTTCGCAGTTCCTAGGAAGCGAATATTGATGCCTGATACCGTCATCTTGACCAGTGGCAAAACCTTCAATCTCAACGATATCTACAACGACACGCTTGATGCTTCACTCACGAATGAGATTCTTAGTAATGACGACGATCTAAAAACACTACTATTGACAGCTTCTACGAGAGGTCGAAAAGAGGACGTCAAGAGATGGATAACAAAAAAGAAGCTGCGCGTAGCTGATCCCATGTGGGCCCCGCGAGTGGACATTGAACATCGTGCCTTCAGAAACACGGAGAAGGTGGTGGATGCTTTACGGAATTCAACAATCGGGGTCATATCCGTTTTCCAACAAGAGCTCCGGTTAGCGCACGACGCAAATTGGAACAACCTTACCGTAGGGATTTCCGAGGAGAAACAACAAGCGAAGACTCGCGAGGAGGTCATTGCTGATGCCACTGCACGACTTCGTCTCGATGACCGGCTGCCCGGAAGTCCAGTGTTGATGGGTCCAGTTTCACCATCACTCTCGGGTGGTTCTTACCAAAGATCCAAAGCGTATACACCAGCGGATATCGAGCATAAACCTTTCTATCCCCCGACGCGGCCGTCAAGTCAAAAGGTTGTCGTGCCATCTCTACCAAGCCCTGATATTTTGTTTTCACAAGGGTTCAAATTTGTAAAGAAGACAAATTATTATTCATCTATTACCAGCGAATATCTCGACGGTGTATGTCCCTTGTGCGAACGAGGAGGCCAAGTCATGGCGCTAATGCTCAAGCAACCCGATGATCACAAGCCTACGGACAACTATCCCGTTTTACAACAGCACGCAAAGCACAAGTATCCCTTTGTTCTTGGAAATTTCCCAGATGTTGATATTGTATCTCCCGAAATATATTGCGAAACTTGCAGTGTATACTTGGTGCAATATGGACAGTCGCCCAAGGCCGATCGCGTGCTTGGGGCATTTCCTCTAGTGCAGACTCACGGTAGCGCACATGAGTGCAACTTGCAGCGTTGGTCGCATACCCTAATGGAAGCCTTTGGAGGCAGGTTTCACGAGGATATTGTCCTCTCAGTGTTCATTTCTGTTCTCTACAACACCCTTGACGATCTAACGTCTGTTGACTCAGGCGAAAACACACGTGTCACACGAGCTATCCAATGGACTTGCAATAATCTCCTCCGGTCCGTGATGGTTTCCAGCGATACAGTCTCCATACCCCTCGGAGAGACCCCTCCCAAGAATCTCAACCAAGCATATTCTACTTCGTCTGTCCCATTAGTAGACACCATCCCGAGACTCATGAATAATGCGCTGCATGGACGTGGACCACTCATCAGCTACCCTCTTGACGGTTTCCTGGTCTTGATACTTGCCGCTCGCGACGTGGATCACGAAGACTGCACACGAGAAAGTCTGCGATGCGTAGTCTGGCTTCGGCTCGTGATGCTCATGGCAGAGTCACATTATGCTCTTATGAACAGGGTGAGCCGCGAAAAGGCAAAATCCAGTCTACACAACATATTGCAAACTCAGGACGCAGAGATTGAGAATGGTGATCAACAATCGACGTTGAAGACTTCCCCTTTCATCTCATTGAGTGGCACATACCTTCTCTCGAGCGACGACCTAGAGACATTTCAAAGGATGGGCACACTATTCAGCCACATTGGCAATAAATGCGGCCCTGCCATAGCTGTTTTTCTGCACTATCTCTTGGAGTACTCCTCAATGTGCTCCACTGCGGTCGAGTGTTTCGAGCTCATACAGAAGGGCGAAGGGTTGAGGAAACTTTTTGTCGGACCTGAAGAACTCAGTCTGAGCAAGGCCGCTGATCTGATTGCCCGACTGTACGCTAATGACAGAAGACATTAGAAGTGAGGTAAATAGAGAGACTTGGTGCTGTATAACCTACACATTACAGTTCTGAAACCTTATAAGACTCCGTGCAGTTGAAATTCCATGTACATCAGCCTCCCGTGCCAACGACGTCGATCTAGATCAGTACATGAGAGGCATTAGTAACGAAAAACACTTTCTTTCCCACTCGCTCTAGCTCCCGTAACTATAACCAGCTGATGTAGCCACCCTGCATAAAGCGAGCGATTTCTTTAGTCTCATAAGATATTAGCCTCTCTAGCAGTGCTACCGGATTATTTGGTATCAGTAGAGATATTTTACGTGTTGCGACAGTAGCATGAGCTCATGGTGATCTTAGGCAAGAGATAACATCCCCCACTACGTAGCGAGAACCACTCCGTAGCGAGAAAAACTACAGGTACTTAGACTAATAAGCAGCAGAAGCCCTTTCCACATATCTATACCTGTATAATAACAGTTACGTTAAGTGCTCTAGGCCTTCCTTGACCTCCCAACAGCCGCTACTGAAAAATTACCAACCTTATCGTCGCCTACGCGCCTGATTTGTGGAGGGCATTGTTTCATAGAGTGGCAGAACACCTCCAGTACAGCTCCACCACACGGCCTGTATCACTTCTAGTAGTCATAATATTACAGTATACAACCTTCTCGCCTCACTAACACGCTTGTAAGCCACCCTCAGCCCTGTGGCGGCGGTACGAGGATGATTTACGTAGCATCGCTACCCCTATCGATATCTGCTAGTCAACGTAATAATTGCATACAATGTGTTTAAGCTACATCGGAACTTTGGGTCAAGGCTATGGCTGAGGCTCATCCCAAAATAGACTGGGGCAAGCATGACTCCCTCACTCTCAAACCCCTAAAGTATTGTAGATGCGGAAATGAAGGTGGGAGTGGCGATGCTGGCGATTATGTTGATTTATCTGTGACGATAACGCGATAGGCCCAGCCCAGGAAAGACCTAACTGATTATCCCTCACTCGAGAAGTCAGTGGTGGTCTTCGAAGTCGTCGATCTGGATGTATCGGGTGACCTTGTAACCTGACATAGCCACCTTTCCACCTCTTCAGGAAGATTTTGGCTCCCTCGAGTAGCGGCTTGAGTACTAGTCCCCAGCACCGCGTGGAGGTGCCTACCCCATCGCGGGGGCCGAGCAAAACCTCGCGGGTCGTCTGATTGGGGCTGGGCTCTGCGGAGGAAATAAGGTGGTAAGGGAGGCGACGACGGGCCACTCTATCATCCAATTATCGATAAGGCTGGAGCTGGGGCGTTCCAGCAGGTTTTTAGTGTCCTTGGTGTTCCATTGATGCCGCAAAATGCCTCTACACAATGCAATTACAAGGGGGGCTCATGAGCGGGCCAAGTGCGCTCCCTGCTAGCGCTGGCGTAGCTTTAGCCTCATACAGCATAATTTATAAGTAGAGGAAGCTTCCTGAATGTAACGTAATGGTAATAAAAAGAATCAAAATGCCAGTATCAAGCAATTTACAACTCTACTCTACACCTAAGATACTAAATCTTATACGCCAGAACCGTGGCAATTACCCACCAATTCAATATTATATTCTTCAAGATCCAGGTCGAGATCCAGGAACCTGGCTCTCCTCCCGTGAGCGTGATATAGTATATTCTCTCAATCGCCACGCTAGCTGGACTCATCAGAGGATTGCTAGCTCTCTTAATATCTCTCCTAATACAGTTACCTACTCTCTTTAACGTAATACTTAGACGCCTTATAAGTAGAAAGGAAGAAAGCCAAATATTAATATACTAACTAGACAGCACCTTATTACTCAGGCTAAGCTTAATCGCTTCTACTGATAGAAGCTATTTGAAGAGATTACATTCTTAAAAGGAGTCTCTGCTTATAAGCAATCCTTATATAAAGCCTTTAAAAAAGAAGGCTACTTTCGCCGTATTGCTACAGAAAAGCCACTTATTACACCTAAACAACGAGAGGCTAGGCTAAAATGGCTTATTCTTACCTAGAATAGACCTTAGAGATGTAGGCAGTAGTAATTTAGACAGACGAGGCGTCAATTTAAACTAGCGGAGGCCAGACCTTTATCACTAGATCTACTAAGGAGAAGTATAATATTAATTACTATATCCCTAAATTTAGGGGTTATTCAAGCTAGATGATCTTGTCAGATGAGATGAGCAATCCAGTCGAGCTGCCCATGGGGCTGGCCTACGAGCTGGCACACGAGATTCAGATGTCGATCGAGATGGCGATCGATTTGGCACGCGCGCGCACGTGCGCGCACGTGCTCCACTAGCTAGGCGAGCCAATCAGCAGATTCCAGGTGCACCCGGAGTCTATCGGCAACTCGCCAGCCGGCCACATCATCAATGAACAACGACAATCAATCCAGATAATCAATCAATTCAATCATCATCATACATCAATAAATCATCTTTTCACTACGTGCAATAATCACATCCTTTTATCACAATATTATCCAGATCAAGGTGAACCATCAAACCACCTCAAATCTGACAGATCTATAGCAGTATCTCTCATGGAAATAAGGGACCCTTAGTAATTTTTAAAGAAAACTAGTTAATAGAGCTTAGCTATAAGAAGAAGACAATAAATAGCGACTTATATCGTACGTATATATGCCCTAGTATTAAGGCTTTTGCGTGGGAGCTGTAGTAGACGCTCTACTACCAGCCTATTCTTGTAGAGGATAATGCCTTAATTCACTCAGCAAAAGCAACCTGCCAAGCCTAGGAGTAGAACGGCATGATTATAATGGTATGGCCAGCAAACTCTCCTGATTTGAACCCAATTGAGAATGTATAGAGGTTGTTAAAGGGGAGAATATAGCGCAGATTTCCAACAATAAAAGAAGAGGTTAGGAGGTACGTAGAGGAGGAATGGGAGAAGCTCGAGCCTGAAGAATTTGAGAAGTATACAGGCAATATGAGGGAGCGTTGCCTAGCTGTAATTGCTGCAGATGGGGGACCTACAAAGTATTAATAATTACTAAATAAGCACCTGTTTTAATGTGGTAATGTGGCAATATAAGCACTAGCGGGGTGCGCTAGCAGGGAGCGCACTTAGCCCGCTCATGAGCCCCCCTTGTAGATGCACGAAGGACGTATTGGCGCAATGTGCCTAATATATATAGAGCGCCGTCAACGCACTTTGACCTAGCAGCCCTTCCTTTTCGTTCTTTGAATCTATTGTATATGCTCTCATTTTCTGTGTTTTCCCGAGCACGGCGTGTGGACGTTAGGCTGCCGCACACCATGAACGAGAGCGTGCCACTACATCGCGTAGGCCCTCCCACCAATGGACAGCACGCCAATGGACAGCCCGACGGTGGACAGCCCGCCAATAGACAGCCCGCAGATGGACAGCTCGCCAATGATTCAACAACGCCGCAACCGCAAGATGTGTGCGTATGCAACTGGCCAAATCCAGTAAAGCTACCCTTGACCAACATCCTATCAGTCTAAGACCTACCTACATATCAATGAACGAACTAACGGATCATCGCCTAGGAACATAAGCCCCTTCTCAATAAATATTACCATCACCTGTTACTGTACTACGCTCCGATCATTGTGGCTGGTGTTGCTCTGGGTCTTTCCGTAAAGAGTATTACCCTGGCCGAGGACGCGAATAGATGGGCCTACTATGCCTACGAAGCGCAAGTTTTGGGAAATCGGCTATCACTTATGCAATTGTGTTCGCTGAATATTGTAAGCATCATTTTACTCCCTAGTTTCCTTGGATTTCGGTGATAAGAAACTTCTGATAGCTGACTTCATATATTGCCAGACCATATACAACAGTACCTGTATTGAGGTCGCAAAGTGGGCGTGGTACATTGGCTCGGCTAGCGAAGTACTTACACCGAAAGGCTCCGCACACCAGGACCCGCAATATCAAGCCCATCCTACCCGCCAGGTGCTATCCAACGCCAACATTGTTGGAATTTCTGTTGGGGCGGTATCTGGTGTTACTATGGGGATACTGGGGACCATTTTTCTTATGGATTTCTTTCGAGGCCGATTGTAAGCTATTCTTAGGCTGAGTGATACAGTAAATATGCGAAATATAGAGTGATAAATTCATCAAGAGTGTAAAGGCTTTCCCAAGCCAACGGTGGCATGTGTGTTGTACGAGGAGTGATTTAAGGAGTGATTTGGCACAATGGGAGTGGTCAATAGCAGGTGATTTACCGGAGATAATAGTCCAAGGAACCATATTACGTTAGAAGTGATGCATCCAAAATCTCTCTCAGCAATGGAGTGTCACGTGCGGCGATTCCTCGCCATTTGCGGGTCTACCCAGCGAACCTCTAGCAAGCGTGCAACAAAGCGAACAGACTGGGACATGGCACCGAATCTAGCAGCCTCTCAGCGCAACCTGATTCATAACATGGTCGTCAGTAAGTCGCTCACTGGCCCCCAAATGGCCGACATAGCTGGCTGCAGTGTCCGTTCCGTCAAGCATATCCGCTCAAACCTCCGCTCCTTCGGGACCGTCAAAGCACCGTGGAACGGCGGCGGACGCCCTCGATCCATCACTCCCTCGATGCTTGATGTCCTCCGCGAACACCTTCCTGAGAAGCCCGACCAATACCTAGTAAGAGTTTAACGGTGGTGCCATAGGGAAGGGACGCTGTTTCACTAAAGAATAAGGCTTCCTGCGAAATAGGCGCGAAGGCGACACTGCGCAACGTAATTTTTGGATAGAAAGGGTTCTAGATATCTAGGAATAGCTGCAGCACATGACCTCTAATTTAATATAGATACCTAGATATAAGGAAGAGTTATTGCTGCGTTGAAGTCTAAGTACCTATAGTTTTTCTCGTTACGGAGTGGGGGATGTTAGTTTGATCGCGCTCGAAACATACACCATTTGTAACACGGGCGTTTTACTTCTTAGATCACAGTAATTTGGAATGAAGTTGAGTCTACAGGTTTATTAATAGCTGTAGAACATCTTTCTGATAGATAATTATGAAACCTTAGTGTGTGTAGATTCTGTATTGCTATGAAGTACCCATGGTCTGTCACAAGGTTCCGTCACAGGTGTTGTTCGCTACAGGTGGATGCACATTAGTTACTTATTTTTACTTCAAAAATTTATCTTTAGTTCGCAAAAGTAGAACTGTATCGTCTTGCAGTCCGTTTCTGCTGGATGGTGCCCGAATTTGATGCTTATATGATAATAAAAAATGTTATTTTTGAACCACTTCAATACCCAAAACTCCAATGATTAAACACTATCTCAGCGGCCTCTAGTCTCTCTACCCCTAGTACCTCTACCTTGCGGACAAGCACGTTGCTGATGCCCAGTCTAGCCACACCCAGAGCAAGCGCCAGGGTGCTGCTGATCCCTTTCCGGCTTTGATGATCTAGCACCATGCCCTTTGCTCTTATTCGACCTATGATTTTTCTTCTCATCTTCTGATGTCTGCATCTTGATGCGCTCAGCTTGTGCCTTTTCCTATAATACTCGAGTAACATATTCATCAATGAGTGATTCTTCTTCCATTTCCATCTCTTTATGAAGCTTGCTATAGTATTCTAAATCATTACTAGAAGATGGTGTTGGTGGAGTTAAAGAAAATGGCAGGTAAATGCTGGACGTCAGTATCGAGCCTTGGCTTCCCACTGAGTGCTTGCGGTCCAGACTCGGATGTCTAGAGGAAGGAAGTATTTGGTGAAGATGTTGAAACTTGCTTGAGTCGATTGAAAGAATTCTTTGGGTATATTAATATTGCCATTTTGTATCTCATGGACCGATTTGTGAGTTACCGTTCCAGATCCGCCATTATCCTCACGTCTCTACTAAATAAACCCAGTCCAGTGCACCTATAATGCCGCCCTTTGACGTAAAAGCCCCACTAGCAGTGATACTGCCTAACGCACGATTCTATCGGCTTGAGTTACCAGTATGAGAGTAAAGCTGGTCAAATGCCTCACAGTCTCAAAGGCTGATCCAGGTGTGCGATGGGTCCCACGCATGAATCAGTAGTTTTCCAGATAATCTTTTTCCAGATAGTCTTAGTTGCCTGCTATCCATTTTCCCGACCCTCTGCCTCCTCGTCCCCCTCGATTGCGCCGATTACTGAATGTAGTTATTCCATTTCCATCACTTTGTCTGTGAGTATTCCTATTGTTTCCATGTTTGCTGCCACCGTCGTTTTGATTGTGATTAATATTGCCATTTTTGTTCTGCCAATAAATATTTCTGACGTCTTTTCCGTTATTTTCGTTATGATTTCGATTTTTATTTCCAACCCCATTACCGTTGTTGTGAGGTCGAAGATTATAATTTTCCCAACCCATTAAATGCACCCCAATCATCCCCTCTCCTATTTTTATGCGCTCTATTTTGATTACTTATAGTGTCGTGATGTTGATGTTTTTTCTTGATCAGTTCCTGGGCTAGGCTCTCGATCGCGTCCTGGGGCCCGTCCTGGAAATGATTGATTTGGGAGAAATTATCCTTATTGCCAAATGAATTGAATTCACTCATTTTTGTGTTAGCAAGATTTATCATCTTACCAATATTGGCAGTTGCATCAAAGAGGTTACTTGGCTTGGCCACTCCCATCGCTATGCGAGACCACCAAATATTCAACATTTCTTCCATACTCTGAACGGTAGAACTTTTAAAATGTGACTGTGATATTTCCTCGCCCGTAGACCATATGATGGAGTGAGTCAGTTTCTCAGAGTTGTTGTTGAGGAGTTTTACCAGTTCAACAAGGTTGTTATATCGTAACTCGTTGTATGTCATCCCTTTAGCTTTTACCAACACTTCCAAGAGTGCACTCAATTGTGAATTGAGCTTCTCCGCTTCGATAGAGACCGGCCCTGTATTATTCGGAATCGTCTTCAGGTCGTGACTCTTATTGCACTTATCCCCAAATTTGCAATGACCTTGGGAATAATGGAAGCAAATTTCGGGTTTCGGGTGTGTCATCTTATCAATAGCAGTATTTTGGTTAGTTTGAAATGGGTTGCTAAAGCGAATACCTAAGTTTTCGGTCCAGGTATTGTTGTTTAAGCCTCCACGACCATTTGATGCCTTACTGGCAAGGGATTTCCTTAGACTGTTAGTTCAATGTAGCGAAGCCAACACCTATAGTAATTTACCTTCGCTGATTATCGTAATCCCGATCTTCTTCCATTGCCCAAGAGAATTTCCGGTCACCAATTGCCCCAAGAATTTTTTTATCTACAACCGAAGTACCCAAAGCGTTCGTTGGAGGAGTATTTTCTTTTTGCATGGCCTTTTCTTCTTTTTTCCTCCGGTCCTTTCGTTTCCTGTTCAGTCTATCGAGAAGCGGATATCGTGAGGCCTTTAGACGCTCTTCTAATCCTCCGAATCCCCTTTGCACAACTGATGCCATAATCGCTGAATGATACCGAGTTTCGTCCGCTTTGAGAATGTAGTACATCTCATCCATTGTCATTGGCCGAATTCTTGCTTTTATTGGGTAGAACTTATCCCGTAACCCATTCTGCAGTGCACTAAATTGTTTGGGATCTGTCTTCGGGGGAAACTTTCCCCGAGTTGGTTGTCTCAAATCTTTGCTAGGCTTACTGAGATCTGAGTACGGTTTTGGCATCGCTCCACTACGCCCACCAAAGAGCTTGCTTTGGACGCCCATTTTCAGCAACTTGTGGCCCAGGAGCTCCGAGATTAGACGTGGGTGTTCTTGCGGCTGCGCTACGATCGGGAAATAAGGAGGTTGCGTAGCCACCATAGTGTCAAGCCTTCGTACGTAAATTTTCAATGTATCAGCGAGGTCTTCGGTTGCTTTCACTGCCACCTTATCGGCCTCATTGTTTTGTTGTACAATCATACTTACAGCCTTCAAGACTGTCCTTTCAAACTTACTTGAAGTGGCTGTCGGCTCTCTTTTACTATGTATGTCTTCCGTCACATAAGAACTTTCGCTGCTAAAACAATTATAATCCTTACCAGCAAGTGTAAGGTCTTTGAAGGAATTTATTGGAAAAGTTGGGTGACCGTTTTCTTCGTATTTTCTTGGCACAGATGAAATTTTAGAGCTGTCCCTCTCCTGAGATGGTGTGGATCCGATCATTGTGTATCCTGTCGACTCGTCACGTACAAAAGAAGACTGCGGTAGAGCCTTCACTGTAGTTTTGGAAGTCATTTTACCTTTCTTCTTCTAGTGTCGAAGGTATATCGACGATTGAGTGTATGGTTTGGTTATTGATATATGCTGCTTAGTAGTGAGCAATTTATAGTATGTCATGTAGCTCGCTTTGCGCGCTCTGAGGTCTGCACAGCCCGTGACTTGCTGTAAGTTGATTGTTCAGCCAAAGTGGGACACCGAGAAATTATCCTCTGGTGCTTTTCAGGTAATACAGTAGACTGCAATAACTCTTCGTCGGAGGATTCAAATTATGGTAAAGCTGCAGAATATAGTGATGGGTCAACTTCCTCCCGCCCGGGAACATTCAACAGATTGACAAATAGCTCTAAAATCAAGGATTCGTATTCGCACCAAGCAGGGCAGTTGGTATGTGAGAAGGTCGTCCTCGTTGGGTAGGGTAGATTTAATAAATATGTAGATTTTTTACTGTGAATTGAAAACTGAACTTTAGGATTTTAGTAGGCAACGTTAGTTGTTGTAATTCTTCTGTATTCTACGTATCCCGACACTTGTGACTTAGCATGTTGGAGTGTTTAAAGCTCACAGAACGGGCATTATTTAGCGAGAAGAACGCAGGAAAGCAGTGTAATGAAAATGAGCTTTGTAGAAGACTTGATAAATCCTCATGAACATGCAAAACAGCTTGGTATTGGAGGAGTAATGTTAATACTTTTGTGTTGTCGTCTAAATATGCGAGCATTGTGTAGTCGTTGGTATGGTGGAAGGATGACAACGGGTCATTGCTTGAGATTTTCTCACGTCTCTTTACGGCACATTTGAATGTGGCACAAAGACATTGTGTTAGCTATCAAGATGGGATCAGAGCAAAAGATCACTGTCTCCATTACACAAAGACAAACTGTGATGGATATTGTTGCGTTCTAGGGATGTGACCACTTTAGCGTGGGCTGAGAACAAAGAGATCCGCTCATACGACAAAACTTCATTAGCATTTAGGTCTTTATGTTACACGTGACTCCGTACAAGTCGTCAAACACTCCATGGCCTCTTTGAAATACTTGATTACAACATGAGAAGAGCTGCAAGCCCACCGAAAAAGCTTGCGCTGAGTGCTCCAGAGCCAATTCGCATCGCAGCACCCGTTGGCCCAGGTGACGAAGGACGAGCCGAAGTAGGTGCAGTGCCATTGCCAGATCCTGGGGTGCCTGACCTCTGTCGATCAACGGCCTCAATGCGCTTATCAAGTTTGATGTTCACAGGGCTTTTAGCCTTGATGTACCGAATCAAAACATCGTCTTGCGTGTCAAGGGTGATGAAGTCTTTGACAGGAGCGAAGAAGTTGTCACCTCCACCGGCAATGAAATCCAGGGTAACGATTTGATATGTTGTGCTGTTGTCGAGAGGTTTGTTTCCAATGCTGACTGAAATGAGCCTACTGCCATTCGCAGCTTTAGGGTTGTGCTCAATTTTAATGCCTTGGCTGACTTGTACGAACGAAGTGACTGGTTTTTGGTTTGTGATACTGACACCCGATGCAATACCTTCGAGAGCTTCCCACAGCTGCTTGCCGGTCAAGCCAATCTGAACGATAGCGTTGCCAAAGGGAAACGCAGTAAGAACTTCTCCGCGCGTAATCTCGCCCTCCTCAATCGTAGAACGGACGCCCCCAGCGTTGATAAGGGCAAAATCAACCTGTTGAGTATTGTTCTTGCGGTATTCGAGCATCGCATCAGCCATGAAATCGCCAAGCAAGCATTCTTGCTTCTGGCAAGTCTTCTGGTCAAGTTCGACTTGGCTGGTACCAACAACCTCAGCGGCGAACTTCTCAAAAGGACCGCGCCACTCTTTGACTTGAGCTTGGAGCGTGGGCTCCTTAGCTGTGGTATTGGTTATATGAATGGGCGCACCGTGATAAGCTAGAATCTTGCCCTTAGAATCGTATGTGACATCGATATAGCCAACATACTCGCCCCATCGGTAGGCAGTGACAATAAAGACCTCATCTCCATCTTTATTTTTCTCAATGGTAGGGTACTTTCCCTTGGCCTCGGGCATATCCCCAAGTAAAGTGTGGCTATGGCCGCCCATAATGAGTTGAAGACCGGTGGTAGCTTTTGCGAGTTTTTGATCCTCTTCGTATCCAATATGCGTGATAGCGGCGATCCTGGTGATATTGGTTTTTGATTTAATCTCGTTAATCGAATTCTGTACTGCCTCAACGACATCCGAGAAGACGGTAGCCTTGTCAGGACTTGAGATGCCGGGCGTCTCTGGCGTGGTCACGCCAATGATGGCCAACCCTTGCTTCTCAAATATGTGGTACGGCTTAACCTTGCTTGCAACCTTCTTGTTCGCAGATTTCAAATTTGCGCAAACGATTGGAAACGTCAAATTTTGCAAGAAGTCTCCGAGTTTTTCTTCACCACCATCAAATTCGTGATTGCCAAGCGTCTTGTCTAGAATTAGCATATCTCATATCCCTAGTAATGTGTTTTCTATTTTTTGGGGGGATTGCTCACCATGGCATCGAACTTGAGTTGATTGAGCGTCTGAGCAATTTTCTCTCCGCCGTAGAAAGAGTAAAATAGAGTACCCTGAAACTCATCACCAACGTTCAACCAAAGGCTGTCGTTGTATTTCGGGCGCTGCTCTTCGATTACAGTCCTGATACGGGGGTATCCACCGAAACAGCCCCGTTCAGGCCTTGTGCAGTCGGTTCCTGATGAACTGAATTCATCGAGATGAGCGTGCACATCGTTGACATGGAAGAAAGCTGCGTTCACGTGAGATAAGCCCTCCAGAGCCATTCTCAAGCATGCTTACAAATGTTGTAGTTGCCCTGAGCATCGATACCACGCTTCGCCAACCGGTTGCTATAAAGCGATTCTTCTGCTTGAGAAGTTGCCGCAAGCGCTGACAAAGCGAGCGGTACAGTTGTTGATACGGGAAGCTTCATCTCCACTCTAGCCGTTTGGCCTGACGGTCAAATATGTGAGATCTAAGAAGACGTTCGAAACACAGATTAACTTCATAGCAGCGACTACACCCATTATATGCACATGGTTGGCTAACGGTCTTCTCCGAACCAGTATGGGATATTTCCTTGGCAGTGGCTGTTGCTTAGCTTGGCGCAAGCCTACATTCCTCATCAAGACTAAACTCAGGATGTACCTGATAACGCCGACCCAATCACGACCTCACGTGTGCCATGCGCAAATGATTTGCCGCATATCTTAAGTACCTTGGTAACAATATGTGGATCGATGAGGCAAAACCTGGACACCGGCTCCGTCCCCAGCTTTGCGGAAGAACTAAACACGTAGGCTACGTGCCCTGCTTGTAGGCTGGGACCATGAGCAACAACAAAGAATAGAAAAAATTGACGCCACTGTCGAGGATTCTCTCACCACCTTCATCTCAATAAGACACAATTAATACATAAAAGTCGCGTTGTTCTCTACCTGCCAATTTGTACGAATACCTGCCACGCCGAACCGGAAATAATGGAAACAAGACACTGACAATTCAGCTGCGAAGAAACCAACGCAAAAGACCGCAAAAGAAAAAAAACTCCAAAGATATTGATCGCAACTCAGATAATTGACATCCATAGCAACCACCGAACCACCTTGAGTCTGTCGTACACTGTGAAAGTCCAATTCCAAAGGTTGTGTTCAAGAAATGTATCCTAAAAAAGTCGTGATGAACAGCGAAGTCCCACCACATACCCCGCCCTGCCGAAAAGGACGCCTCGCTTTTTTTATTTGGATTAAAAGATCTGTGTAATGGCTTGTTAGTGTTCATGTAAATGGGAGGGGTGGTACATTACCGGGCGTCTCAAATGAATCTCGATCGAAGGGTGCTCTTGTCTCAATCCGTAACCTCAATCCGTAACCAAAAGTCTCAACCCACGATTACGCCACCCTAGTCGATCACACCTGGACACTGGTCCGCCTGCTGGGGGGCTGAGTAGTTTTTGTGAATCCAGTTCTCCATGGCGGCCAGTGAGTCGAATTCTGGCCAGTTGTCGAGCGGGCGCTTGTCGGGCTTTATCGTCATGTTTGGAACCGGTGTCTTCTTGAACAGCGATCCATATCGATCTCGGAAACTGCCGAAGTGCAGCAATGGCCCACAGTTCATTGGGATGCCGAGTTCACGCGGGTATCTGAGAATGCCGATGTCGTCGGCAGTGATAAACCCCTGGCACTGGAGGCTGATCTTGTAGTCTTTGCTGCCGTAGTCGAGCTGACCGAGTACTGGTTGCTCACCCTTCGCCAGCGCCTCCTTCTGACGACGCTTCTCGTAGTCTTGAACAGACTTGAAGCGGAGAAGGACTCGACGCTTGAGGGCATGTGGACCGGCTCCAAACATGGGCTTGTAGCCAACAGCCTGTGAGCTGCTGGGGTAATCGGGGTCGAGGTTCAGTGCGACCCACTCAGCATCCACGTCAAGCGGTGACATCAAGGTCTCCACAGGTTCGTCACAGTCGAACAGCACAGGTACGACTGGACCTTCGAAGAAGCGAACGGCCTTTGGTGTAGGGGCTGGCACTGACACTGACACCGGAACCGACGAATCGAATTCCGAGGTCTTGTCGGCAACAACCAATACATCATCGGTTCGCGGATCGTCTTCCTTGGGCTTGTCGGCGTTGGAAGCGTCCAGCTTCAGGTTCTCTGCTAGTATCTGACGACTAGCGATCACCTGGGGCCGGGAAGAAGGCTTAGCCGCTTCCAACATCTTGCCCTTGGATGGAACGGACGCTCCGTTAGGCAACTCCTTCTTGGCCTGTACCTTTGCCTTTTGAGCGACAATCTTGACAGTCTTGACGGATTGTCGACCCCACATTGGCCGTGACTGTCTGGCCCGCTTGACGGGAGTCGACGGTGATGCTGAAGGAGTGCTGGAAACTAATGGCTTGTGAGATTGTCTTCATATCAAAACCAATTGTTGGAACTTACCACAAATATCCACCTTTGGCTTGCATTTCCGAGGAATCTTAGAAGGAGAAAGAGGCTTTGGTGGATGAGTACGTAGTCGAGGGTACTGAGGGTCGTGGCGTGGGCATAGCGCAACCCTACTGCCTTCGCGAACCGTTGCAACAAGCTTCTCCCAGCGGGTGAGTTGGCTGCGCATGGAAGATTGCTGATAATGATCGATGGCGGCGTCGAAACTGACATCGTTCAGTAGTTCCGGGTTGTTGTTGATCTCGATCACGGTATCGCCGTCCTGAGTAATGACCTCATCCACCTCCACCTGCAAGCCTTTGGTTGTCTTGATGGCCTTCCTCATAAACGTGGAGTAGCGCCTTGGGTTTGCCCACTTTGCAACGTTCTTGCTCGCGGGTGTGGGTTGTGGGATCCGAGTATTGTCTTGCACGTTGCCAGTAGCCTTCTTGCCTACGGTCGAGGTCTTACGAAGCCCTGTGAGGTGAATACCGGAGAATGTCCTTGAAGTAGTAGCTGACACATTTCGTGTCAACTGAATTTGCTGCGCAGCCACCGAGGTGACGCGCAGTGTTGTCCTTGAAGCCACCGATTGAATCGATGATGGTTGAGCAGCGCTCGTTGTTGTCCTTGAAGATACCAACTGGTATGGCTCGCGCTTTGAGATGGAAACTCTCGTAGCGGGTTTGGCGATTTTGCTGACGCAGATGGCATAGCGGGAAATCATGGGTGCTGACGCAAGTCGTGCCATTGGAAAGGTATTGAGAGAAGAGAGAGATGGATATGAGGCAATGTTGAGTTGGAATCAAATTGAATCTTATCCTAGGCCTGGTGAGGTGAAGAAGGAAGTAAGAGAATGAGGGCAGGTATTTATCTATGGCAACAGAACCCGCGTTTGTCTGGAGGGGAAGATTTTTTACTGTCATAGCAACAGCGGAGGCAACCAGCAATAATGTGGCAGGAGCGGACGGAGTGAAAGAACTGATATAAACATCAAACGCCCCCAACCAACATGATGAAAGCCAAGAAATGCTTGCCATCATAACATACACTGTTTTTAGTCTTAGTACCACTATCAAATATCCGCTGTCATGTTAGGTTCTTGAATTTGCTTTCAAATAATATACTTGAATTGGCTATTGTGTGCATCACTCACAAAGTTCTTGCCTGCGGAGAAGTTATATCTCATCACATACTACTTTTGTGTTTAGATACGTGCATTCTTAACAACTGATTGTTTTTTCAAACGATATGGGAGACAAATGCAACCAGGTTTCATTGCGTGGTTGTTCAAACCTTTGGGTATTTGATTTCCATGTCTAGCGCTGAAGTGAATTGACTAGATTGAACACGAGAACTACAAACCTGAAAGAAACCTATTCTCTCCCCAATATTCGCAGAAAATATTGAAGTTTATTGATCGGCAAGAGACTATCGCTTCGCATTCATTGCTTTGTCGTGTATTCAAGTTTCCCACATCTAAATTGACGGAGAGTATCCTAAACCTAAAGAGCTTGTTTAATAGTAACCTAAGGCTATCATTCGAGTCAATGAAGCAGGTTCCGACTCATGGAATCATTTCTATCAAGTAAACCTTGTCAAAAAATGGCAAGCGAACATATGATCATGACATAAACATATTCAACAACGAGATTGTAAGCAACATTCTATTGCTAAAAGGCTAGATTTGCCGGGTCCTGTGTGGTTTAGTTAACTAACCTAAATTCAAAATCAAATATAATAAAGCCAGGATGCTGCTTATACATGCCGTCTTAATTGTGACTGGGGGTGTTTTAAATGTGGAAGAGATCATACAACCGATTGCAGAATGAGAAAAAGTGGTTCAATAGCTAATCACAGCTCATGCTGAGGTACCCTTGCGTAATGGGGATATCGACGAGATCGGCGAGGTCATATCCGTGCTCGATCTTCTCAAACTAACTTCAATCTCATTTCCTATCCCCAGAGTTCCCGCACCTGACATACTTTTCAATGCCCCGTTCTTTTCGCCTTTTCTTTCCCTCTCCACAAGCGTCCCCATAGTCTCTCCGTATGTCCTCCCCCTTAGTCCCTCCAGCACTGTTTCCATGCTTACTTCGCCCTCCTTTATATCGACACTATAGCTCTTGTATAGTTTTTCCTGTAGCGTTTCGGCCTGAAGCATTTCCCACTCATGGATCGCGTGCTCGCCCTTTTGGAAGCGCTTCGAGTACCAGGCGACTATTGAGTCGAGCGTCAAGTTGATAAGGATTATGAGGCCGCCGATACTGCATATTAGCGCCAGACCAAGTACACTGAGTGATTGGTAGTCGTCTCTTCGTACGACTTGCGCACCGCACATCCATGTTGCGTTGGCTTGGGGTTTAGTGATATTGGGTTGTAGATCAGAGGATGAGGGATAGCCGCCAGCGAAGCGATAGTTGCGGATTTGCATGGTTTGAAATAGCGTACCGAACATGTGGTCGAGTTCCATTATCCATTGATCGTCCGGTGGTATAATGTTCTGATAATGAGGACGCTTGGTAATGAGTAGAGAGTTACCTGAAAGCATGATTGGTATGGCAGTGAAGTCTTTAGCTTCCGAAATGATGTTGACCATACGTTCCAAAGTTATCTTTTGCTGATCGCGCTTCAGCATCTTCATTGCTCGCCGTATATTTCGGACAGGACCTAGGTCTGTGCATGTAGGACTAGAACCTGTGCTAGGATCACACAATTGATGCTGTGTTACACAACCAAGAACAGATATAGGATAATCTGCTATGTATATCGTTACGTTTTGAACCACACTATCACTAATGCGCACCTCTCTTACTATCGGTGTCTTTGCCTCAAACCAAGGGTCGTTGATCGGCTTAGGATACTGCACACTCTCTTCCAAGCGCAACCAAAGAAGGCTGAGGTTAGCGTCTGTACGATTAAGTTCCTTTATTGGCGTCGTGGGATTGTGGCCTCTGACATCCATTAGTCAAGTTCAGCACGAGCTATATCCAAGACACTTACGCTAATGAAAATAGCTGACTTCCATACATCAAGACCGTGGGTGATCGAGAGCTATAGATGAAGGTTGAATTCAATCCTAATGCATCGTTGGGGCCGTAATAGAACTCGATCCATTCCTCACCCGGCCAGGTGTACATGACGTTGCCCTCAACGCTTCCTGGGGCAAATTGCGTGTTATTCATATCTTTCCAATCACTCACGTAGCCTTCACGCTTCAGTCTTGTGCATTCTGAGACACGCCGATAAAACAATCTATCCTCTTTTGGCGCGTTGATACCGAAATGTAAAGTCGTGTCGAGAAGGCCAGTATCGAAGCGTACGGTAGTATTCGTATCGCAAATCTTCTGGTCGAAGGGGCATGCTGCCTCGGTGCTGGTCGTCCACTCTATTTGCTTCGGAGCATATGACAGGCAGTTTGAAGAAATAGATGAATCCTTTCGGCAGGCGAAAGCCATTGTAGATGCTAAATCAAAGTCGTCGGCTAGACCAGCACTGAATTCCGCACGCTCCGCATTGGGAGCATTGGGACGCGTTAACAACGGGTTTTCCCAAAGACCGCAATTCTCTTGTTTGATCAAGACATCGGACTCTTTATTGGTTACTTTTGCGGAAAGAATACCAGCTGCTGCGAACGACATTAGGCTGGTCAAGGCGAGTGCTATTACGGGTAATGCAGCGATGATAGCAGCGACACCACGTCGTTGTCGCCATGACCAAGTTGCTAAAAACAGCTGCCAAATAGCAGCACCTGGTGCATGGTAGTTGCGCAGGATAGCTTGTTGTTGATGGTGTTGTCCGTTGCGAGCAGCAAGCGTAGATCGAATGTGAAATACCACAAATGAAAGAATCGCCCAGAAATGACCTGCGACGATACCCAAAAACAAGGCTAAAAAGGCGACCAGATACGATGCATTTGTTGACGTCAAAGTAATTGTCGCTCCTTCGATGCCGTTGTATTGTTGATTTTGCCAAAAACCGGTATGGACTGAAGCCGCAGTCGACATAATGAGATGGAAGACAGCCAAAGGTATGGGTCGATTATTGACTTCAATACCTTTAAATCCACGCGACGACATGGGTAGGCGTTTAGTTTGAAAGGAGTGTGCATATTTTACGCTGCATGCAGATAAAATGACGAAGTTAGGCCACCAGGAATCTCCCGATTGTCTGGGGCAAGGCACGGAAATTCCAATCAGGCAATTGCTGCGGAAAGAGCCGTGTCAGCACTGTGGCTTTCTAGGTGATAAATATGGCCCAAGGACCCGGAGATATGGTTCGGCCACCGGACATGCATTTGTGCTGGCTATTAAAATGTTTTGAAGAAACTAAACCCAAGAATAATTGGCCCCTCATTAATAGCATACCATAGGTTTTGAGTTTGGTGCAGTGCAACATCAAGACCGCGTGCGTCTCCCTTACCATGTCTTCGGATAAAGCTGAGTAAGATAACACACAATGTTCCCGATAACGGCTGTTAATCCCATGGCAACGCTAACGCTAGTGATCAGTTGATTTATTCCCCTTACCCACGTGCATGGCTTGGGTCGTCCTAGCAAGGCTTTGATCAGCTCGACCCAGCTTCCAAAAGGCCTTGTACTCTGAACGCTGGCGAAAATAGATTCCGAAAATATAGGCACAACACCAGATGGAACAGCAGTAGTATGATACTTGGTGTGCTTGACCCTCATAGTCTTTTGCATGGATGCAGGGTAATCTACCAAGCCCGGGCGTAAACAGGCGTAAGCAACTTACGCCCTGCTTTGCTAATGCCGAAGTAATGGTGGTTATGATAAGCGTTTCTCCTTACCCTGCCTTAGTTGTAATACTCGCTTATGTTGCCTTTGGCAATCTCGAAACGGCATATAACTCCGCTAACGTGGTGGTAGAAATAGCGGTCGACTTCTCGATAACCAGACCCCATGTTTGAGGTACAATACCCAAAACAGGTAGGATGATCTATATAGACGCTCCAGTGGCTGAATCCAATGCCATATTATATTTTTGAGCAATCTTCAGTTTATATTTTTTATCATTCGCAATGTGAGTGACGTTGGTGAAGAATTTTGTCACATGTGTCACGATAGCAGCTTCAGTGCCAGCTTTGACTTTAGGTGCAAATGCTGATCCAGCAAGCGATTCATCGGTACTCTCGATACCGCAGTGGATCCCGATTCGAAGGGTTGTCGATATCACTATTCCGGCGGCCTCGATGGTAACCAAGAAAAACTTGAACTGACCGCCATTGCTTTGTACTTAGTTAGTAGGTGGGTATCCGAGGCAATATATACTATACTTACAAAGTCATATTAGAAACTTCATCACCAAAGAGCGCGATGTCAAAAACAATTCCGTCCTTTAGCTTGATATGAAAGCACTACTAACATAGATAATCATATTGAGCAACGTAGCCCCAGTCCACCTCTTTTCTAAGGTCAGGCTACCGCTGAACCCCTTGCGCTTCTAACTGCTTGCGACAACAAGTACTCGCCTAACAGCCAAATACACATATTTTAAAATGCCGGAAACTGTTGCTAGCTGACCCAAGGTGTCGGCAGATAATAATGCTATGACTGGCACTGTGTACCAAGTAACGACATAGAGTAGAAGCTGATGAAAGAAGATCATCTTGAATGTGTGTGTCTAATTGCAATCAGACGCAAAGCGCGCCAATGCTGGCATATGTTATAATGTATTGTGATGGGCGGTATCCAATGCTTGTACGGCGCTGCAACTTCACCAGTATCACCTGTAGGCCGGTTTCTCTAAACAACAGGGCTAGGTAGTGTGAGAACAACATGGAACGGACCATGCCGTCGAACCGGAGCGGGTTCCTGATTTACACCCATTACTTGTTCAAGTCCACTAGCACGCGAAAATCGTCGCGAGCGAACGGGACATGATTCTTCGGTGCATGGTGAGAGCGATAGACTACGTCCTACGTGCGACTAGCTGTGTAAGAGAACCGCGCTGAAAGCAGAAAGATTAGAGTAGAAAAGAACAAGCTACACATGTAAGCTATCTAATTACCGGGGCATCGTACTGTAGTTGTCACTAGACCCTAAATGGTGAAGTGAACCTAAATGTCTCGGAGCCTGGAATTACATGTCGACGACAAGATATTCACAAAACAAATCGTCTACCAATCTATCGGATAAGTAAAAATGATGTTATATTAAGGTTTTCACAATTCGATATTGGAAGGCCTGAAAGGCGGCGGTGCCACGCTGCAAAAGCATGGCAGCAAGACATCAGCGACCCCATAACCTCACCACACTAGTCCCCATCCATCCACCATGCAGGGTTTCTTGGCACCACCCAACGCCACTGCGTCCGCGCATCACCAGTATTCAAACCTCAAAGTCCCCAAGGAACAACCAACAACATATACCGAACCCCACTGCTACTACAGGCCCACCCACCTACCTTTTCTACCAACGCCATAAACTCACCCGAAATCCTCACACAATGTCACAAGCCTTCGAGCGCGAACAGTACCTACCTACCCTCCCTCCCTCCCCCCGCCCAACAACCCTAACATCCCCCAACCAGGCAAAATAACTCCCGCCTCGACGAACTCGCCTCAAAAGTCTCTGCCCTCCGCAGCGTAACAATCGACATCTACGATAATGCGCGCGACCACCAAGTCCTCGACCACACCGTACGTCTGCCCCCGAACCACAGCTCCCTGATCCAGGAAAGATATATGGATGTATATATGCTGACATGTCATTTTGCGCGCGCGTGTAGTCTGATACGTTTTCGTCGTTGGGCACGACGTTAAAGGGGAGTGCGGGGCGGTTGACGAGGATGGCACAGTCAGGGAATAAAGTTGCTGTGTTGAAGCTGGCGGGGATAGTGGTTGGGGTTGTGTTGGTGTTGTATTGGATGTGGCATTTGGTGTTTTAGGTTGGAGAGGTAGAAGGAAGGAGGATGGGGTGTTGGCTTGGAGATAGGGGGTACGATGATGGGGTAGTTGGCAGGATGAAAAGAGAGCTGTATATTGGCGATTTGGGGTTTGGGCGTGTGATTGAATTAGCAAATAAGCATATTAGGGCGTTTTGGGTTGTAGGGTTTAATAAGGTGTATTGTAGGATCAGTAGAGCGGTGCAGTTGCAGCGTTTAATCTAGCAAACGTCAAGGCAACTTGGTTCATTTTTGACTTTCCCTCCTGTTTGTATATAGCCTGTCAAGGGCATGAGCGTGATAAATACAGCTACACATTCAAAATGCTCAATTCACGTCTCGTGCCAGGCTTACTTTACTCCCATACATTCGAAAACAGATCGTCACTTCCCCCAAAGCCCCCTGCAGGCTTCGATGGAGCGTTAGTATGAGTCGTAGTGGACGGCTGTGTCGATTTGGTCGGCGCAGCACTGCTCCATCCCCCAAAATCATCGTCTTGTGTGACCTGAGGCGCACCCCATCCTGGGCTCTTAGGTGGTACGTGTGACGAAGTCGTGGTGGCTGCAGGCTGGCTTGGTGCAGAAGATCCCCAGACATCATTGCTTCCCCACGCATCCATGTTTGAGAATCCTCCGTAGCTCGGAGTCGCTTGGGTTGGTTGTGCTGCCGGTGCTGATGGAGCCGCTGGCGTAGAAAGATTAAAGGCCGAGTTGATGGGAGGTGATGCTACAGGAGGTGGCGCGGCCTTCGGAGCAGGCGCAGGTGCTGAAGGCATGGATAGGTCGAGCAGATCACCGAGACCAGATGACGATGCGGCGGGTTGAGACGGTGCCGGAGACGTGAAAGAAGAAAAATTACCAAGACCGCTAGAAGGGCTCGTTGTTCGATTCTGCGCTTGGACAGTCGGAGGGGACTTTGGCTTCGCATCGAAGAAGTTGCCTCCACCCCCGAACATGTTGGATGATGATGTGGTAGGTGGCGATTTTGCGCTTGAGAAACTATCCAGACCGGAGAATGGAGAGGGCTTAGGTGCTGGCTGTGCTGCTTGATTGAATGAAAGACTGCCGAAGGCATCGTTCATTCCGCCAAAGTTTGACTGCTGAGGCGAGGTTTGGGCCTGGGGAGATGCAAGGCCACCGAAAGACTCTTGTCTTGTATGCTGTTGTGGCTGTGGCGGTGCTGCTGGCTTTGAAGCATAGAGTGAGAGGATCGACTGTTTGAGATCTGGCCTGGACGGCGCCGCGGTAGTCGCAGGTCCGGTACTCGACGGTCGAGCAGGTTGTGCCGTAGGCCCTCCACCCAAAAAGTCCAAACCCAACAGCGAGTCTCCAGCTTTTGTTTGCTTCGGTGGCGCTGGTTCGGCCTTCGGTGGTGGTGCCCGCACTCCAACTGGTGGGCCTGTACTGGGTCGTTGAGGAGCTGGTGGCTCGTCACCAAATAGATCGATGGTTGGCTGCTGTCTTGCTTGCGGTTGTCGAGGCTGGCTTGGCCCTCCTGCGAGACGTTGTGATGCTGATCTCTCTAATTGTACCTTCTCCTGTACCTTACTCAATGGCTGTCCTTTGTTAGCCACATGTGGTTGCATCACTTGCTGGCCGCCCACATACCAAATCATCATCATCAGTCTCTAGGGTTGAAGGGTCTGGTATAGGCCCGTCCATAGTCCAGCGCTTCGATTCGTACTTTGTACGTATGAAGTTTTCAATTTTTGCCTCAGACGGTACGTGTCCAGGTGCCAGCTTCGCCTCCCAATACTTGTTCGCCCGTCCATTTCCCCACTTTAGTACGCTCTGTAGCTGTTCGTCGGTCCAGGTATCGAGATCAACCGACTTGACTTTGCTGATGTGCGTACCCATACCACGGTGTATACCAGAGCAACGAATGCATATAAAGATACCCAGGTTCCAGCTGGCCCATCTTGGATCTATCTGATTGTTAGCAATGTATTGCATGCAAAATTTCTCTTATAACGCACGCTTATTCCTCTTGCAGTCTGCGCATGTCTTGTTGCCGTCGAGCTTCACTAAATTCTTAAGCGTTACACGATTCTGTTCTGCACGATCAGCGGCAGGGTTGGGCCGCCGCGACATGGTGGGGGTAGTGGTCGTGTGCTGTGTGTCGACCGTATTATGATGTCTCTCGGCAGAATAGCTGGGTTTATAGTGCGAGGCTGTGGGAGTTTTGGCCACAAGTATTATCTCGAGTGCGGCGAGGGGAGTGTTGTGCTATTTCTCGAGTTGCCCTCACCATTGATGTTGTTTCCTTGGCATAGCCTGAACCCGGCCCAAGGACCAACCACGGTTGATTATATCCGATTGTCAATCCAATGTAGACTATAGCGGGAGAACGCATAGCACAAACGCACGAAAGATGCATGATCCAGACGAAGCTTTTTTTCAAAATTTGATGCATGCAATAGTATTGACATTGTGCTTTGCTAACGCCTTGACCCTGGGTATCGAATGCGATGTGCTACATATGGTACAAGTAAAAACACGACCAACAGTGTAGTATGAGTATTTACCAAAATTACTGCTTCAGGCTGGACGAAACCTCCAGTCATCCCAGTCCTCGTCTTCAGATTCACTCCCGTCGTCTTCAATCAACGGCGCACTAGGCGCTACACTATTTTCTGCAGTGCGAACGTGTTTCGCTCGTAATGCCTCCCTCTGCTCGCGCAATCTCTTGACCCTCTCTTCCAGGCCGTCCATTTCCTCAAACTCATCCTCGAGGGCGCGTGCAGCATCCTCCTTCTCGCCCTCCATCTCCTCATCGCGCCTTGCTCTTTGAGCGCTCTGTTCTTCGCGGGCTTGTGCAGCAATCTCGGCAGCGGTCATAGGTTTTGCTTCTATTACTGCGCCAGAGGCATATGTCGCTATGGGTGGAGCCTGCTCCTTCTGAAGTTCAATCATAAATGCATCTAACTCTGCCTCTGTGGCAGCGTCTAGGTGTGGTGGTGGCTGCGGAGGCGATATATTTTTGGGAGGAATTTGTTCTGAGGAGGTGTTTTCTTGTACTGTAGGTGGCTCAATAGCTTCATCATCAGCAGTCGAAGCTCCAGCATCAAAGAAACCGGCGGGGACACCAGCTTCCTCCTCAGTGCGCGTTCGTTTCCGCTCTTCTACGTTGTCATCTGCTGCCTTGCGTTTTCTTGAAATGGGTGCTGCCGCAGAACCTGCTGACTGCTTCTGGGGCTTTTGCGCTTGCTGTCTTGAAGCTCGCTGCTGACGGAGCAGTGTTCGCGCGTCGGCCATGTTGATGAAATGTGAGATGTTGGAAGCTTCTAGAAAAGCTTATCGTAATCGCGCCGTATTAGATAAGATGTATTAAAATGTCGGAACGTGATGACGAATTGAAGCAGAGCAGTCGACGGAATTCCGTATGTTAGTTTGTTGGCAGCGTCCAGTGTCGTGGTGCTGGACAAGGCAGGCCAGGTTCTGTTCAGCCGCTAATTATGGCCAAGTCTCGGTTTCGGCAAAACTGTCAAAGCTCCCGTTCCCACCAAGGTTCTCCTCACTCACGTCAACACCCACACGACTCACTACCACGCGCCACCACACACAATCACCCTCACCCTCAACCTAAACCTCACAATTGCGCGTTCGCCATCGCGCACTGTGGCAGCCATTCTATCTCATTTCCTTGATTGATTGACTACTCAGACAGCTCAGCCAAACTATTCACCCATTTGTGCCGGTAGCGCTGCGCCTGGAAGGTGCCGCGCACGAGAGGAAGCTACGACCGCAACAACCAGCAGTCGCACAGCACACAGCGCCTTCTGCATCGGAAGCAGAAGCAGTGAAGCAGCGCAGTGGCAGGGAGTATATTATTCGCTGCACTTGGTTTTTCTAGTTAGACTGGGTCTCTTCTCAGTCGTCTCAGTCCCCCGCTTGCCTGCACAACGGCCTGCTTGGCGGCCAGTGGCTTTCCATAGAGAGATTTTTGAACTTGTTGCGCACATAGAATAAGCTGCATGAGTGGTCGCATCTACATATTTGAGCCCATCACCCCGTGTTCTACATCATCATGACTGGTAAGCAGACATCACCACCACCCACACGTCCAGCCAGAGGGACCCCATCAGTCGCTCTTCATGTTCAGAACAGGCGCACCAGGATTGCCAGACGCCACACTGATGCTAACGTTATAGCTGTAGACGAAACACGTCGTTCAGGTCGCGCCAACAAGGGCCAGCACACCAAGAACCACGACCTTGCCGATGAACCACCCGTACCCAAGACCAAGGCCCAAGTAAAGGCCGACAAGAAAGGTCAGGCAAAGGGAAAGCTTGAAGTGCCGCGCGCGCAGTCAGCGCAGTCAGCACAGTCGGCTGAGCCGGAAGAAGAGGAAGAAGAGGAAGAGGACAATGCCGTCATCCGATGTGTGTGCGGCGACCAGCGCGACATTCGTGGCAGGCAGATGATCTGCTGCGACATGTGCGAGGCATGGCAGCATAACAAATGCTTGAGCCTGCCTGAAGGCGACTACTGGGAGGACAAGACGTACTATTGTGAGCAATGCAAACCACAAGACCACCAGGAACTGTTGGCAGCCATGGCACGTGGAGAGAAGCCGTGGGCGCGCAAGAAGGGATCCAAGCCTAAGCCCCGCCCCAGCGACGTTAAGCAAGAGGATAAAGCACCCACACCGCAGCATCCTGCCAGCGTCGCATCGCCCTCGCCAGCGCCTCAGCCTACCCAAGAGTCCACCCCCGCCCCCGCCCCACCTTCCGTCCAGACCCAGGGAACCTCTAATGGACATGCCGACTCCAAGGTACGCCTCCCTTATCAAACCTCAGGTACAGCTTGGCTAACTGACATACAGGACATCAAAAGCCAGCCACAATCACCTGTGGGCGAGAAGCGCCGCCACGAAGCACCTACAGAAAAGGCCAATGCGAGCAAAAAACGCAGAAAGTCTAGCCAGCATCATGAAAAAACGACATCACAAAGCGCATCAGCCCCAACATCCGAAATAGATGGCCTACCCCAGACACAGAAACCATACGCAGAGAAGCTTCGTGATGTGCTCGCCCCCCTGATCAACACAGCCTCCGATGTTAGAGGCTATCGCATCCCAGATGGCGAAACAGCAAAATCTCTGGCTTCAAAGCTGGCGTTACAGATCACTGTTGCTGCTGCCAACCACTATGGGGACTCGATTGGAGGGGATTCACCATTCTCTGCTCGGTTGCGTGCCATCATGTTCAATGTAAAAAAGAATACCATCCTTGTCGACAGCATGCTTTCCGGCAGCTTGAAGCCACAGGAGCTAGTGACCATGCCTACTGAGGAGATGGCGAGCGAGGATAAGCAACGCGAGTTTGCCGCAATGCGCGAGGCAGCCGAGAAGCAGATGATTCTCACCGAGGAGGCAGGTCCTCGGCTACGCAAGACACACAAGGGTGAAGAGATTGTTGGCGAAGACAACTTTGACAGCCATGAGTTCAAGCAGCCCAACCTGCGTGATAGAGACAACGTTCCAGAGGATGCGCCGATGCAGTCTCCTGTGGGGCATCGCCCTCCTGAGAGCCCGGCAGATGCTTCGCATCCACTCTCCCTAGACATGTCTGGTACCCCAACCGATAGCGCGCGACGACCATCCACCAACTTTGACATCAACTCCGTCTTCGATAAAGTACGGTCACCACAGCACGATCAACAAACATTCCTACTACGACGACAGAGTTCGCTACAGATGAATGAGAAGCCGTCAGCCGCTGTTGTCGATGCAGATGTCGATCGAATGCTCAAGGACGAGGATAACGACATAGAAATGTCAGGCTATTCATCAGACCCTTCCGTCTGCTGGCAGGGATCTATAAGCATGCAGTCCTTGCAATCTTTCGACGCAGTCGCTCGTTTCGTTGCTGGTGGCGATTTCGGCCAAGTGGTGTCCTGGAACAAATTGCTAGCGAACGTTCTCTCAGTCCAAGGACGCATAGAAAGCTCTAAGGGAGACGAGTATATTCGAGGCATTGGCCATTCCGAATCATACGATGTGGCTGTCCTTGCACTCAGCCCTGTGACGACCGAAGGACGTTCCATTATGGATCATTTCTACACATATTTTCAATCGCGAGGCCGCTGGGGTGTAGTTCCTGTCGAGACTGGCAACGACATCATGCGGGACCTCTACATCATCCCAATTGAGGCTGGAGGTAGCAACTTACCTCCATTCATCGACATGCTCGAGTTTTGTACGATCGAGACCCCTCGCAAAGAGCACATGGTTCTCCTTGCACTCATCGCAAAACTGCCAGAGACGAAGCCAGAAGTACCTCTGATTGACCATTTCGAGCGATATGCTCCGCAAGATATCCCATCAGCACAACCTACTCAACCACCACCACCAACAAACGGCCCACCCAACCCCAGTCCATCCCCCCTCACCAACCCCCACGGACCCCAGTACTCACCCATGGCCCCATCCTTCCCACCAGGTCAATACGGCAACCCCTTCGCCCCTCCACCACCAACCGGCCCACCCCACCTCACAACACCCCTCTCGCAAATCCCACCCCACCACCAAATCCCCAAAGCCCTCGAAATCATGGGGCCCTACATCGACGCTCCCGTCATCATCCACATCCTTGTCGACAACCTGTCTAAGAACCAGGCCGTCTCGGAAATCCAAATGGTCAATCTACGTCACATCGTTGAGGAGAATCCAGATGCTCGCACGGATTTTGGCGTTCTGACGGAACATCTTCGTAAGAAGACTGCGAGTGCACAGCAGCATGTTTAACTTCAAAAAATTGGTACGTCTATGCGTGTGTATGTTTGCGTTTGTTTTTGGTACTGCGGAATCGCCTCTCGCTCTTCTTTCTTCTCTACGTGACCTATCTGGCACACTTTTTTTGCTTCTCTTCGTGGCGTTGAGCGAGAGACTGGGATGGGATGGGGTAGGATGGAATTGATTTGTTTCGGTTTTTCTTGTGTCTAAGGATCAAATGCCAAAATGGATTCTATGGGAAGGGGGAGGAGGGTGGTGGTGTTTTTTTTTGATAATTTTCTACGCGGGGGAGTTTGGTTGGGCTTTTTGTATTTTATACCCCTTACACGCGCTGGGGCGTCGTTGGGTGGAACTACTTTTTTCAACTTCTATTCTAGGATGATTCTAGTCTTGTGATGTGTGTTTCTTGGTGAAGTCGTGGTGATGTGTCGGTGTCGGTGTTTTGGTGCTAGTGGGTTGTGTCTTGCGGTGGATAGATGGTAGTTTCGTGGGTGAGTTCGTGTGACGAAGAGTAAGGGATGGATAAGCTGTAAGACTATTTAAGAAAAGGATTATTGTAATGCGATTAATCTATTGGTACTTTGTCAGCGCCATAAGATAGCTAGAATTTCATCCATCGGATAGCCGCCAACTCCTTTTGTAGGTATTCTCATGGTATCATAACATAGATGTAATATGTTCGCCAAGCAATTACCTGATTTGACGTCGTGCCGATAGTTTAGAGCTGGGTAGCCCTGTGCTGTATCCTTTGTTTTAACTAAATGTTTACCTTCATATAGATCTAAGTTTTTCAGGGCGATGTGGCAAGAAAATGAAGTGAGATTTATTGTACCTGTGCACGTTTTGAAACTGTGGATGGAAAATAAGAAGCATGTCAAATTCAAGTGGCTTTTAAGAGATATATTTTATAAATTTAGAATGGAGGAGTCAGTTTTATTCTGATTTAAACAATACGCACAATTCCACTTTTTCTGTTGAACTTTTTCGACCACAAGAAATCAAGAGCTAAAATGGTTCACAAAAGACTTCCTATTATGGTCGACTCATAGGCGAAATTATTTCAGTGATAATTCTACTCCGTTTCGTCACCTCCGGTGGAAAATGCAGGGATTCAGCAAGACGTGTTTTATGCCAATGAGACCTAAGTTACTCCTAATATAGCTAGTGTTAGAGCTTACGATAAGTTATATTCATATAGTTATATATTTATCATAACGTATTTTAGAGTTAAAAATGTGTAGAAACTAGATATAACCTGTAGTAGTTTGCAGCCAAAATAGGGCTTAAGCAGGTTATCGGTGCTAGTTTAAGATGGCGACGACTACTCGTTGCGATTGCGAGATTGGTAGAGATAATTGAGTGAAAGTGCCAAGCTTACCTATGAACGCTGCTCACTAAACGCCTATTTTCCCTCGTCTGCGCCGAGGGGCAGTATGCTAGTCGTTATTTATTTCTTATTTTAGGTAGTATTGTGGCTACTGTGATAAGCAGGATTCTGCGACATTGCCACCCTGGTCAGTGCCTGGGACTTCGCGGACGGCATATCATCCTCAGCAGCTCAGTAATCAAGTAGCTGTGCGCTTTAATTGTATAAGGTTAGCACAAGTCGTACAGATATCGGACGCTTGAGTCACCTGCTAAAGACAAAACGCTCAGCCTTGCGAGCCTGTCCATACAGATGGCCTTCAGGCGCACCACCCACTCAGCCGTAGGCGCTGGGGAACGTCAATACTGCTTCGGCTGCGTTCTGCCCCAACCGGACCTGCCTGGCGGCCGACACAAGGTCAATCTCAACACTACTACTTGGGCACAAGGTGCCGCGCTCTCGCACGAACTTTCCCTACCTCCGCCATCCACGACCGAGTTGTGATGGCCAGCAACGCGGATTCAGAAGATCGCACGACCTCTCTGCAGCAGCAGCCGCGCTCTGCACTACCTCGATACACCCACGACGACTACTCTATTGGAGTAATATGTGCCCTCCCAGTAGAGAAAGCTGCCTTTGTAGCTATGCTGGATGAGGTGCATGAGATTCTGCCAACGCCCAAGAACGACGAGAATAGCTATACTTTTGGCAGGATTGGAGATCACAACATTATTACTTCTTGCCTGCCTGCCGGCATGAAAGGCAATAACTTAGCTGCAACGGTAGCGAAGGATATGCTACGTAGCTTCCCGATCAGAATTGGACTCATGGTCGGAGTAGGCGGAGGAGTATGGAGCAGGAAGGTGGACATCCGACTAGGGGATGTAGTTGTCAGTCAGCCGGAGGGTATCCATGGTGGGGTAGTGCAATGGGACTTTGGCAAGATGGAAAGCCACGGCTTTAAGCGAATAGGATCGTTGAATAAACCACCACGACCGTTGTTAAACGCTGTGCAAGATATCAAGATAAAGCATATGACCGAGGGAAATAGACTCTCAGAGCACTTGTCGAAGATGGCACAAGACAAACCTGAAATGGTGCCATTATTCACGTACCAAGGCACGGAGCACGATCACCTGTACGAGGTGACTTACAACCATGCTGGAGGCGAGACGTGTGAGGGCTGCGATATCCAGCAGACAGTCAAAAGACAGCCTCGGATAACTCTGGATCCGCTTATCCACTACGGCAATATCGCATCTGGCAACGAGGTCATAAAGGATAGCCAGTTTCGAGACCGTGTTGCACAAGAACAGAGCGTGATGTGTTTTGAGATGGAAGCAGCTGGACTGATGGATAGCTTCCCGTGTCTTGTTATTAGAGGCATATGTGACTATGCAGACTCACATAAGAATAAGCGATGGCAGCCATACGCGGCAGCTACAGCAGCAGCATACGCGAAGGAACTTCTTGGGGTGGTCAAGAAGCAAGGGCTTGATGAGCTAGAACCAGCAAGTAAGTACCCTTTCACAATTTTAGCTTGCAGAAGGGAATTGACGCTGACTTTGGGTGTAAGAAGTATCTCCATATCAGACGGATTTCAGCCTCGAAGGTGTCCCAAGAGTACGCAAGTTTATAAAGCGGCCGATAGAAATAGCAAGACTCGAACAGGTGCTTCTGCATAAGGATAAGCTAAATCAGCGGCAGCAAATACATATATTGCATGGCCTTGGCGGCATAGGCAAGACACAACTGGCGGTAGAGTTCATGCGGCAACATCACCGCCAATTCAGCGCTGTGTTCTGGCTGGACGGAAGGAGTGCAGATAGTGTAAAGCGGAGTATTGCGAGCTGCGCAAGAAGAATCCCTCAAGGCCACATTTCGGAGACATGCAGGGCGTATGCTACTGATGGTGGCACTGACAACATCGATTTAATAGTAAGAGAGGTCATGAACTGGCTGGCGCGGCCAGACAACAGGGCCTGGCTGCTCATTTTTGATAATGTTGACCGGGAGTATAGCGAACAAGGCGATGACCCAGATGCATTCAATATTGAACACTACCTCTCTGGCGCCGACCACGGGTCAGTCTTAATCACGACCCGACTGGCAAAGTTGGAGCAGCTGGGGGAGTCGCAGCCGCTAGGCAAGGTAGACAACGCGCAGGCGCGGGCCATCTTAGAGAGCTGGTACAAGAAGAAGCACGGTAAGTTGCGCCAAGACTTATTACCTAAAGATGCCAACTTACAAGACTATAGACACAAATGAAAGCGGGCACCTGCTAGATTTGCTCGATGGCCTGCCGCTTGCAATTGCGCAGGCGGGTGCATATCTGCAGGAGAGTGGACTGGAGATCAAGGCGTATCTTAGGTTCTACGAGCAACAATGGAGCGAACTAATGAAGTCAAGAGATATAAACGATGCGCCGCTACAGGACTACCCAGACCGCAGCGTGTGGACAACATGGGCTATCTCGTACCAGGCGATCTACAAGAAGCACAAACCCACAGCCAACCTGCTGCTATTGTGGTCGTTCCTCGACAACAAGGACCTGTGGCACGGGCTCTTCATAGCGGCGTGCGAGGCCTCAGAGACAGTTACGGCGATGCTGTCAAAGTGGGTTGGGGATATCGCGAACAGCGAGATCAGATTTAGCCAAGCGATGCGGCTGCTACGTAGCTACTCGCTAGTTGAAAGCGTAGAAGTGACGACAAGCTATGCAACACATCCAGTCGTCCACCGATGGGCGTACCACTACCAGGGCAAACATTTTGCGTCGGAGCTGGGTCAGCTAGCTCTAGTAACAGTGGGATTGGCTGTTCCGGATCGATACTCCAGGGACTACCCGGTCCTGCAGCGTCGACTGTTTCCTCATGCTCAGATATGTTCTCGGTGGGCGATGCAAAGCCAGGGATCCCAGGGCGATAACACAAATGCCGAGGGGACTAGGCAACAACTGACAGTGTTTGATGCTATGCACAGGCTAGGCAATCTCTACGACGAACAAGGCAAGATAGCAGAGGCAGAGGAGATGTACGAGAGGGTCCTGCAAGGGAAGGAGGAGGCACTTAGCCCCAACCACACGTCAACACTAAATACAGTTAACAACCTAGGTTGGCTCTATGTGAACCAAGGCAAGCTAGCAGAGGCAGAGAAGATGCTCGAGCGGGCCCTGCAAGGGAAGGAGGAGGCACTTGGACCCAACCACACGTCAACACTAAATACAGTTAACAACCTAGGTTGGCTCTATAGGGACCAAGGCAAGCTAGCAGAGGCAGAGAAGATGTACGAGCGGGCCCTGCAAGGGAAGGAGGAGGCACTTGGACCCAACCACACGTCAACACTAAATACAGTTAACAACCTAGGTTGGCTCTATAGGGACCAAGGCAAGCTAGCAGAGGCAGAGAAGATGCTTGAGCGGGCCCTGCAAGGGAAAGAGGAGGCACTTGGACCCAACCACACGTCAACACTAAGTACAGTTAATAACCTAGGTGGCCTCTATATGGACCAAGGCAAGCTAGCAGAGGCAGAGAAGATGCTCGAGCGGGCCCTGCAAGGGTACGAGGATGCACTTGGACCCAACCACACGTCAACATTAAATACGGTTAACAACCTAGGTTGGCTCTATAGGGACCAAGGCAAGCTAGCAGAGGCAGAGAAGATGCTTGAGCGGGCCCTGCAAGGGAAGGAGGAGGCACTTGGACCTAACCACACGTCAACACTAAATACAGTTAGCAACCTAGGTGGCCTCCATATGGACCAAGGCAAGCTAGCAGAGGTAGAGAAGATGTACAAGCGGGCCCTGCAAGGGTACGAGGAGGCGCTAGGTAGTTGCAACATTGAAAAATATATGCCCGCACTCAACACATTAGAAAATATAGGTAACCTCTATAGACGGCAGGAAAAGTACATGCAGGCCCAAGCTATGTACTCGAGGGCTCTTCCTGGGCTTCAGGATCTACTTGGTCAGTCAAGCAACAGGTGTACAAAGCTCGTATCTACGATGCGTACGCTACGTGAAATTTACATTGCGCAAGAAGATTAGGGAGATTCTACAACGAGAGTAGTTACAGCATTTGTCGCAGGATTACGGCGCTCGTGAGCAAGGTTTGAAAGCATTAATCGGCGTATATGCTCGATTCCTTTACTTTAAGCAAAGGAGAGATGGATAATTGGACAACTTGATACCCTGAAATATGGAACAGGAACAAAGGAACTCCAGCGCATTTCTAGTACATAGCTTTGCTCTCTTCTTCTAAGAGAGAGTAATGACTTTTTTCTTAGCTATTCCTAAGCTTGTTTTTCTACCACAGTATTTTATTAGCCAACATGGCTAGTTCCTGACACGCCCTATTACCTTAGTATCTGTAGGGTATATATCTTCCTTACCTCTCGTGAGATAATAATCAACTTAGTTCCTCCTCACTACTACCTACCCATATATTCCTTACAGAAGAAAAGGAAAAGTTGCATAAGGTAAGGCGAGACAAGTGTGAATATAGGATAAAAAGCTAAGCGGCGTACTAAAAGCAGGAACTTCAATTACAAGCGACTGTAACTGGAACTTAGTGCTTTTACAAAGTAATTATTATTATGTACTGTATCTAGCCCATGTCTATTATCAGCTTCTTACTTCAGACTATCCTATTATGTATCATTGGCGCCTCAGGAACTCCCTATATTGAGAATAATGCAACCTAACTTTCAACCTATCCTTTATTACATCTCGCTACTTCCGTTTATAGCTCTTCTCCTTCAGTGGTACCCTTACGGCTACGCTTTGCTTTTCCTTTAGCTACCTTCGCTGCATCTTTCTCTACACACCTCACTCGCGCTTCTTCGAGCTCGTTAAAGCCCATGACCTTTGCCTTTCTCAATAAATCGGCCCGGGTTGATCGTCAGACCTTAGCCTCATCGTTGACGTTAGACATTTGTAAAATAAATTTAACAAGAGCCTCCTCCTCCCATAGAGTAAAATATTGCTGGTCTTAGGCTTTTTATTCTATCGGTCGCCGACCATGTTTACAACAATGAAGGGTAGAGCGAGGGACCTCGCCATAATCTGCAAGAGCGCGGTATGAAAAGGGCATATCTCGAGGAACACCTTGTGCTAACACACGGCTTACTTTATCCATACTTGTCTTTATTCCCTAGTTGATGGGGTAACTTGTTAAAAGGACAGCTAATAGATTGATTCACAAGGTAGTATTCCATAATATACTAGTCGGCTACTTTGTGTCCCGGCTCACAGTGGATGTCTTTATATTTAATTTACCCATTTACTGCCCAATATAACAGCATTTTTAATCACCATTTGTTCCCTTTCAAGAAAACGCTACTTGTAATATGCAAAAGAGCTTCAGCATATTAACTTCTGTTAACAATATTGAAACCAATTCAACATAAAGCTAAAATCGCAAGGTATTGAAAAGGCATTATAGTAAACTATATCAACACAAATTTTATTCCTATCAAAAAAGGACACACAAAAACTACGATTGAAGTGGCCCATCACTACATGCGCATAAGATGAAGTGGCAAGGATATCAATTCAATGTGCTGGTCGGATTTATATGAGCACCATCGACATCCTACACTTACACAAAACTCACACTGACAACATCCTTGGTTTTTCGGCATTCTGGAGCGAGGACAGAAACTTCATTCACTTAATTGCTGCGTCGTCAACAAGGTGAATTTGCGGCATTGAACCACAAAGCCTATTTCTGAAATTCTGCATTTGCTGTTACCTGTCTCCAACTTGAGATATGAACAGTAGGCATGGTTGTTACTTTCCTACCTAGTAAGCCCTCCATTTGACCCATTGTGAGCCAGGCTATGTCAAGTTGTATGGACTAAGTGATTTCACCAGCCGTGGGCTTTGAAAGACCGTTGTCCCATATTTGCGTCTATGTCACAAAAGCAAAAGGAACACGAGCATTGTGTCAATAGACACTGTCAAACTGATGGTGACAAGAGGCATCTTTGATCTGGCCGATAGGCACAAGCTATGCCTACTCGTAACGCAGTTGTTAGTGTAAATTATAGCAGCTGTTGTATCATTACTTGAAGATAAATTGATGACCAAAGGGGGTGATCAAGTCGGGAGTTTCTCGTGTCGGCTATTGTTGTGTCGAAAAAGGGCCTCGGTCGCTCTGAGTCGGCAGAACCGTGTTCGTTGGGTGTGTTGGCAACCCATCGGCTCTTCAACGTTGTAATTTCATGCATATGCAGCTTTCGTAAGCCGCAAGGAGCAATCTTAATTTAAGCTTCGCAAGCTTACCTTAGCTTTTGTGTTGGGCACGTATTCTTCATTGGGCTTCAGCATCGATGGCAGGTAGAGCTGCATGGTAGCTGAGGCCAGAGTCGCAAGCAACAGCGTCCACGCGACAAGAAAAGCTTAACTTGTTGCTCAAGTCAAAGAAACGGTGAAGACAATAGCAGCCATAGGTAGTGGCTGGGGAGAAGTAGGAAGAAAGTTCTACTGTACATCGCTAGCTCGGTGCTTTGACACATGAATTCGCTAAAAATCTCCCTGGGATTGTTGCTATGACCAGTTGAGGGAATGTGCTATGACATCCCATCAGCTGTAGCCGTTTGTTTGTATTCAGGAATCAAGAGCTTTCTGTAAAAAGTTCCAGCGCTTACAGAAAGATTTGGCAATTTGATGTTATCGCGATGATCACCATCGATAGGGAATAGATAGGTAAGGGTCGTGGGGATTTGTGGGGCAATGCGCATAACCCCCCATGATGTAGTGCCAAGCCTCAGGGACGTATGGACTTTGGTTCCTGCATCTGAACCTCCCTACACCAACATCGTCACGTCTAGTTCTTGCGACCAATGCTGATGGAAACTGTTGTCCTTTGTGACCAATCTTACTAAACGCGTACTAAGCCAAAATTAGCTCATCCCCTATGTCTTCCTCAGGAGGAAAAGCATCGAAGGCGTCGGCGGCTTCGTCTGTAAAAACATCCCACGGAGAACATCATTTCCACACCGCAAAAGCGCCAGGCTGTTGCCTTCAGCATCCCAATTTCCAGCGCCTTCAGCTTGGCATTCTTTTGCTACAAACAAGTCCAGACCTTGCTGCCCCTTAGTAACTAGATCCATATTCGATTAGCGCCGCACGGAAGGCTTGCAAGCTCCAGGACCACCCACTCATCATTGACACTTGTCGTATCATGCCCAACAGCCACGCGCCCTTTTACGAGCTGGTGATGCCAATAACACGGTCTTGGTAGCTCAAGCTTCAGGGCGGCTCGGCGTCGCCTTGCAGATATTCCTGACAGCTAAGCACTTCGCCTAACGACCTCCGGTAAAGCCTGTCGTGATCTTAGAGGTAACAAGCGCGTTCCTGCGCAAGTGCATGCTCGCACGATCTCGCGTAAGGCCAATTCCGGTAAGGCGGATATACACATTGACTGACTCCAACTGATGGCTGCGTTCTCAGCAGCTTTGAGGCTGACGATAGCGAGATACATCTAGCGAAAAGCAATGAGTAACCGGATGGCTTCGGTGTGAGTGTGGCTAGGGGCTCGTCCATAAAACGAGCCCGTTGCCCTCATCAATCTGCTTCTCATCAACAAGGTCTTCACCAATCAACTCTTGGGTTCGCAGATTTTCACTGCAACCGTTCACTCTTTTGTACATTTGTTCATAATAGTCACTCTTTACATTTCTAATTATAATGCCTTCCCCATCAATCCTCCTGAGCGTAGGCACTGTCCTATCGGCTCTGTCCTCCACTGCCCTCGCTGCTCCTCCTCATAGGGTCAGTTCTGCGGTTGTCAGGGCCAGCCCTGCTGCCGTTGTAGTCAGCTCCGCTGCCGCCTCAGTTGCTGCCAGCTCTGATGTCGCTTCTGTAGCCCCCGCCGCTGTCTCAGCTGCTGCTGTTTCTGCCGCTTCTGAACCTCCTGCCGCTGCTGTCTCTGCTGCTTCTGAACCTCCTGCCGCTGTCTCAGCTGCTGCTATCTCTGCCGCTTCTGAACCTCCTGCTGCTGCCTCTGTAGCAGCAGTATCTGTGGCTGTTAGTTCTGATGTAGTGTCTGCTTCCGTTGCTGCCGTATCAGATGCCTCCGTTGCCTCAGCTTCTGTTGCTTCGCCTTCAGTTATCATTGTATCGGTAACGCCATCAGTTTCTGCTTATGGTGTACCTACTTCTGCTGCCTATGGCATACCTACCTCAGCTGCCTATGGCATACCTACCTCAGCTGCCTATGGCGTACCTGCCTCAGCTGCCTATGGTGCTCCCGTCTCTGCTTATGGTGGACCTGCTTCTGCTGCTTATGGTGGACCTGCTTCTGCTGCCTATGGTGGACCTGCTTCTGCTGCCTATGGTGGACCTGCTTCTGTTGCCTATGGTGGACCTGCCTCTGCTGCCTATGGTGCACCTGTCTCTGCTTATGGTGGACCTGCTTCAGCTGCCTATGGTGGTTACAACGCCCAGAGCACACCTTGCACTACCTCATCCAGGACTCCTGGATACCCTCCCGCTTACCCCCCTGTCTATCCTCCCTCAGTGACTTCCCGACCTGTTTATAACGACTACAACAACCCTCCCGTGTCCAGGACCACCATTACCAGGACCATCACAAGCACATACGTCGATATCTGCGAGACCGGTTATATCACTAAGACCTCCACCTTCGCCATCACCTACTGCCCATCCACCGCAACCAACACACCCGGCAAGCCCTACTACCCACCTTCCAACAACTACGGATGGGACATTATCACAAAGATCTGCAGCAACGGCTGCGGTGAGGGTCCCAAGACCGTCACTGTCACCGTTCCTTGCACAAAATGCAACTACGTTCCTAAGACAACACCTACTATGCCAAAGTCAACCCCTACCCCCGGTGTTCCCAACAAGCCTTACTGTAACGGCTACGACTGCAAGCCAGATGTCTACATCACTACCAAGGTATACCATACCCGTGTCATCACTCTCTCCACAATCCCTGTTCGTGAAGGACCCAAGTCCATCTCCTACAATGGTTGCACTGGCTATGGTTGCCAGCCCGAGGCCCCCGTCAGCATGCCCAACACCCCTGTCCAGGGTACACCCATCATCAGGCCTAGTGTTCCAGCGACTCCTATCGTCAGCAAGCCTGCTGTGCCCACTGCCTACAAGCCAAACGGCCCCGTGTACGGCAACAACGGCAACGGCACCAACGTCGTTGGCACCGGTGTTCGCGCCACACCCTCCAAGACCGGCTACACGCCCCCTGTCTTCACGGGTGCGGCTAGCAGCATCCAAGCCGGCAGCGTCGTTGCCGTCGTTGGTGTTGTTGCTGGCTTCTTCTTATAAGCAGACTACTCCGGTAATTGGGATCATGTCGATCTTTAAATGTTTCCTAAGTAGTTAGTGTGTAATTTGGTTCGCGTTTATAATTCACGGTGTTTTTACTTTACATGTGGTGTGTTTGTAGAGTAGGGCTACGCGACGATTACCAATGAAACCAAGTTGAAAAATTATTATGCATGTTTTGGATGTTTGCTCAGTGGTGACTTGTGACCCATTATTGGTTATGTCTTAATCAATTGGATTGACCTGAGATGAGAGTTCGAAATGTGACACAAATCTTGAATCTAATAGTGATCAGCATTACGCGTCAGAGTAGTAGGTTTACAATTATCGATGCCAAACCAAGTCGGATACCTACAGGGAGATCAGGAAAGCTTTTCAACAGCCTTGTATAGCTGTTATACCACAACTATGAAAGTGAATGAAAGGGACCATTTGTACCGCAACAATTCTTGACTAAGGAAGATTTGACGGGATAGTTGAGAAAAGTTCACCTCGAAGTATAATCAGATATTGTAGGAATGCCTAAGAGTTCCTCACATTCTCTACCTCTAACTGCACTGATTGTTTTTCGAGTACCAGAAATAGCACCTAATTAGTGAGTTGCGATCTATGGTTTCCATAACTTCGCATGCATATAATGACAATACCAAGATGCTGGATGATTTTCATGTATCGTATTTTACTGCAGAAAAGCTTCTACAGCTTGGTCTAGGTGACCCGTCAGATCCGAATAAAGCTGCTGGTGTAGGAAGTGGCACTACCTCCCCTCGTTTTTGGGCATTATTGATAACTCTAGTTCCTTCCAATTCTCAGACACGCTTTATAACAAGGTTTAATGATTTTAGTAAAAATTATACCTTTGAAAAATCACAACGTATCATGGGACAAACTCCCATATTGATCGCGAAAATTTTGTGATACTCCCAATTCTTAGATCACAAGGCTCGTTGTGTATGAGAGCACATGCATTTAGATCTTACTGAAATCTAGATCATATTGGGTGTGACTATGAGAAAAAAAGCCACACAATCCATTTTTTTTTTTGGAATGGAAAGTGATCTATGTTGAATTGTGTCATTGATTTGATTACTTCATGTCTGAAGTAGCTTCGGGCTGCAACCATATGCATACAGGATTACTGGTTTCAGAGAGGACAGCCTGAAGGAAGGAAGCTTTGCATTTCATAGTTCCTGTCAATTTTTGCCGTAAGTTCCACTAAAATTGGGATCAAAGTTATTCAGGTGTTCAACCACGCCGCAGAGCCGCATCCTGCTGCGCCACCATTACCTTCTAGCTACGCACAACTGCTAAGCCTCCTGGAGCGTCAGATTTTGAGGTGTTACAAAATGGGGCTGATACAGCGATTAAATCAAGGACTGAAGTAAGCCCTCAATATTGCGAACAGCTCATGCTTTAAGGCCTCGGGACGTCCAATCTCCAATATAAAAGAACTCACCTCTTCTCGCTACCACCACAAACCCGTCATTGCTTCAACGACGTCTATACTACCACAGAATACTTCTCATCACTAGGTTCTAGATACCTAGCACGCACTATTACACGACCCCAATCCACTCTACCATGGCCGACACATCTCTCGATCCTGAACAGAATGGAACTAATGAACTGCCTATCGTGAACTCAATGGTTGATCGCGAGGACGTGACACCAGAGGAAGCTGTCCAGCAAATTATCAAACTTACATCGACGAGGACACCCGACCAACTTCAAAACCATGTCTACTTTACGGGTCTCAGCGTTGTATCTGCTTCTCGTTGCACCGCGCCAGAGAAACAATCCAGGCTTGTAGATTTCGTCTTTGAGCTTCGTAAACATTCTGTTACAGACCCAGCAACTGGCGCAGCTTTAATTCTGGATGGTCAGGAGGTTTGGAAGCACTTACCCACTATGGGGTGGTCGTTTACTGATCTATTGTGTTCGTTCCCTAGTATGTATCACTTCAGCACATATACTGGCATGTGAAGTCACTAACGCACGCAGCACATGATCCTGTACCAGAAGACGAGACTATAACGTGGGAGAACAGCATTGCGTTTGTAGCCCAAGCCGATGCCCGCAGCCAGGATCCAGACATCAATTGGTCTCATGGTAGTTGGTCACTTAACTTTTTATGCTTCGCCTTCGACTATCCTGATAGTTGGGCGCATGAAGTGACTGTGCGTCTGGTGTGCTTGTGGTTTATCTACGATGCGCAGAAGATGTGGAATAACATAGAGCAAAAGGCGAATCAATACACACTGGGGAATTGGCAACGGTGGAAGCGTGGTCTTGAAGAGGCAGCTTTGAAAATTAAGGACCAACGCACGAAGGATATGATCAGTAAGGCATTGGTAGAGATCAAGCGGGTTGAAAGGATTTGAAATAGTGTACTTTAGGTTGCAAGAGGGCTATGTAATGCTGGGTAAGTTAGTTTACTAGCTCAAGTTGCACGTATGACAACTGCGCTAGGAGCCAATTACAGCCTTACCACATTCAATGATCTAGTAATCTTTAAGCCACGGAAGCCATAGCTATTTCTAAACCAATCACCGCAGATACCCTCTCTTCTTGACTGATATGAACAAGAATTAGTCGGATAATCATGAACTAAGATCAATCTTTGACTTACTCCACATTTATTGCATAGTGATAACCATTTCTATTCTCACACACCAATCCTCCAATTGACTATCACCTCACCACCAACACCCCAAAGTCCGCAAAAAGTGTAACAACAAAAAAAACAGAATACACCATTGAGCAACGTTCGCATCAATCAGAAACAAAAACCCAAACAACAGAAAATCCCACTGACATCATTACTCCCATCTACATCCTCTCCCTATCCCCATGTTCCTCCCAATAATGACTCTGCAGCGGTTCATCCGCTCCACACGCCTCATAGCCGTGCTTGACATGAATGATTTTGAAAGTGCCACGGTGCCGAAAGCAGTCCTTACAAAGGGGGTTGGTAACATAGTCATCGTTTCCGTGCACCTTTTGGTAGATGGATAGATTGTCGGTGTCGATGAGGTGCATGGACCGGGCGTAGATGGGGGTTTCAGTCATTGTGGGGCTGGGGTCTGATTGGGGGAGGGAGAATTTGCGCGGGGCTGGGCGGACTGGTGTTGTTGGGAGAGGGGGTAGATGCTTGGGATTAGTTTGGCGTCTCGAGGTTGTGGGTGAGGTGAGGGCGATGGTGGATTTTGAGGGCTCTGGCGATGGAGTTACTATTTCTTTAAAGATGGAGCCTTGAATGGGGCATCTATTGTCGCTTCCTGTAATCGACATGTCTGGAGGTGTGCTCGTAGCTGCACGTAATGTCATGCGATCTTGAGTCACCGGCATGGTCATCGTTCGCATCTTCTTAGACAGCATCTCAGACGAATCACCCCGGCTCAGCGATCTTTTGCTAGCTATAGTGTTCATTAGTATGTTGAAAAAGTAGAAGGAGTGACGACAAACAGCTGCGATTGAAGGAATTTCTAGGTGTATCCGGACGCTCGTCAGTCATAGTTGTGGCATCAGAAAGAGCTAGAGACAGTGCTGAATTTGGCGGCTCGGTTGGTGATGGGGTGGCCGATAGGTCGGAGTCCACGTCGCAAAATATTAAAGGTGAATCCGGTCTGTCGACTTCGTCACGGGCCAAACATGGTATGCTATCGGTCGTGAATCTAGGAAACAAATGGCGAGTAGCAGGTTCGAGCTGCGCTGGTTCTCTATCGTTGGCCATTGTAAAATCCGTTCTCTGAGGCGAATTCGTAGCTCTTACCGAGCTAGAGAGGCTCGTATCACGTGAGCTTGAGCTCGTTGTGGTTGATAGCCTACATTGCGCATCGTAACACGGAATATATTGGCCTAGCGACTGTCTCAAAGTGTTGGGTACGCTGTTATTGCCATCTAATGAGGATCTGCCGAGTCGTGCCTCATCTGCTGCACGTAATTTCTCACGAGCATCCTGAGCGATGCTCGCACCACCGACCCATACTGACGATGTTCGTCCACTTCGTTTGGCTCTAAGCTCAGAACGAGGGGTATCTTGAAAAGTATCCCGATCACGGTTGATGCTTGGAGAATCTGCGGAGTTGATCTGTTCGAGTAGTTGTTTTAGGAAAGAACCAGATGGCGCAAGATTACAGAGAGCGCCGCTGGGGCGAGTGGGAGTAGTCATGCTGTGATAAAATGCGCATGCGGAGCACGTATGTAAGCTGTGTAGTAAAGCTAATGCAGAAAAGCAATTGGTAGAGCGCTGGTGATGTGAGTATGGGAAAGGAATAGGGAGGGGGAAGGCAAGGAGAGAATAGCGTGCAGGAACACGCATGTGCCTTGACCATGGATGTGTTCAGAAGGAGCAAGCGCCTGGCAGCTTCCGAGTGTGCGAAAGAGGAGAGTGCAGTTTTCCAAAGCGCAAAATTGTGAAAGAAGTGAGAAAAAAGGACGAAGCAGGAAATGGTAGTAATGGGATCATCATCATGAATTTGATTTCACAGTAAGATGGCATGTAGCTCTCACCTGGTGTGGTATACTACATGCCTCATTCTATCATGTTGAGGCTCATACAGTGCGTCAAAATATTTCGTGTTCTCATGATTCGGCCATTTCAGAGTCAACAGCCTTGCCTAGGCCGTGCTCCTTGAGCAGGGCATCAATCTCATCCGCACCCCAAAGGTGGTGGTAGATCTTTCCTGATTTGGTCTTGCCTACTGTGGCAAACTCAACTATGCATGGTTAGTAACTTGAATAAGTGCTCGACATTGGAAACACGTACTCTTCTCGCTACTAAGCTTGGTTGAGTCCATGGTCTTGCTTAGCACCTTTACTGCAAGCCCACATGCCTCCTTCAGGTCGTACTCTTCTTTATAATCTTGCTTCAACAAGCTCTGGGCGGAGGCGTTGTTGGCACCCACACTGGTTGCCTTCCAACCACCGTAGTTGCCGCTGGGGTTGCTCTGGTACAGCTGGAATTGTCGCTGTGGATCCCAGCCAGCATAAATGAAAGACACGCCAAACGGCCGGAGACCACCGTGTTGGGTATAGCCTTGTTTGAGATCGCATAGACGACGCACAAGCTGCTCGCAGGGAATGTCTTCATTGTAGGTGAGTAGGTAGCGTTGGGCGGCTTGGCGGGCGTAGTTGATGAGGATGTTGGCATCGGCTGTCATGCCTGCAACAGCACAGATCATGTTGCTAGGCTCATATTAGCATCTCCAAAGCTAGAATATAGACCTGTGGCGTACTCGTTTAGGATATACAGCTTCTCGGCGGATGTGTCCTGCTCTAGAAGTTTGCTGGTGACCTTCCTCTCAGCGGCGAGCACAATGCCATCCTGCGCTAATATTCCTAATGCGGTTCCAGCATGGGAGATGGCTTCGAGGGCATATTCGACTTGGTATAGGCGGCCTTCTGGGGAGAAGATGGTTGTCTATGCTGGTGATTAGCTGCAATATTACCATGAACCAGGATTCCATGCATACCCGAGAATCGTATCTTCGTGACATGATTGCTGTATGTCTCTAGAGCCAGAGATGCAGCGTTGAGTTGTTCACGAGGAAGAAGGACGGTGAGGTGGTGGGGAGCTAGACGAGCATTGGAGTGTGTCGTCGAGCTCCAGGCACAAGCTCCTACGCGTCGGTGATCCAAAAGTCTTGGCACCGACCACTTTTTGATGCGCAGCAAGTCGTGACACCAGCAACTCTTGGTTTGCATTTTACTCGCACAAGAAATGCTCTAGAGGCATTGACGAATATAAAAAAATGGCTGATGTACCTACCCGACCGCCTGCACGAGCACCACCACTTGCTATAGGCTGGACTGAACACAAGGCGCCTTCAGGACACACCTATTACTACAACAAGGATACCAAAAAGTCTACCTATACACGACCCACTGCAGATATACCACCGGCCTTCAACATTAATTCCTCAGCACTGGGATCCTCCTCATTCGGCGAACCCTTCGATCTCAGTTCCAAGCCCAAACCAATCCCAAAGTTCAATCCGCAACAGCAGATACAAGACCTCATATTTGGAGGAGCGCCGAGGCAGTATTCACAACAACATGGTGACCAGAAACATCAGCCCAGGGGCGGATATCGCGGTGGGTTTCGAGGTGGACATAACAACTTCTCAGACAGAAGAAGGCAACAGGATGATAGACCTAAACATCGCCAAGACATACCGAGTTGCGCGCCATGGGTTCTCGTAAAAACAAAATTTGGAAGGCGATTTGTATGGAACAAGGAAACCAATGAGAGCTTCTGGAAATTTCCTCCAGATGTCATGTTGGCTGTGGTAGAGTTTGATCGCAAAGAGCGCGAGAAAAAGGAGCGAAGGGAACGCGGCGAACCGAGCGATGTCGAGGACGATGATGCAATGGCAGAGATCGAGGCCGAGCTTGCGGCGGCCGAAGAAGAAGTTGAGATTGTAGAAGTCGACGGCGAGGAAGGCATGGAGGACGACGAAGAATATGAAGAGGTTGATGTCACAGACGACGAAGGCGAGGAGGCGAGCAATGCACCGAAACGGCAAAGAACAGATGGGTCCGGCGTGGACCAACCTGCTGAAACTGAAGATGACGATCTCGCATGGCAACTGGCTCAAATGGAAGAGATGGAGTTGAATGGAGGAGAAGCGGAAGAGTATTATGAAGACGAAGAACCTGCCCTCAGCGACGAGGACTGCAAGGCTCTGTTCAAGGAGCTGCTAGACGACACAGGAGTAAGCCCATACACACCTTGGGAGAAAATCCTGGAAGACGGTGTACTATACGACGACGAACGTTACAAAGCCCTTCCCAACATGAAAGCGCGCAACGAATGCTTCAACGAATGGGCGCGAGAAAAAACCGTCCAACTCAAAGAAGAAAAAGCCAAGCAACAAAAACGTGACCCCAAGATACCCTACCTATCCCTCCTCGACCGCCACGCAACCCCAAAACTCTACTGGCCCGAATTCCGCCGCAAATACAAAAAAGAGCCAGAAATGAAAGACACCAAACTCTCCGACAAAGAAAAGGAAAACCTATACCGCGAACACATCAAACGCCTAGCCATGCGCACATCGGATCTTAAATCCGATCTCTCTGCCCTCCTCCGCGCCCAATCCCTCTCATCCCTCAATCGCACATCAACCCTCTCAACCCTCCCCCCGCCGATCCTCACAGACCTCCGCTACATCTCCCTCGCGCCGCCCACGCGCAACGCCCTGATCGAAACATACATTTCGACTCTGCCCGCTGCGCCCGAGGGCGCGACGCTCTCCGCCGAAGAAGAGGCTGCGCAGGCGAAGAAGGTGGCTGAACGTGAGCGGAGGGAGAAGGCGTTGAAGGAGCGGGAGAAGAGGGTGGAGATGGAGAAGAAGAGGCAGGAGAGGGATCTTGCGTATGGGAAGGGGAGGTTGAGGGAAGAGGAGGAGGAGATTGAGAGGGCGATGAGGGTGGGGAAGGATGGGTTGAAGGGGCATTTGGATGGGTAGGTGTGGGTTGCGATTAGGTTCCGCTGGTGGTGTGTTGTTGTATCGCTTGGCCAGTTACTCGGTCAGTTTGTGCACTTGGACAATGAACCGACGATATTAAATTTAATATATCAAGTGATGATACGCCAGTACTGTGTGTTACGCAGTTTCTAGAACTAATGCCATGGGTGCTGTTCTCTCTTCTTATTCGGATGCGCCAGAGGGTGTACGTAAGTCGAGTCGAATTGTTGGAGGATTTTATCTGTCTATTGATTCAGCGTAGAACCACTCGAGGAAGTATTTTAGAATCAACCCGTCCACACACGTCATCACTAACTCCCTAAAAGGATAAAACTGAAGCCAGTATCCTGCTATAATACACGCGCCACTATAAACTTCCTTTTTTAATAAGAGGACCAAGACTGCCTGACAGAAATACTTCATCAAAGTACTAAATGGGATCGGCGGCGCGTAATTGAATAAGTACCAGAATGGCCTCCAGCGTCCGTTCGCCCTCCATGTTGGTTGATATGTTGCGAACCATGCGTGGTGCCCAATGGCCATAAGTAATTGTTTGATCCATCGAATTTCATAGTGAGAAAGTACTACCCTGAAGGTGACACGAAGTAAGGTGGTTGGTAGGATCATATTTACATATGGCTCTAGAAAAGGTTTTTCAAAGGATGTTACGAACCCATGAATAATGCCAACCATGGCCATGATTCGGACTAATATCTGTTTAGGATTCTGGGGACGAGAAATGCCAAGGATCTGTGGTGTGGTACTTTTTTCAATGACGAATTTGGCTTGTGGACCCGGTCGTTGTGCAGTAAGTGTGGTGGTCAATCGCGGAACTTGTGTTTTGACAAGACGGATTGGACAATCGAAGTGGAGGTAGAATTTCTTTCCAATGGTACGGGTAATGATGAATCGTGCGCCGCGAGAGATTGTTGTGTCAATGTTGAGAATATCCGTTTTGACATCGAGAAGAATACACCAACCGGATTGTGAAGTCACAGGTGGCTCCTCGCCCCCACGCCTCAAGGCTGTCACCAGATACTCTGTCATCAGGTCTTTGGAAACTCCAGGTAAAGATACAGCCATGAACTCGCAAATCTCAGTCTTCATGGGAAATAAGAAGAATTTAGCAAGCTCACTATCCTCTTGTTGCTGGAAAATGAATCCATCTGATGCGAGCTTCAAGGTGTGTTTCCCTTGAAAGTGCTCTGGAACAATCTCTTTTGGGATCCATGCATCCACATTACAGCACCCTATTCTTGCACAATCTGAGAACAGTAGTTCTACGGGGACAGTTCCAAGACCATAGAAGAGTAATTTCATTCTCTCATCAGTGCTTTTGAGATGCGACACAAAATTGCCGTTCATGCATGACATATTCATGAGAATGAGGGGGAGGTCCTCTGCTTGGGTTGTACTTCGAGATTGGAGGAGACTATGTGATTTTACAAATAGTGCTGCACGTTCAGACTAGGCTCAGTTAGATAACTCTGCTCAAATAGAAGAACGCCACAACTACTTACAGATACTCTTGCATATGTGTAGGACTCTTCTACGTTCAAGGATGTCTTAACAAACTCATATAGGTCCTCGCGGATGTGGTCATGGAGAGGCTCAAATATATCTATCGCTTTTAGCAACCGGGATTTTACTTCTTCTGCAGTTCTGCCAAACCAGAACCAATGCCACCTCTTTTTCAATGTTGGATAAATCCCACGAAAACTTGAAATCGAAAGCTCGGGACGGTATTGAGGGCTTAGCAGATTGAGATACGCCAACGAGCCGTGTAACGAGAATACAATATGTTTAGACAACACGCCTTCTTGTAATGTCCTGTGCTTTTGGTCAGCTTGGTAGGCAAGAATATAGTGGAATACTCGCCATGCCCTTCCCATCCAGTTTGATGCGCATATGTGTGCAAGTACATCAAGTAGACGCTCATCAGCTGGTCCATGGTACGATGGTCGATCAAAGATAAAAAGCGACGAAGATTGCTGCCCAGCATTGAGTCGTTGTAAGCCAGCATCCAGTACCAAAGTCTGCGAAGCTGCAGCATATATAAGATTCATCGACTCAATAGCTTTGACTTTCAGATGAGCGTAGTTTTGGCTCTGGGGGATGCAAAAGGTGTCCAGCCAGAACAACTCGCAACCGTGATTAGCCAGGTTGGCGTCGTCCACAGTATCACCCGGATGCAGCGTTTTGCGAAACCATTTAAACTTTCCTCGAGGACTATCATGCTGTACATGCGGGGGTATTGAGGCCAAAACAGACTCTAAATGCTCGACTTGACATAGTGGGAGAGAGTTTTCTGATGAGCCTAGCTGCCGATCAGCCCACACATGGAATATGGCGACAAAGCGGGTTTCTCGCTGGTAGGCAACGACCTCAAGTTCTATATCGTTCGATGAACGAGTGATACGTATCAAAGGAATGCCACCGGCGTGTACTATTTTCGCTACGCGCTCGAGAGGCACCATAATATTTTGGCACTGGCAATCGCCTGTCCGATGGTGTGGTTTTGCGAGTCCTCCTACCACAGAACACCGTTTTGCGGTACATCCTTGATGGTCCTCGTGTGAGTCTCGCGGTGGGCGCATCGATGATAAAAAGTACAGCGTTGGATAAGATATAGGGATAATTTCGATAGAATTCAGTCGTTTCCTGCACCACCCATTCTCAATCATGCGCTTTATCAGGACCTGGGTTGGCCTGCTCCGTAGACTGGGTCGGAGGTCGACCGGGGTGGAGACATTGAGCAAGAGCGAGAGGAGCATTTGTACGGATAGTAGGATAATGGATAGTTCTTCATTCGTTTCCTGCTTTGGTACGTCGAACGTTCTAACCGCGACCACAGTTGAAGTCACTATCTTAGCCATTTTTATCTGTTCCTGTTCAGCCTCGTCCACGGAGAGTTCACACCTCTTAGTATGGTATTCAATCATGAACCATCTTGGCAGACGAATATCAATCCATGCCTCATATGTGCCCGAATTATTCTTCTCCAAAAATTCTTTGTGATCAACATTCCGACGTAGAGCTTCCGAAGCTAGCCCAAAGAACAACCATGATTGTATAAATGCGGCAACGATACTCCTTTGCCTTGAAGATGTGATGAGACAAAATAAATTTTCTGATCTAATAGCAACGTTCCCAAAATCTTTGAAAGAGCATGTGCCGTAGCGATAAGGAGTGCCAGCTAGGTAGGGCGCACGGATAGCAGGACAGGTGATGGATGTTCGAGGGTATGGGAAACAGTACATGTTTGCGTAACTTCAACTCTGAGAAACATCTGCATGGGTTAGTGAATGCTGAAACGTAAGAATTTAGAGTGCGATATTGTGCTTTCGCTGCAGTTGCATTGGGTCAGGTTCACCTAGAGGAAGGCCGCTGCCTAGAAGTGGGGCTAGGGTGGTGTTTCGAGATGCGCCACAGAACACGAAACATCGAATCTGACTGGTTCTCCACGTAAGGTACGTTTCAACTGATCTATCAAGAAAGCGTCACGAAAGGCTACAAAACATCGAAGACTAGTCCCGTCCGATCTGCCAAATACGCATGGTTGTATAGTAGAATCCAGTCGTTTGTTGTACACAGTTCTGGCTTGTAACCACCGTCCTGCAGTCATTGTTTGCTTTCGATAAACAGACAAATGTACCACATTAAGCCCACATAGGCGCACACAATGTCGTGGAAATCTTTGATATCTACTCCAGAATATATCCCCTCTATCTGCTTCTGATACTTTGACCTGAAGCACTTTCATAAAGACTACTGTTGATCTACAAACACCATGTCAAACAGTCGTAATCACATCAAGCCGCAATTCACGGGTGTTCTTCCTATCGATGCTCGTGATACGAATCACCCTCATTTTCCAGGCGACGTCGAAAGCCAAACCTCACGTCCTCGCCCTCGCATGCCATTGTCGCGGAAGAAAGGCGTATTTATTGCAATCGTAATCGCAGTCGCTATTTCTTTCGGGGTCGCCATCGTTGTCGGACTGACAACAGCTCCCAAACGCCACTATCAAGTTGCAAATAAAACGGTTGAAACAGTATATATAAGAACCATGCTCGTGTCGACGACTCTACTCACCAGCATTGCGGTGAATACAACCACGATAACAACGACAACCATGAGTCCTACGGTGACCTTTACTCCTACAACCTTGACGGGGGTTTCAGCTCCTGTTTCTACGATCGTTTCGATTCCAGCCTCTGCTATCCCGAAGGAAGAGCCTCCAAAGGAAGAAAAGCCGAAAGAAGAGCCCCCAAAGGAAGAAACGCCAAAAGAAGAGCCACCGAAAGATAGCAGCAAGTGCTTTTTCGTAGGCCCCTGGAAGCTCAAACAAGAGTGTGAGGATAGATGCAAAGTTATGAACTCGAAACCTGATCAGACATCAAAATGTGTGGACAAGGATGGGTTATATGGATGCTCCATCTGTAAAATTTAGGGTTGCACTTGCTGGTTCTATTACGCCAAATTAAGACTCGAAACTGCTATTGCGTTGTTCAGGAACGCGCTTGATGCGGTTATACTTTCATTGTATGTTCTTAGATATCATGAATTAACGCCTTGTAATGTTACCTTTGGCGACTGATATGAAAGTCTCATTTCTTCGTACCAAATGTTTTAGATTGTGAACATTTGTACATGCCTTAGGATGAGTTCATTATACACCACGAATTGAACTCTGTTGCTGTCTGATTCGACACAACATTGTGCATTTGCACCTCTTCGATCTTTCATCACAATGCTCTTTCACACTGCTCTATAACCAACGTTTCTCTTACTTCTCTTCCGAACTATAATTCACCTAACCAAATAATATTAAAAAAAACCCCAAAAAATCGGTCGATCATGTCTACAAATAACAAACCAAGCGGGTCAATCAACTCACAGGGAACGGATGAAGTACGAGAGCGGTTTCCAAAGTACCTCCCCCTTCGCCGAGACAAACAGTCTCGTCTCCGCAAATTCCTACAATCTCGCATCACCCTTGTCACAGGTATCATATGCGCTATCCACATTGCAGTCGTGGTAGGGTTTTTCATCGGCCGAAATATACACTCACATGCGGCATCACCAGAATCATCGCCCCCACCGCTTTCTATGACCACAGTTCTCGTGACGCAAACTAGCGCTTTGACGTCTCAATTCGAAACGACAAGCTTGAAGACGGTTGTTGTAACAGCTACAGCGGTGCCGAGTGCGCCGGTACCATTTCAGACACCGTGTGTGGCTGGGCAAGAATGCAAGGATGGTGGTGGGGCAGAGGCAAGTCTGGGACCACAGAAGCCCGGGGTATGTAGATTTGGTATTAACTGTTAAGTATCAGAATATTTAGAAATTCACCTATGTGTTTTTAAAGGGTTTAAGCACCTGCTTTGAAATATTTATGAGTGATGTGTACTTGAACAGGTAAGCCTTGAGATAAATGATTTCCTTGGTGTAACAAACCTATCAAGCCTTCACCGCACCCGTGGCTGCAACGCCATGAATCCCGTTTCCATTTGTTTCTGGCTTATTCACCCGACTCTTAAAGTACTGTGTAAAATCATGTCTAACCTGGTGCACTGAATCAGCCACTAATTTGCCCCAAAGAGGATCATCATTCGCCCTCTCGCACTGCTTCCAAAATTCTTCGCGCTTCTCTTTGTACTCTGGGTCCCACAAGCGATGGAAATTATCTCTTGACATCGGGTCAATCATTTCGCGCCAGATCTTGATACGGATGTCGCTGTATTTGTCAAGAATATCTTCATCAAGCTCGTCTTGGTGAATACCCATGAAGCAGTCGTATAGCGAGCCGACGTCGGCAAAGCCGCCTGTGAGACCGAGGCCACCAAAGGGGTTGCATAAATGAGCTGCATCGGCAACAAGCACGATTTTGCCTACTCGGAATTTTGGCGCACATCGTTGCTGGAGTTTGTACGGGCTCATGCTGACAAGCTTGTAGTCACCGGGCTTGGGATTTCCAGGTAGAATCTTTTCATAACGGGCTGGTTGGCGCTTGATTAATTCTTCTCTGGAAAGGCCACCATCATCGCCATAGGTGACTCGCCACAGGCCATCATTGGTAATTTTGGCGGCCATATACCAATCCGTGGGATGAACAATGAAGTTGGAATCCCAGTACCCATATCGCTCGTCAAACGGCAAATAAACCTACACCGTCAACAATTGTTGCTTTGGGCGTATTGGTCCACAGACTTACATTAGTAGCCACAATTTGCTTGTCCAACGTTTCTCCTGGGTATTCTTTGCCGAATAATTGGGTTCTCACGGCACTTGATGCGCCGTCTGCGCCAACCAAGTAGTCTCCGGTGATTCGCTTCGTTTCTCCACTTAAGGTCTCTACTATAGCAGTTGCTCCACTAGAATCCTGATCGATACCAACAACCTTATGGCCCCAGAGAATTTCGGTGTTGGGATAGCTTTCAAAGTGCTTGATCACGAGCGGCCCGAGTTGATCCAGTGGCAAAACTACCATGGAGTACTCTGATTCCTCTGGCTCTCTTCCTATGCCGGCCAAGAATGTTGTGTCCTGTAGTCGCCAGCAGACGCCTTTAGGTACGAGGCCTACTTTTCGAACATCATCGATGATACCTGCACGGTGAAAGTCGAAGACAGCTGATGGGGCATAGTGCGCAGCGCGTGGATTGCCATCGACCGTCGTCTCTGCATCGAGTATGGTCACTTTGATACTCAAGTTGCGTGCAAGAAGAACTCCTAGTAGCAGACCTGATGGGCCCGCGCCAACGACGACAACCTGATCTGATCAGTTTCGGTTTCCACACACATGAAAACAACGTACATAATTGATTTTGGGCATGATAAATTGAAAAAAAAAAAATCCTGCTTTTGATACTACATGACTTCTTCAAACCATAGTCCCATTATTTGAATAATGGGCATCGTCCCCCCCCCCGAGGTGGGGCCAATACTCTCTCTAGGCAAGATTGCTGGACTGCGGGGAAGATGCCCCACATTGACTTTGGTATCGACTCGCGTCAGGAATACTGGCCCAATGACACGTGACTCTCGGATACATTGACATACTCTAGTAGAGACACCTGAGGTAGATAGACAGGTTACAGGCATGCTTGGTGTTATGATGTATGACGTAGACAAGGACACCTTTTTTGGTTAGTCAGAGTCAAAGCTTTTTCTTCACAACCAGGGATTCGCCTCACCACTAGTCTTCATGTCAGCCTCGCCTAACGTTCATCCCTGCAGGTCGAGAAACCCCCCGCGCCGAGAAATATGAGGGGTACTTTGACTTCAAGTAACTCAGACTCTGCACACACGTTGGTATCTGTAATAGTTCTATATAAGTCGTGTACTGTGGCTATTCCTGAACCTGTAGAACTCCATTTACCTAAAAATTACGTTCGCGTTGTCGCTTTTGCGCCTAATTTACAGAGAGCCTTCTGTTATTGCAGAAGAGACTTCCTTCTGCGCAGCACCACCATCAAGCTCTTACCACTCTTTATACTAACAATAGGGTCTTATCCAAGCCTTAGAACCTTGCTGCTATGCTTAGGAGTTATTACCAGCCTTGTGTCTGCTGTCGCGCGCAAATTCATGCAGGGTCGTCATCCCAATTAGTACCTTCAACTGGAGCAATCACCAATCCTGGCTAGTGCAAACAGCCACATAATCATTATGGTGTAATTTACTTTAAGTAGCTGTCAAGCTTGCAGCTGTATAAATCTTAGCAAGCGGGCCAACTTTAAGTCCGGCAGCCTTGCGGTTCAACTTGGTCATGCCTTTGATCAACCAACTCAACTCTCTGAGAACACCTACAGAAATCGCCACCTCACAAGGTCATGGCAGGTGTGGGTCGACCATCCTCCCTGCTAGCTTCAGCTGCTCTTCGTAGATCAGTAGCAGCTTACATATTAATCACGATCAAGCCAATCAATTCTTCAATCAATTACGCTCTAAAACACCATCAATTAATTCAAGAACAATCGAGAGCTCAAAATTGTTTGGATTGATTGTTGGCATCTCTGGATACAATGATGGTGCCTCTCCCTATGTCACAATTGTTAGCGAGCGTATATGCAGTCTAATGTCTCCGCAGCTTACCATTTATATTATCTTCCAAGATTATGCCCTGGGGGCCTTCGCCTGGACCCCTTGAATGAAGCTGTTGTGTATGAGAACGTATAGCGTGTCTCTTTGTCCCAACGGAAGCACCGCAACTGCTTCTGATGAGTTTAGGCATGTGTTTCCGGAGAAAGGGTTTTCCAGCTGGGAGACAGGCGCAAATGATGGCTAAGTGTACCTCAATCGTCCTAAGAGCCTAGCGTTAGAAAAGATTACCACTAGAGGTGGAAGTCGATACTACTTGCACTTACGTCCATAAGGATAATGAAACAGAATCCCAAGTCAAATCTATTGCGTGGACCGAATCCACCATGCGCTTTAATTTTATAACGCTAGCAACCACAATACTAACTTGCGTGTCAGCCGTTTCTACTTCCATATAATGTAGTTAATTATATAACATACAACCCTCCTGTCATTAATACTATTATAATACCAATCTTCTGCCTCTTAGGTAGTCGGAGATTTCGTAAAATTATAACTGGTAGGATAAGAATTATAGTATCTGTAATAGTGTTCATAACGCTACTAAATACTCCAATCTTTAACCAGTTAATACATGAACCACTAGTAATTGTGAGGTCCCAGTATTTCTTAAGTGGCTGACAGGCGTATACCCATTGAAATGATGTCGCTAGGCTGTATATAGCTACAATTGCTATGGTGATGTAGATAATAACCTTGAGGTTTTTTGAGAGTACAAATCGAAGGAAAAACGCGAGGATCGAGAGCTTTGTGAGCATGATTGAGATGGCATAAAATGTTCCGGTAATCGCCAAAACCTAAAAATGGGTCAGTCTTTTTATCAAGTGCATAAAAGATTAAGACTGCAGAGAGAGACTTCCTTACTTTTAAACAATTGGAATTAAAGACAGAAAATGGGACATCCCATAAATGTCGTCCTAAACCATACTGCGTATCTGGAACGACTTAGCCAATTTTTTTTCAATGGCGACGTGATTGTATGAGCTGCCTTACTAATGGAGATAGTTATAGAGTATGCCAAAGCTAAAAACTGAATTCGGGGTACTTGTTTAGCAAAAACGTTCTTACAAATAAACTGAAGTGAGCCTCACCCATGCGAAAATTAATAGATCTAACAAATATAAGTAGAGATCTTTGGTAATGGTAGGATAGCTTACAATCATCTACACTTACGTGGCGTATAATAAAGCGAGCAGTGTAGAATCGCAATCCAGTGAATAGAGTTGAAATAATCGCACACACGATCTGAAGAGTGATCAAAGCATGCGCTCTAGACGGTGGATTGGTAAAGTTAGGCGTAATACCTGGAGGAGGAGGTATTACGCCAACGGGCTCGTCTCGCTGCGAAAGAATTGGAAAATACATCGAATATCGTATCAGGGGCGGTTTCATCGGTCTCAAAAAAACAATACGAGTTGTGTGTGTGTGAAAGTGTGCAGAACGCCGCTGCAAGAACAAATATACTTCAGTCTGGAGAAAATAGTTCAGGGTCATCGCACCGATTATGGACATCGGCGAGACGGCATCAGCATGCTTCTCTGATGCTAATTCGTAGAAACCAATAGCGGAAACCGCCACTCGAAATTCCCAGGGCGCCACACAGCTTTCGCGGTTGAATCGGAAGCGTTGCCGTACGCTACTTGAAACAGCCTTCGCTTGAGATGATGTGCGCGTTCTAACGCCATCCAAGCTGTTGGATTCAGCCTCAAGGCTCTAGAATCAAGGCTAACATATTTTGGGCATTTTGGGCGATGACATGTGACCGCACGTCATAATACGTAGGCAGCTTCAGCGTCTTGGCACGCCATACGTATTATAGAGTATAGTCACGTGCGATCACATGTCCCATCGCGCCCCAAAATGTGTGCGCCATCATCAGGTTGTCCAAAATGGGGTCTGGGCTCACATTAGCGTTTGAGAAGTGAGCCAATAGGGGAAGCGAGGCAAATTTGTTTTTTTGTTGTTGACCCAGACGTGAGAGATGCATGCAAAAGGAGACAATGAAACGCGGGGGGCTAGACAGAATTTGTGTGGAAAACTTGCTGGCTTCTGAGCTTAGTGGCGCGCACACACCTGGATCTATGGTTGTGGTGAAGTTTATCCACAACTCGACAAAGACCCCCCCCCATGGTTACGTATTTTAGAGTTTGCGGGGAACGGAGAGCTGGTGTGCACCGAAGCCGCTAGAGTTGCTAGCCAGATGCCAAGCCATCTACACACTGCCATCCGGTGGAACCTGAATAAGAGAGCAATAACCCCCCTGGTAGAGGTAGTTTATGGCAAATTTACTATACATGATTGGCTAGATTATGACTTTCGTTCTTAAATCCTACCTAAAAACACCTTTGTAACTGTCAAAATTTCACGGGGAAACCCTAAAAGAAGCTATATTGGACCCTGCTTCGCTTATTCGGGTTCCGCCGGATGTGAAAAAGGAGGGCAGTAGGACCAGCCTGTTAGCGCTATCACTTCTTCATTAAATGATCTTGCAATCTGGACGACTGCCTCTTCTGTAATTGTGGCCTCGTTCCCTCTTCGATCAAGTAGAAGCGTCATCACTTCCTTTCCACTCTCTAAATTCCCTGCTGCTACCTTAACTACCTCTTCCGTAATTATAACCTCGTTCCCTCTTCGATTAAGTAGAAGCGTCATTACTTCCTTTCCGCTCCAATAATTCCCTGCCACTGCCTTGACCACCTCTTCTGTAATTATAACCTCGTTCCCTCTTTGATCAAGTAGAAGCGCCATTACTTCTTCATCAAATGATCTTGCAATCTGGATGACTACCTCTTCTATAATTGTGACCTCGTTCCCTCTTCGATCAAGTAGAAGCGTCATCACTTCTTTTCCTCTCGCTGAATTCCCTGCCGCTGCCTTAACTACCTCTTCTGTAATTGTGACCTCGTTCACTCTTCGATCAAGTAGAAGCGCCATCACTTTGTTTCCACTCCCTACATTCCCTGCCGCTGCCTTGACTACCTCTTCTGTAATTGTGACCTCGTTCCCTCTTCGCTTAAATAGGAGCGCCATCACTTCTTCATCAAATGATCTTGCAATCTGGACGACTGCCTCTTCTGTGATTGTGACCTCGTTCCCTCTTCGATCAAGTAGAAACGCCATCACTTTGTTTCCGATCGTGACCTCGTTCCCTCTTCGATCAAGTAGAAGCGTCATCACTCTATTTCCACTCCTTAAATTCCCTGCCGCTGCCTTGACCACCTCTTCTGTGATTGTGACCTCGTTCCCTCTTCGATCAAGTAGAAGCGTCATTACTTCTTTTCCACTCCTTGAATTCCCTGCCGCTGCCTTGACTACCTCTTCTGTGATTGTAACCTCGTTCCCTCTTCGATCAAGTAGAAGCGTCATTACTTCTTTTCCACTCCTTGAATTCCCTGCCGCTGCCTTGACCACCTCTTCTGTAATTGTGACCTCGTTCCCTCTTCGATCAAGTAGAAGCGCCATCACTTTGTGTCCTCTCCAATAATTCCCTGCCGCTACCTTAACCACCTCTTCTGTGATTATGACCTCGTTCCCTCTTCGATCAAGTAGAAGCGTCATTACTTCTTTTCCACTCCTTGAATTCCCTGCCGCTGCCTTGACCACCTCTTCTGTAATTGTGACCTCGTTCCCTCTTCGATCAAGTAGAAGCGTCATCACTTCCTTTCCACTCTCTAAATTCCCTGCCGCTGCCTTGACTACCTCTTCTGTAATTGTGACCTCGTTCGCTCTTCGCTTAAATAGGAGCGCCATCACTTCTTCATCAAATGATCTTGCAATCTGGACGACTGCTTCTTCTGTAATTGTGACCTCGTTCCCTCTCTGATCAAGTAGAAGCGTTATTACTTCTTTTCCACTCCTTGAATTCCCTGCCGCTGCCTTGACTACCTCTTCTGTGATTGTAACCTCGTTCCTCTTCGATCAAGTAGAAGCGTCATCACTTCTTTTCCTCTCGCTGAATTCCCTGCCGCTGCCTTAACTACCTCTTCTGTAATCAGGACATTGCCCCTTCTTAGACCGAGTAGAAGTGCTAGCATCTCTTCACCAGTTGACCTTACGACCTGGACCAGCTCCGTTTCTGTAATCTGGGCGTTTTCTCTTATTCGATTTGCTAGGTGTTGGGTTGTCACTAGCTCTTCGATCTCTAAGTTGCTTTGATCTATGTAAGTTGACGCTAGGTTGGCTATACTGCTCAGCGTATCTGGATGGTCCATTCCATACACCTGCTTTCTTGTCGCTATCACTTGTAAAATTTCTCTTCTGCCTCCCTCCATTCCTTGTTTTTCTTATGTATCAATGCAAGGTTTTCAATGCTTGCCAATTGATGCGGATGCTCACTCGCAGATATTCCCTCATAGCCCTTTGTTGCTTCTTGAAGCCTCTTTCTTGCTTCTTCGTACTCTTCTAGGTCTCCTAGGATTAGTGCCACGTCATATAATCTGGTCGCTCTGTTCGAAGCTGCGCTTGAATACTTTGGCACTAGAGCATTGATCTCTATCGAAGTTTCGTATCTTGCTCGTCCTTGCAGATTTCCTGAGGGCTTTTCCCAGTTCCAGACAAGTAGAAAGTCTCGCGGAAAGCTTTTTATCGAAGGCAAGGGCCATTGGCACTCGACGTATCTGCTCTCCGCTTGTACGCCCTGCCGAGGAGCAACTGCAATTATGATAACATCAAAATGGTCCTTGTAGGTTCTAATGATAGTCGGCTTTGAGGCCCCTTCTAGAAGGCAGACGAGGTCGCCCTGCCGGATGGATTTTGCAGAGGCCTGAAGGGTCCACTGGGCGCCCCATTTCCTCTGGTACTCTAAGGACCCAGGCGTATTCTTGAAACTGATGTTCACCTGCTGTCTGTCATACCGTATACTGTCATTTGTTACCAAGGACACCTGGCCAACAACACAGCCCTTGCTCTTGATTACCGCTCTCTCCCTTTCGTCCCAAGTCTCTACAGAGACCACTTTACAAAGAAGAAACTCAATAAGTTGCCGCAAGAGATTCTTCCATGGAAGAGCGTAGTTGGGCGACAAGCCAGCTGCGCTGGAATCATCAGAGCTCATGCCGAGCAAGGCATACACCTTGTCGTGCCGGATAGTAGCCTTCCGGGTATGGTACATATCTATCAGCTCGCCTAGGGAGACTCCGCCTGCCGAACTCACTGCGTACTTAGGCCGAAAGATTGCTCCCCTTATTAGGTAGGTCACTGAACGGATCAGAGCCTGCAAGCCTGGATAATCTCCGTCGGAAAGCTTCAATCCGTTTAAACCCGAGCAGAGGGCGAGTCCATTTATCTCTGCAGGGCCACACAAGATCAGAACGCGTCGAGCTAATGCGATCTCCTGAAGGACCTAGATTGACATTGTATTAATTTCTGCGGATATTATCGAGCGCCTACCAACTTACCCAGATGCGCTCAAACCACGATCGTTGAAGTAGCGCGATAAACTTCTGATTGTTGTCCAATGAATACGTAGACTCTTCTTCTGCAGCAACACGTATGTCTTCGAGCGCTTGGTCGCTATCATCTGCCTCCTCTCCGAGCCAAACGATTACACGGTTTGCTTGACCATAGATTTTCGCCATGGACTGGATCTGGTTTTCCTTCTCTTTATTATTTGCTTGGTCGATGCAAATAGCATCCACCCATAGCATTCGTTCCATAGAGTGATTTCGAAGACGTGAAAGCGCCGCGCGAAGATTTGCCGTCACATCGAAACGATGTTCGTCTATGAAGATAGGCTGCTTCTCGTCTGGATCGCCCCATACATAGGACAAAGCCTCATACAGATGAGTTTTTTTGCACGAGTCCTGTAGAGAGTATTCGAAGAGCTGGCATTGTATGTCTGCCGTCTCGTCTTCATGTGGCATTAGGCGAAGCAAGCGAATTCTGTCAGGCTCCGGCGAAAGCGGAAAATAACAGTACTGCGACATGGCACAAGTCGTCGTGGTAAGATACCTAGCAGATTGGAGAATCTCGGATGGGTAGTGAGTGTAATGTTTGCGATCTAAGTGCACGACTTCTGGCATAACCACCCCCTCCATGTCACGTGTGTGAACTAAACCTGTGGCGCAGCGCATACTCCCAGCTCGACCACGGGCGCTGCATATAAATTCTTACATCTCGCCCCTACTAGCAGGGAGGACGGCCGACCCGCACCGGCCATAGGGTTGTGCGGTGGCTAGAGAGCTACAAGTTGGTGTTGACTGGAGGCACGGCCAAAGTTGAATCGGGTTACTTTCATTGAAGGTACCGATACGGAGGTGCCTTTCAAAAGTCTTTGCCCACACCAAAACACTAAAAAGCCACATTTCTAGATTAGGTCGTCTAGTGATTGGGACTGCCTAGCGTAGTCTTGCCATTAGGTCGTGATTTAAGGGCAACAACTATGGCTCGAGTAGCAATATCGTAATTAGGCGCCATACAGATACGAGAAATGGCCAGATAGCTATTGAAAATTGAGCAAACTAAAAGCAGAAGACCTCCATATCGCGTGCCAAGATTGTGGCTTTTTTTTTAAGCGTGGGCAAGAACTTTTGAAAGGCACCTTCGTACGCGTTGCGACCTTGCGTGAATCTTCGTGCGATAGCAGCTACAACACTAATAGTAGCTTTTGAATACTACAGTAAAGTTCCTAGGCTTAGATAGAACTATTCTATAGGTTTTAGTAGTAGCAAGAGTGTAATGATAGTGCTATAGCAGAAGAAGTCTCTTTTGCGACAAAAGGAGGCTCTCTACAAATTAGGCGCGGCGATAATAACGCGATAGTAATTTTTAGGCGCGAAGGGTGCCTACATGTTTAGGATCACTTATAGTATATGCGTAGTATAAAAATATAATAGATATTAAAGTGTGTGCAAAGTTTAAGTAGTGCAAAGTTAAAGTACCCCTAATTTTTCTCAGCACGATGGGTTTCTCGACCCGCAGGGAGGGACGTTACCTCCCTCCTATTTAGTTCCTACTCCTCTACTTTGCAATGACCTTTTTGATCCTTTCGAATCCTTGATGGTATAGTGTGGCAAGTTCTGTGAATTTTCCTCCTATTTGTCAGCACGCGTTAAAGCGGATGTCAAGGCTTGGGCGAGTTTCTATCTGGAGTTACATCCAAAGCCATTATATGCATCAAGCAGAAAAGGAATTGCGACTTGGAAGGATGTCAGAGCATAGAAAGATTGCGCAATGACAGAATGCACAGCTCGTGCAGTTGTGGGGTCAAATCTATCGAGCAAAGCTGGCTGAAAATGAGGAGTGACGACAGTGACTGATCGCTGTTTAGTTACCTAAGCCGAGGATCAAAATGTACTCCTCTATAATAGACAATCAGTGTTGATTGATTATTTCGAACGTTTGAGGTTGTTGGTTCGCAACTGGCAGCCGTGATACCTTCACGCTGCTGAGACAGAGCACGTGACAATTACGGTGGCAATGAGCACCCAAAAGAAGACACTATTTTTACAACCGTAGACCCATTTTGTGTCGCATCCATGATCCATCCTACGTTGTTATTAAAACATGTAACGGTGATTCCGAGTCGCCAGCCACCTAGGCAGGGTTGCACAAATGTTGGGATGCGCATGGACTGCGAACGCTAAAACAAGCTTTTCTGCCTCCTAGGGTCTTCAGCCTCTCGCCGCCGACATCTCAACTACGATAAGGCGTCTACAGGTTTCAGATCGTCTAACTTCAACATTCCCATGCACAGCGGAATCCTTTCAGGTACTCACTCGCCCCTGTGGTTGTGAGTCAAACGGCATGAGCTACCAAATATGACGGCCATGGTTCGTCAAATCGACGAACCTGCTCCACCAAAATTTATCACCTTAAAGTATGGCACGACGCCCCTGTGATGCTCACTATTGGTGAACGCGCAGACTGAGGCTTGGATGACCCAGTTGTACCCACTGTCTCTTATCTCGGATGCCCTCAATGAGCACACACCAAGCCTTTGCACCACTATGCCCACTTTTCTCTCGCGCCGGTTGTCGAGCATGGCATGGGCGGCTGCAAATCCTTTTCGCATCCGGCCTGCTTTCTCCTGAGTGCGTCGTCAATCAACAATTCCAATCACATGAAATAGTGTTCTGCAATTGTATAGGTACGAGTGACGGTGGTGGTGTTTACCGCTCAATCGCGGCGGAGATCTTGTCCCAGAAAAGTGTATCCGGCGAACACAGGACAACCTTATTATTTTCCGCAAAACGCTTTGTACCGACGGACCACCGATTCGGCTATGGCGAATATCTTAAAATATTTCGGCGCCATATTAGCCACTTCCGCATTGCAGATTACTAGCACCAGGACGGCGGCTTGCATTCGGTGCCCAACGTAGTTCTAGTGTTCCTGGACAGGCAATATTCCCTGCAATAGTAGTTCCACCTTTTCGTCCAAGCTGACGAACATCCATATCGAACATTCTGGCCACCCATAACTGGAACCAAAAACTGGAGCTCTGTGCCACTGCAGATTTATGGAATAGTTTTCGACGTGCCATGGACGCGAGCAGCGCATCCGTCCTGAACTAGCGCGGTCTTATCAATCCTATACAACCTGCATTGATGATTCAACACCACGATTCCGTCATCGCAAATCTGAAATACAACCGTGCCTCCCTCATTCTTGTCACTTTATTTTGTTTTTCAACGTTCGACAAGCATTGTCCATAAGAATACATTTTCTCGACGAAATTGCCAGTGTTCTGTGCCTAAAACCCACATATACCCAACAGCAAAGGTCAGCAAAAGGCCATATCGTAGCGACGCTACGCTTCGGATACCTCCCGATAGGCGCATCAACCAGTTCCAAGCCTGTATCTAGCAGCCACTTACGGTCCGAATTCCCACTACACGTGTTTCGCTAGGTCTTTGCTACTAGTCTGTAAGACGTCCAACACGCGCATAGGAATCCATATCATCCACCCTTGGTCTCAGTATCATCAAGAAGTATAATTCGAATATGAACCCCTTTGAAGATGCAGGCCCATCTCAATTCCCATCGCAACTCGACACCGACGATCACATGACGTCGACCCCCGGGCCGGGGCGAAAGCGTGTTGGTTTCACTGCACATGCCCCTCGTCCATTCTCAACAGTAACGCCTGATGATCCAGACACTGGTTCTGGTGGTCAAAATACTCCTCTCCATCGACCAGATGTAACCCAAGATGATCTTCATGAAATGAGGGAGTCGATCCGACTCGCATTAGCTGAAGAATATCCTCAAGATCATACCCAGGTCGACAATCTGCCGCGAGATGTACAGAAACCACGACCAGCGATTCGAAAGGGCCCTCGTACACCCCCAGAGTTTTACCTCAACGATGAGCCTAATCCATTCGAGGAAACCCCGAGAATACCTCTTCTCTTGGTACTGAGCTCAAGCAACGCTCTGGCCTTGCAGCTCAGCGACGGGCTACAAAGCTTTCAAAGTCGGTTGGCACTTATTCCGCACCAATTAGTCGTCGAAGTTCAAGAGAATTGATGTCACCTCCTGTTGAGCTTCAGAACACTGCGAGCAGTCATGACTCTGGGAACGACACAAGCGATGACGAAAATGATCCACAGTTCATGAAGCGTGCCTCTTTGCTCTTACGTCAACACACAATCCGTGCTGCTGGCTCAGGCTCAGTCGGTGCTGACGATCTTTATCACACCGATGCACCACTTCAATCGGGCCAAGTCACGCCCGATGCACTCGAGGTTGAGGGTGAGCACGTTTCACGCCCAGAGAAGTATCGGAGGGGTGTATTGGGTACTCTACTAAGAGCATCAAATGCTGCACAAGGGGATATGGCTGCCAGCCGACACTCCCCTAGCTCGAGTCATCTGGGCAAATATAGTAACGGTACATTCAGCGGGGCGTCTACGGCAGCTAACTCTCCAAACTCGTCGCCACCAGCGTCTGGTTACAGTACACCTCGAAGCGGCCGACCTTGGTTTAGCCGCCCACACAACAACAATCCTCCAACCTCTATTTCTCAGCTGGTGGGATCCTCTACTCACAGTTTCACAACACCCGCGCAAAAAGACTTGGGTTATGCATTGGATGAACAGTATAAGAAGAGCCGCCCTGCTATGGGTAAGCGTTCAAAGTCGGATGAATCGATCTTGCCTTTTAAGAAGGCAAAGCGAAAGGAGAATGAAATCAAAATCAAGATTCATCTGTAAGTCCTTGACATACTCCCGACCCCTGTTTATGGTTTTCCTTACGACCAACAATCTTGGATATGATTTTGGATCCCTGATACTAACCGTTTACTCTAGTGCAGGCACCTTAGCACGACAGAACTATCTTCGCAAGCTATGCAAAGCATTGATGATGTATGGTGCTCCGACTCATCGACTAGAAGAGTATCTCAGTATGTCAGCTCGCGTCCTAGGGATCGAGGCGCAGTTTTTGTACATGCCCGGCTGCATGATAATAGCCTTCGATGACTCTTCAGTCCACACCAGCGAGGTCAAACTCGTACGGACGAGCCAAGGCGTGGATCTAGGCAAGCTACGCGACGTTCACGAAATCTACAAGGACGTCGTTCACGACCGTATTGGAGTTGAGGACGCCACACCACGATTAGAAGCCATCATCAATCGCAAAAATAAATTCAGACGATGGCTAAGAGTATTCATGTACGGACTAGCGTCTACTACTGTCGGCCCTTTCGCTTTCCAGGCCCGCTTCATCGACTTGCCGTTCTGCTTTTTGCTGGGGTGCCTCATTGGATGGCTGCAGCTCATTGTGTCGCCTGGGAACGACCTTATCAGCAATGTATTCGAAATCGGCGCATCGGTTATCACGAGTTTTGCTGCGCGCGCCCTTGGATCTATTAGGGGCAGTGATGGCAAGGAAATCTTCTGCTTTAGTGCAATGGCTCAATCGAGTATTGCGCTCATTTTGCCTGGTTTTATGGTGCTTTGTGCGTCGTTGGAGCTGCAAAGTAAGCACATTGTCGCGGGGTCTGTACGCATGGTAAGTCTGAGTCACTCTTGTCTTCAATAACATTCAATAAAGCCCGTGGGAATCTTTTGGCATGAAATAGAATAATTGCTAACAATAACAGGTCTACGCAATCATATACTCCTTATTCCTTGGTTTTGGAATCACGATAGGAACCGTGCTCTACGGCATGATGGATAAGAACGCCACCTCCCGCACAACATGCCACAACCCGATGTCGACCAATTTCTATTACCTTTTCGTACCCGCGTTTGCAATCTGTCTCATGATTGTCAATCAGGCGAAATACAAGCAAATACCCTCGATGACAGTCATCGCCTTCATTGGCTGGGTGGTCAATTTCCACAGTTCATCGTACTTCAAGAGCAACGCCCAAATCAGCAATACACTCGGCGCCCTAGCCATCGGTATCGCCGCCAACATCCACGCAAGATTCGGCCGTCACGTCGAGAACTGGAGCATTGGAGTGTGGGAAAACAAGCTTCGCCCTCGATTCGTCAAGGTGCGCAAAATGTATCGCAAACAACGTCACGGACCCTTATCTACGCCTAAGATTGAACGCTCGGAGTATGACCCGACGAATGGTGATAGCCAACCGACATCTCGTGCCAGCTCAATCAGCGATTTCATTCCGCACACACGCAAGATCGGGTACGGACTCGCTGCCGCCACCATGTTGCCTGCGATATTCGTTCAAGTACCCTCCGGTCTCAGCGTTCAGGGTTCACTTGTCTCGGGTCTAACTTCCGCCGACCAAATTGTTCGCAACAGCACCGGAAACGCGACTACGGTCAGCGCGGCAGATGTTGGCGGGAGCGATGCCATCAACAGCATTGCCCTAAACGTTGGATTCTCAGTTATCCAGATTGCGGTTGGTATTACGGTAGGGTTGTTCCTGGCTGCACTGATTGTGTATCCGCTTGGGAAAAGAAGAAGCGGTTTGTTTAGTTTTTAAAAGAAGGAAGGGCGCTAAGTGGCGGGAGGTGTTCTCAAATGGAGCGGTATTTTTGAAGTATGAGCGTATAGCTGTTCTGCATGGCATGGAATTTTAGCATTAGCATTTTGAGGCGTTGAGGCAGCGTTGTGGAAGGAATAATATTGAGCGTAGTCACTTGTAGTTTAACGAATCTTTTTTGTCCACTAGTATTGGATTTAGCAATTGCATTACAATGGAAATAGTGTGAAATCAAATAGCCTTTTGTACTCGGATATATGTCCCCAGTCACTTCAACGATGCAAGTGCTGTATGACCATAGCTAAACACCACAGGAGGCTTTGCGGGCGGTTTGACTAGCTCACTGACTCCTTGGATGATAATCAATTCCAAACATCCTAACAACGTGACCTGTAGAGCTTTCTAGCCTTTTACTCGTGTTAATGTATTATGATGAATGTTGTTGCGGGGCTCTTGAGTGGCTGATTGAACTAGTACCATATTGGGTTAGCGTTGAGCCAGCTGGTAGACACATAAACACCTGGTGCCTGAGTACCGATATGTGCTTCACCTTAACCACCGCAGTTGATAGTGTGCCTCACAAGTCTAGAAACGATAAAATGCATCATCTCAACCACCTCTTCCATAGAAAAGTTGTAGATGGCGGCAGTTCTGTAGCTTCAGCGACGAACCAGTCTCACGGCCATCAGAGCTCTACACCTTCTCAGCAGCCCTTGACACCACGCGAAATCGAAGAAATGCATGCTAAACTGTACCCCAAGCAAATAACTCCTCATTCGGTATCTAACAAGAGTTCTGATTCGCAGAACTCGGATCTGCATTTTGCACCGCCCTTGGATGAGATGGCATTTGCGGCCTCGGACCACCCAATCAATGAACAGGCGCAATCCTTACTTTTTGGCCGTCTTCCGAGACACATACGCATGCAAATTTGGAGTCATGTTATAGGTTGTCGAAAGTTCTATGTTACATTGAAGAATAAGAAACTAGTGCAAGCATCAAAGATGAATGAATTTGGGTGGTGGCCAAAATGGTGGCTAGTGGATGTGCTTCTTGTTTCTCGAACTGTGTAAGTAGATGCATGGTTCTTATCGCTTGCTTAATCTTTTATCCTAGCAGGTTTCCAATAAGGAGGCAAGCTAATACAGACTCCAGTTACCTTGAATTCATCGCTAGCCTGTACTCTTCCCGTATCTTCTGCATTGGTTTCGGTTCTCACGACACTAAGAAACCACTTATCTTGTTGCATTCATTGCTCTGCCCACAATATGTCGCTGCTCTTCGGCATATCGAACTTGGGTGGCATTTCGTCCTCGGCTACAGTAACTACTTCGACAGCCATCCGCAGGCCTGGGACCCATCCATTACAGTTTGCTCGCCGGATTCCGATGCGGATTGGCGCAAGGCCTGTAATACCCTTGTTAAGCTACCAAACTTGGAATCGTTAAAGATCGCCATCTGGACTACCGGTGAGCAGCGTGTCGAATTTGCAAATCAAGAGAAACAGCTGTTAGCGCCATTGACAGAACTAAAACATCTGAAAAAGTTTCTCATTTTACTACCATGGGAGTCGGTAGATCGCGATATATGGAATGATGCTCCGTTCAGTATTTTGAGGAATTTCGAAAATAGAGATAGGTTTGGTGTGAGCATCCCGCTATGGGAAGAGTCACGAGAATGGGTATATGGTGTATAAAGGAGATTTCATTGCGCCGTCAACCAAGCGTAACGTTTATTGCGTCCTTCTCGATGCGTTCCCAAGCGCTCTTTTCCACCCTCCCATGCGCCCTTCGATACGCTATACCCTCCTTCCATTCCACCCATAACACATTGTAAAACTCATAAATACTCTTATCACGTGGCCAAGAACCTCTCATCCACTCATCAAAGCTCCTCCGTTCCGCTACCTTGTTCTCGACATACCCTCTCGAGATCTCAATGAGCTCTATGTGCTGTTCGTAACCGCTGTAAACGGTTTCTTCCGTGGTTTGGTTGAGACGGAGTACACCAGCCCACGTGCCAGACTTTGGCTCGAGTAAATCTATTACAGCACAAAGTGAAGAGGAGCCCGTAAATGTCTCGCCAGCCTCAAGGAATGCTCGTTTTGTTGCACCGTGTAGGTAGCGAGCACTGATCGGCGGGGTGTGAGCTATGTGTGGATCGCGGATAGGTACTGGGCTTTGAAATGGCTGATCGGGGAAGCGCTCATGGAAGTGTTGACTCCGATCTGACTTATACCAACCTTTTGGTAGTGGACGATTCTCGTGATCCTTGATGCATTGGTCAGCAGTGATTTTGATCGGTTTTAATTCTGATGCAAGGCTGATGGAATACGACCATGACACGGTGCTAATAGTCCTCCATGAGCATGGAGCCCACTGCTCGTATTCCAGAGGCTCATACTGATAACTGGCTGCACTTCTCCAACTCTCGGAATTCAGCGCCGAGCCTGTCCAGCCTACCCATGACCAAGATGGTAGTATCGCCTCGGATTCTGGACACCTTACGCTTCTGCGCCGCCTCATCTTGCCTTTCCATGGCTGCCAAAGAAGTGCTGCGTCGAAGCACATTTGTGGGAGACCTGAAATGAACCCGCCTTGAAATGTCCTGCTAAGGTGTGAAAGCACACCAGCAAAAGCGTCGAGCGCATCTTCCGGAAATGTGAGATCTCGTATGTTAAACACTGCTACTAGACGGGCGAACCGTAACATGTCAGGCCATAGAGTGATCTTGAACCCAGTAAGTGGAGCGCTGGAATCTGGAGGCTTCATTATATTTTCTTCCGAAACATGTTGTTGCTCATGCCATGCATCATAAAGACATTCCCAATTCACGGTGTCACCTTGGAAAACTACTCTCCTTTTTGAAAAAAGATATTCTTGGAAAGTCCAGGCCTAGATGTTAAGGTTCGGAGTCAGTACGCTGCTCAAGTGTAGTTTGCATATGGGTTGAACCTACCCGAGAATGCCATCGCGATCGCATCAAGTGTTGAGCTTGGCTAACAACTATTATTTTCCCACTTAATTTAGGCGGTTGCGTTGACAACATGTCCTTCGGTGCAGTGTATTTGATCAGCGATGGTGGTCGTTTAAGCCTCTTTGGCCACGGACTGGCACGCTCGCTATACAGTGGGCCGGATGCGGTTGTACTCGTAGCAGCGACGAGTGTAAAATAAGAACCAGCGTATATATTTCCCATGGCGTTGAGTTGGCTTTGTTTAGCAATGCCGTCCTGAACAACGCATAACCTGTCCACCCAGAGATATCTTTCTCCAAGTTCGCGTATGAATTTTATAGAGTCCATGATAGTACGTGGAAGCTGAAATGCATTTAAACCATCTGGTTTCTGTAATTCGACCAGATTTTGAACTGTAGTAGAAGCAGATGCATCATCGTGGCCCCATGTATAACTCAGGGCGACATATCTTGCATTAGGTTGAGCGTTTACTAGGCAATTATTCTGGCAATCGATAAGTAGTAATGGACCACTCCAGGGACTTGCTTCAGACCGATTACCATTTACACAATGGCCTGCATGTACTACCTCGCACACGTCAAGCCATTTTCGTACAACTTCGATTGGGTTGAAACTCTCGCCCCCTGCCTCAGAGTGATCATATTTCGCCGAATCCAATCTTTTCTCAACGTACGGCACAAAGGGAAGGAGTGAAGCTGGACCTATCACGTCTTCTTCTGCTATGTTCCGCAAAATTGCCCCTGCCACTGTGATGCGTTCCCGTTTGCTCTGTGTATCTGACTCTAGTTGGGAATGCCGCCCAAGTATATCTCTTGGATTAGTGCAGATTGAACTTTGGCCATATGAAGGCGTTGTATATGATCTTACTTGATCGATTTAGCCATGCAGTGCAAAGATGGCTGATTTGAATATCGACCATCGTCAACTTGGCGTGGTGTACATACCTACGGGGACAGGGGAATCAGGGCGCTCCCCATCCAAAAAAGTTTCGCTGGCACGTCGCCTCGAGGCCGCCGAGACCGCTGTATGCTCCATTAACCGGCAACCTGATCGATAGAAAAATGCGAAACAGTAAATCTTGGGGATGTCAAGAGTTTAAGAATAATTGCGCGAGATACATTTCGTTGGCACCAAATGGCGGGGTCATGAGCTGCCTAATTTGAGTATGAACTCAAGCGCGATTGGTCAGTTACTCTTCGAGCTTATCTACGGCACTAATAACTAGTGAGCGGAACATATTTGGGTTTCTAGGGACACGCCATGGTTGAATATGGATGGTATGGGAGCTAAAGAGCCTTTTGGCTCGAGTAGACGGTAGAGAGTACAAGGTCTGCTGTTTGTTCAACTCCATAAAGCCCTAGTCTACTGTTGTAGGCGCTAGTCACGACCTAGCACTGCAAGAGATTCATAAATGATCCGTCGTTTGAGAATAATTTTATCATTCATTATAGCTCTTTCCTATCCTCCAATGAAAGCCCATATTGGGACAGCACTGAGGAATACTGTTTTACAGCGGTTTGCAAATTCCCAGATTTCTCGGTGGTTTGACAGGCCTTCCCTTCTTCTGTTACCCAGTGATGGCCTCAATGGTGTCTGGGCGTGCAGAACGTTTTCGCTCTGCGACAGAACAGATGGTACGTGATTCTTGAGCACTTGTCATATTCCTCGCCCGAGGGATAGCAACTCTGTTTTCATCTTGTGAGCGGCTTGATGTCGTGGCAACTATTTCCAATAGTGTTCCTTTTTCTGTTGTCTGACTATTGCTTGTTCTTATCTTCATCCGCCTCCAGGTTTTGGTTTCGGCTTCAAATGGTTACCCAAGATGCCCGGATCCAGCATTTTAGCCTCTGGTACTTCAACACCACACCGCACCCACATACTGCTCCACAATGCTCCCACTGGTCTCTCTTCCGGCATGAACACAACTGTGTTCACGAAACTTCGCGAGGAATTATAGCAGTTCGGCATGTTGTAAAGCTGCGCTTCGCAATTGTCGCCCTTGCTAGAAAGGAACAATCCGCAGCGTGCTTCCTGTGGGAGATCGATACATGTGCCATTCTTCCACTTTTCGAGCGGTGGCGGAAAGCGCATTTTCTGGATGAGATTTCCGCGACAATGCTTAGGTCCACCGGAACCAGAATATGAAAGTGCTACTATAGGAAATTGAGGTGACGATGGCGGCGGCGGGGGTCGTGGCGCGGGCACAGGTTTTGGCAAGGGCGTTTTGTCAGGACCGATGGCGCCTTCATCGCTCCAGCTCGCACTTCGACGCGGTGTTGGGGTAGCTCCGAGCATGCCTTCTTCAGTCGCTGTCATGGCTGGAGGTAAAGGAGTGCCAACAGACAGAGATGTGCCTGGTATCAGCGATGTACCATGCCAGACATCGACACGATCGAAATCGGATCCATTCAATTTTGCTTTTGCTCCTACGATGGCGTCTGATTCTCCTATTTTTGCTGCTTGCGCGAGATGCACTTGCACAAGCTTGTTAGGTGCGCGAACTTCGATAGCGGACGCGAGCGAAAGCGCAATTATTAAGATGAGAGTGACAGAGGACGCAATCACAATAAAGGGTCGCGTTATTGCCATATTGTCAACATTGATGGCTTTTTAGTGTGTTGAGAAATAGAATGGGGGATTTGGCGTTGGTCGAGGTTCGAGATGCTGTCACGACATGGTGCTGCGTCGGGCGTTTCATCTTCACGGCCCCTGAAACATGACTCGAAAAGGAACTACGATCTGAGTCGCAGCTTGGCATCAATCGTGAATCACAAAGTTTTTACACTATGTAAGCAGCATCTCAATATTTAGAGAAATATCATAAGTATTGTGAGAAGAGTTGTTGTATTTTTTGACCTGCTATAGGGACGATTCTGCCCATCTATTGAACACTCCTCCACAACTCCTCGTATGTCATTCCACTCAGCATCAAACCTCCAAATCGTCAAATCCAAGAGCGATTGATTTGAAAGCTATTTTGTGTTTAGTCGAGAGTATCTAGATTGGTTGCCTTCATGTATCGCATCTAAGAATCAAGCTTCTCCACTATCTCCATTTCCATAAGCTCATTGATGGTGACACGATCAGGCTGTGGCATATCTCGATACTGATAGGTGCACTTTGACGTCATATGTGTGGTATGAGCATTGCAAAGCCGTGGGACATTACAGTTCTTGCAGATGTGGCAGCTGACCTTGGCGATACACTTATCTCGAAAGTGATTGTAGCGATCACAGCGCGTGCAGTAAGTTACGACACCCCAGGATGGTGGGGGATGCGACTTAGCGATTGCCATGACACGCTCAACGACAGCCTGCATGTGACGGCCCTGCATGATAGCAGGTGGCTTCGGGTAGCAGTAAGGGTAAAGAACGTCTTTGAGCGCGAGGAGAATGGCTGCGATTAAAGTGCCTCCGGTGTCATTGCCAGCGGTATGTAAGTTGTCGATGTGAACGTTGAAGTACTCTAGGAGATCGCGAAGACCGATGTTTGGGCCTTTTGGGCCTACGATGCCTGCTTGGGCTGCTAGGTACTGTGTATCAATGACTTTGACTACAGTGCGGTAGCTACGCAAGTCGACTCCAAATGCACGCTGGATATGGTCGAATTCGTTGTCAACAGCATGTCCAATGAGGATGATGGGCTGAAGAGAACCATCTCCATTTTGACGTGGACGCACAAAAGTATCGACGACGACTTGTCGTGCCTCGTCAATCGTGACAAACTTGCTGGTACCGAATTGAAAGTTTTCTGGGTTACCCGCGCCTCGGAAACCGTTGCGGAGGTGCGCATTGGGAATGATGCGAGCGTGAGCGACCTGGATACCGTTAAGGATATTCTCAACATGGGCTGAAGGTCCTTGACCCCTCAACATTAGCTCAGCGATGCCGATTTCAGTGGTCGGTTTGGGTTCTTTCCACCACCATTCAACATCTAGGCAAACGATAGCGGCTTCGTCCAACGTTGGAGGTGCACTGGGCAATGGATACCCAAGAAAGTGGCGGAGGACATCTAGATCTTCTAGATCCGATAAGGCTGTGGCAAGGTACGTGTTCCATTCTTGAGGCCCGTAGACGCTGCATCGATCCGCCTGCATTGTGAGTTGTTTTACTCACTGATCGAAGATTTGTAGGGGACGAATGTGGTCTTTTAAGAGGCTTCGGGCGAGGAAACAATGTGGTATGAATTAGAAATGAGGAAGATTATGTACATTAGCTTTATAGGGACCAGGCGGGGACTAAGGTGAAAGTTGTGAAGAAGAAACAAACGGAACATTGTGGTGAAAGGTAGGTATGGCTGAGAACCTGAGCTCAACATCAGTGTGCAGGAGAAACTACAATCAACATAGTTGTATGTATAGTCCATGCTAAGGAACATCTACGATAATTATAATATCCAAAGCTAAGATATCGAAGGTGATGATGGGCTTGCTCGCATGAATCGACGAGAAACAATACAAGCTAAAGGGGCACGATCGCAATAGTAATACAGATACATCATAACTAGAGGATTATCTTTCTTATTTGGCAGGCAGGGAGAACCTTTTTATTGCCAATAAAAAGAAATGAGTGGGAGTATTTAGTAAGTTACATTAACAAAAGCGGGAAGACACGAACCATGGGCAGGCGTAGGAAGCCTTACTTTCGAAAAAAGGTTGACTGATTGAGATGAAACCCTAGAATTGCATGAAGGACAACTCTGCCTCAAATTGTTTAGGCTAAAAAAATTGAATCTGCGTGATTCAAAGGGCGTAGCATATTAGAGTACTACGACAAGAGCTTAGGCTACGAACTGAGATAATGCACTGGCTGCGACTTCTTAAGCATATCGCGCTGAAGATGACTCATGGTGCGATGTCTTTGGTGGCTGACATCAGATGTAGCCCTCTGGATGGAATTGTGAATTTGTGCATCTTTGATGTTTGATATCATCCCCACTTTGACCATTCTGCATTGAGTTAGCGCTACTAGCTTTCAGTCCGTATCGCAGCACCCCAAACTCTTCGGCTTAATACGGGCTCGTCTTTAGGTACTATGCAAGTCTTATTACCGATAGCGGGAATTCATGACGTAGACAAGCTTTCGCAGGCCCGATGGCAAGCTCACCAAGCGGCCTAGCCGGCCCCCGCCCACCTCGTGCATAAAGACCTGCCTTATTAGGTAAAGAGCTTGGCCACGGAAGTACAACTCACCACTTTCTTCTGATGAGTTTTGCTCTATTTCGCAGAAATCTTCATGGAATGAAAGCATTGAAGTTGAACATTAGACGCTGTAAGCTTTCACTTAGGAGCCTGATGTGACCTGCTCAAAATCGCGAACACCAAGCTTCACACCGTTCATTTACCGAAATGACGTGGTGGTTTCACGGTAATGGGTACCTATCATCTTACACCGGACCCGCGCAAACCAACACAACTATCGACTACAATCCGTCCACTCATATCTAGTCAACTTTACAGGGCTACCATCCCAGTTGCCTATCTTGGCCTAAATGACGGTGAGGCAGACTGCGTGGTGAACGATATCAGAGATTACGTGATGGACAGCGACAAAAGCTAAAAGCACTCACCCCACACGCATTGTACTGTGGGGTACTACCTATATAAGATAGCAGTCTAGGAACGTTGCCCCCCTCGTTGCCAACTTGTTCACGTCTACCAAGTCACCATGGCCCGCCTTTCGCAATTGACTACCATATTGTCAGTAGTCGCACTCTGTAGTGCGCGCAAGCCTACACTTGAGGAACGTCAAATTCCTGTCGATCCATCTGGTGTCAGAACAATCACGTCGCCGCAGGGAGCCTCTATCCGCTTCAAGCAACCGGGCAAAGATGGAATCTGTGAGACAAAACCAGGTGTAGACGACTATGCCGGTTACATTAGTCTCAATGAAAAGACAAATATGTTCTTCTGGTTTTTTGAGGCTCGCGATAAGCCTTCAGAGAAACCTTTGACGCTATGGTTGAATGGGGGTCCTGGATCAGACTCGCTGATAGGTCTGTTCCAGGAGCATGGACCTTGCAATGTCACAAAAGATCTGAAGACGGAATGGAACCCATACTCATGGAATGAGCACTCCAACATGCTATACTTGAGTCAGCCTGTTGGTGTCGGCTTCTCCTACGAGACTACCAATACAGACAGCAAGGGTCGATACTCATTGGTTGATTCTGATACGGCCAACACAACCGAGGCCGCTGCTGTCGGCGCATGGCACATCCTGCAAGCCTTTCTGGACCTTTCGCCGCAGCTCGACCCGGACATCACAAACTTCACGTTCAATCTATGGACAGAAAGGTACGTCGATCATTCTACATGATTTCTGATTCGGCTAATGTGTATTGAAGTTACGGTGGTCACTATGGTCCTGGTTTCTATAATTACTTTTATCAGCAAAACCAAGCGATACGCAATGGCTCAGTCAAGGGTGTAGAACTCCAGATGGATACCCTTGGTATAATCAACGGTATCATTGATGAGCAGATTCAAGCACCTTACTATCCAGAATTCGCCGTGAACAATACATACGGTATCAAAGCTGTAAATGACACTATATACACCTTCATGAAACAAGCATATTACATGCCTGAAGGCTGCCATGATCAGATCGAATACTGCAAGCAGGCCGACCGCTCGACTCCAAGAGGCCAGCGCATTTGCTCGTCCGCTACCACTCTGTGCCGCTCCTTGGTGGAGGAACCATACTATGCGTTTGGTGGTCGCGGTGTATATGATATTCGTCACCCATTTGAGGACCCCACTCCTCCAGACTATTTCCAAAATTTCCTGAATTTGGCCTCAACTCAGCAGGTACTCGGTGTCAATATCAACTACACAACGACCAATGCACGAAATGTCTCAAGTGGATTTGCAGCCACCGGCGATTTCGTTTGGCCTAACTTTATTGAAGACCTTCAGGAGATTCTCGGCTACGGTGTCCGTGTTGCTCTGTTATACGGCGATGCCGACTACATCTGCAATTGGTTCGGCGGCGAAGCCGTCTCGCTTGCTCTCAACTTCACAAATGCTGCCGCATTCCGCGCCGCCGGATACACGCCGTTCCTCGTCGATGGCGTAGAGTACGGCGAAGTTCGCGAATATGGCAACTTCAGCTTCACCAGGATATACGAGGCAGGCCATGAGGTACCATACTATCAGCCCAAGGCCAGTCTGGAGCACTTCAAGCGCGTGCTTGATCAACTCATCATTGCGGATGGAAGCAAGGTTGTGACGAATACGTATGGCACGAATGGTACGGCAAAGTCTACACATACTGAAACTTTTGTTGCTTTGCCGCCGTCGAGTACGCCTAGTGCGGTTCGTCGGGTTAAGAGAGGTAGTCAGTAAAAGATATGAGCATGCGAGGAAATGATTCTGATCGATGATCGGAGGGGGTGACATATTAATAAATAATAAAGTTCACTGTGTTGCGAAACGTGCAATGGCTAGTACTGTTCATAGCCTTGCTCACGTACTCAATCAATCCGTATGCCGACAAACTCAGTGTAATTCAATTGTGATGTTTGTTGCCTAGATGCGCCAAACTACAGACAAGACCTAATGGCGGATATGTCCAAGGGCCTTTCAATCTCATCTCACCCCAAGTTTTGGTACAAAGTACTTCTCGCTTTCTGAGGAAGGCGATACGAATGTACGCTCATAATCCGTTCTTTTTCCACGTCGTTTAGGTCGCAAGCCTTACCTACCTAGCTTCATTCAAACTTGTCCATGTTGTGCCCTAATCCTGTAAATATAAGCATATGTTTACTGGACCAATCAAAATTTGGGATGTATAAATCCAAAATGCCTCGGAATGAACCTTCGTGAGTGCCGCACAGACTCGTGCTAAATTAAGGACCAAACTATCAAACGGCGCAGCCAATGGTTTTCAATCGCGATGTCGCCTCATACAGTGATCGTCCTATTTACCTTTACCAGGGATCACCGCTTTGACTGCTACTTTTCATCCAGGCAATGAAGGTTCACAATTCGGCCGCGGTCGCACGACAATGAGGTAAAACAGCTCTCATATCGAATGCTGTGCAAGCACACCCTTGGAAATATGAAAAAAAAAATGATAATGTATTTACTCTATCATAGCCATTAGCAACTAAGACTCATCACTGTGTGATGGCTGCCATCACTTACATGGAGCAGGTCATATCTCTACTCCAGCGTGTTTGTCGACAACAAAGTCGCGGAAAAGAACAGAAGGCTTTTGGTTAGTACAACTAAACAGAGAACGCTCGAACGATCTGAAATAAATACGCATCTTCCTTGTGTGATATGTTGAACTTTGACGGTGGCCGAGCTAGCAATTTATGTCACAACGTCACGGCGTTCCTAGGAAACATGGGCGGTGTACATAGATAGTACCTATCAGGGATCTACGAGACCGTATATCCCTGAGACAGATCAACATGTACATCCGAGAAGGTCCGGCAAACCATGTTCAGATAGTAGTCAACGGCGCGCCACAATGCAGGATAGGGCCATCCTCTGGCACCAACGCAACCGGCAATTCAAATGTGCCAGTAGGAGCTTCAGGAGGGCCCGATATTTAATATCTCGTGAAGATACGGTGTTCCCAAGTGCCTAGCTCCAAGACGGTAGATATCTCAGATCCTGCGAATCGGGCCGCTGTTAGTCTCAGAGAGCTTATTCCATGCACAGCCTCCTAAGGTCCGTGTTGACATGTACGTCACCGAAGAGCACAGAAACATACTCCTGTCTACTGTTTTTTACAGAAATTATCGATCTGATAAAAGTTCCCCTTAGCTGGAGATACTGTGGTTTGAAGCTCCTCGTCATTTTTCTCGAAATTCTCGCACAGGGCATAATCAAGATGAAAAAAAGATATGATATTGGAGAGAAGAGGTGGGAGTAAGGAACCAAGTTCATGGGCCATGTGTCTAATGTATCTAGTTCTATAAATTGATCTAAAAACGCCGCCTTAGCCGCCTATCCGAGAATGACTTTATGGTATTTATGAGGGCTCGAAATCGGTAACTCCTAATCCAACCCAATTCATAGACAACACCATACCTTCTGTTACCGCGCTCAATGTGATAAAAAACATTACTGAAAGAAATGCTGCTTGCTAAATGATCCGCTAATGCATTCGTCGCTAAAATCCAGCGCTGTTCCAAATGGTAAAAAAGCGTAGGTTGCCAGGTATGAGCAGTTAGTTAAAGACCTCAGCAACATATCGGCGGTGATCGAGACTGGCAAACCAGTTCCTAGAACTCTCGGCATCAGCGTTTCCGTAAGCAATCCGGATAAAGATATCCTTGACCGCCCCTGACATTGCGGTACCACCGCAGACGAAGACTGAGGCTCCACGATTCCATAGCTCTCCAAACTCCTTCTTTTCGGTCCACATTCGATCTTGAATATATGAGCATCCACGAGCATCCGCTTTGTGTGACGCTTTGCTGTAAGCGCGCATTACGCGTACAATACCTGCTTTTTCAAACTCATCCAATTCAGCCCGATGGAGATCATCGTGTTGATCACGGCAGCCAAATAACAGCAGAGCTGGAGCTAGTGTCATGCCTGCCTTCTTTTGCAACGCTCGTTCTTGAATAAAGCCGCGGAAAGGCGCAATACCAGACCCAGTGGCAACCATGATGATTGGGTAAGAACTGGGATCCTTAGGCGGATGGAATGCAGGGTTTGAGCGTCGAACTGCGACGCGTACCACGGCGCCTGGTAGGAGGTCGAGTAGATGGTTTGAAGCGACTCCAAGGAAGCGGCCATGGCCGGAAAATGATGGGGCATCTATAATAGACCATGTGATAGAGGCGTGGTTCGTATTCCATTGGGGCGCTGATGAGATCGAGTATGTACGTGGACGAAGTGGTGGTAGCATCTCTATGAAGGCCTCGACGGATAAGGGAACAGATTCAAAATCTGAAAGCAGGTCAAGAACTGACAATCGTCTGTCTCGAACTTTGGTAGGGAAATCGTCGTTTGCTAGCTTGAGCAAAGTCTGCTTAGTCTGTGCGTCTGATGTAATGCTGGCAAGTACTCTAATATTCTACAACGGCGTCTGTTAGCTAATGGCTCCAGATTATCAATAAGCTCAATCATTTACCCTTGGAGTAGCTGGCTGAGAAAGCTCAACATATGCGCCGAATAGATCTGCTACTGAGATTGGGGTTGCTGTAGGAAGCTGGGTGGGCCCAGTAGACTCGATTACGATTACGCTGTCCCAAGCCAGATGGAAGCGAGACAAAGCCCGTTGTACGTTGGACATTGGGTTCAATGGCAGCACGGCCAAGTAGTCGCCAGTCTCGTACACCATGTCTTTTGGCAGCTGTAGTTCCATGTGGCATTTTCGTGAGGAAGATGCGGAGGTGGTCAACTCGGAACCTTCTACAACGGTAGCTTCCGAAAACTCCTTCCGTTGAGTGTATGGTCGCTGGAACGAAATCTTGATTCCAGTCGCGGATTCACCCTGGTTTTCCAGGAGCGCAGGAGTGAGACCAAGTGCAGGCCACAAGGTGTCTTCTTCCCACTTTTCAAGGTCCGAAAAGAGGTCACTGACTGCAGCATCGGCTGTTCCACGAGATGCAATTCTACAGGCTCCACGCTGCTCAAGAGTCTCATCAATAAACTTGGGTACCTTGTAGAATGTTGTTGCCCAATCGTGATGTCCTAAGCTCAGTTAGCTATGCATATATACAGTGGGCAATTCAACATACCACATCCAAAAACTGCATAGGATACTGCTTTCAGGGGCTCTCCTGTCAGTGCTTTAAGCCAGCTCACAAACTCGGTTGCGTTATCAGCAGGCTTTCCGTCATATGTTGCCGTTACGATCAGAACGAGCTCATTAGAAGCGAAGTTCTTCCGAGCAGCGTCCAGCGTATCTATAGCCCGCACTGTGAATCCATATTTTGTAGCATCGCTTGCAAGAAGATTTGCGAGCGACTCGCAGCTCCCACTGTTCGATCCATAGAATATAGACACAGATTTGCCATTTCCTGGACCCGCAACTGGTTCGTTGATAAACGACTTCTTTGGCTTGACACTCTTGTGTGCTTCATTTGACGGCATTAGTCCTGGAACTAGTCCAGTGCCAGATTTTTGCTCTCTTAATGATGCACGGATCTTGAAACCATCAGGCTTGATCGTCAAAGCCTCTTTAACTTTGAGTTCGTAAGAAGGATCATCTATGGTGAAATCAAAACTCCGCAGGAGCATAGCTATCACCTAGAGGATGTTAGTGACCTATTTAATTTGTATAAAAGGGAACTCACTAATAATCCTTCCTGCCAAGCAAATGCCCTTCCAATGCAACCTCGCTTTCCGTTCCCAAACGGCTTCCAGGATCCAGGTGGTAGTTTTTGAAATTTCTCGTCTAGCATTCTCTCCGGCTTCCATTCTCCTGCATCAGGCCCAAAGACTGATTTATCGCAGTGAACTGCCTGGAGTAGAGCGTGGATAGGTTCCCCTTTTTTCACACGGTATTTACCACCAAGTACCTCATCTTTGAGAGCACCAACCGTGAAAGCCGGCGCGGTCGGCATGAGTCGTAGTGTCTCCCTCATTACCGCATTTATATACGGTAATTGAGATAAATGATTTACGTTGATCTGTTCTGAACCAACAACATCGTCAACCTCTTGCCTAGCCTTCTCAAGCACCGAGGGGTGCTTGAGCATGAAGTAAAATACGAACGAGAGAAGGCCTGATGTGGTCTCATGGCCGGCTACCAGGAATGTTATTATGTTGTCTATGATTGAATCATCGTTCATGCGTTCTCCTGTTTTGGGGTCTGTTTGATGTAGAAGAGCGTTCAAAAGGTCGTCCACGTCTACCGGATTTTTTCGTCGCCCGTTCACTACTTCTTGGCTGAGGTCCCTCATCAGCTTAATATCTTCTTTATTCCTTTTCTTCGCATGCAGTCGCAAATTGTTGAACAGATCTGGGAGCCCAGATTGCTTGTCAGTTTCTTTCAGAAACCTGGACATACTGTCGACAAATGGGTGCATGGATGTATCTCGATAGAAGCTGTTGAAACGATAGCCCATTCCGCAAAGGGCAATTGTGTCTAATGTGAGGCGGGTGAAATCCTCAGTAACTTCTATTGGGTATGAAGGACCATAACGACCCCTGTTTTGTCCCGTTGTTAGCGAGAACTGAACAATGACAACAATTTGTCTTACCATTTGAGGCACAATTGTTGTGTGATATCATTCATCTGACCAAACATGCCCCGGATCTTAGTCGGCCCAAACACTGGCATAAGTATCCTATGGGCTATCTCCCAGTTGTGCTCGCCCTCATGTGCTGTAAACAGAGCATCGTTAACTGCCGACCTCAGCAATTCTAGTCCAGAAGTGATGACTTTAATGAAACGGGTCTCATCGCATAGTTCGTTTACAATATCTACACTGCAGGCGAAATTCTGTTTGGTGCCACCAAGGTCTAATACAAATATGGGCCCTATCCATGTGTGTCAATAGCCTGTTCAATCCGAACTTTATATTACTGCGCAGAGAACTTACCATACTCCTCAGTCATGTGAACCAATGATTGCAAGCTAGCAGCTGGATCTATGTCGAATATATTGCCGACAATGGGTAAGGCTGTGTACTAGTTAGTGCGTATTTGCTTGAATGGGTGGAGAGTTAAGCACACCAGTAGGGCCTGGAATAGGGGCTAGTTTAGGATGATTTGAGGCAGTCATTTTGCTTAGTTGGGATAGCCACCAGTCTACAATATGGGGTGTGTCTGTAATACAGGCTACAACCCGCCTTCAAGAATTATAAGTGTTGCAATACGCAAAATGTTTATAGGAGAATTTGAAGGGATGGGATAGGAAATATAGTGTTTGTGAGTGGCAGTAAAGAGTCTGTGGCTGCTTTGTATGAGAAAATCCGAACTGCACAAGTAAATATAGCACACAAGAGAAGAGCAAGTACGGTTAAATAGCGCGTATATCCTGCTTCAGTTTGGGTAGAGTTGAAGGTTTCGGCCGCTTGGCAGTTTGCTATCTTGCCTCATGCGTGGACTTCGCAAATACAGGAACTCTTAGCTTCAGCAACCCGTCCACAGCGTCGCACATTACTCGCAGAAAGACGGCAAGTTGTGCATCAGCCTAGAGAGTGCTCCACTCAAGCATGGTGGAACTCTCGGAAACTCGGACATTTTCGGGTCCGAGTGCTCCCAGCGCCGAACCTTCGGGAGGCTGTGTTTGGTGATGAATCACATCAAATCTACATGAGCCAATGAGGTCCAGTTGCAGCTGCTAGACCTGACAACCCACTGCAAGTTGGGTTATCCCGCTCGTCAGGTGTACGCTACCTGCGCTTGGTTGCTTTGCGATTGGTTTGGTAATGGCATTGATTTCATGCGACGCCACGTACCATCTTATGCAGCATCGACCTGGTGTTGCGCAGGCCAATATCAAAATTATAATACACGGCACAGGGCTGGTATGTCAGTGCGAGCTGACGAAGCCTCGGTGAATTCCGTACATCCTCATCATCGCAAATCGCAAATATGCAGATAGGTCCGGCCGAACTCAACTAATAGTGAGTATGAGATGCTCACCTCATTTCACATTCTCTTTCTTCATCAAAGTTTAGAACAATACCTACCGGCCAGTATAGTCTATTTCTCAAGCAACACCTAAATTGGAATAGTCCATTATACATCCTCCTAAAGGACATAGTCGTCTTAGAGCTTCTATCTTCTCGCCTATTTTGGAAAACGTCCAACTATTATAGGTATTAAAATATGATAGGTATTTAAATATGACAGGTATGTGAATAAGATATCATCCTGCGTTCCATTTTTAACTCGTTCCTTTGGAGAAAATGGCTCTAACGGTGCAGACTGCCAAAACAATGTATCAGACAATTTGACCTTGGCGTTGATGAACCATGACATTACTCCATTCGATAGGACCGGTATTCCACGCCTTCAATACACTCTTCGCACACGTAAGACAAGGATTGCAATATTCTGGGCGCTCGTCTTCTTCGACTCAGTCGCAATACCCGTTTTACTGTACTTTATACTATGGTATGGCACAGATTTGGATCACAGCATCGGTACGTAGCCCATAAAAGTTAAGGCTACCTCGAAAGCCGTATTGACATCACACCTATAGTATTTACCATAATCACCGTTTGTTTGGGAGGCACAGCAATTGTAGAGTACTTCCAGAGGTTTTGGATGCTTTGCAAGAAGAATTCGACCTGTAGAGTGTTTGGTGGCAGTAGAATGACGGTAAGTGTATCCAAATCCAGCTGTTTCAATAACGCCCATCTCTAAACCTGCCAACCAACAGTGTGATTGGTTTCAGTGGAACATGACCATGATATTTTTGATCATTATATCATTTCTTACCATCGGCACATTGCCGGACGAGCCTATGGTCCGCGTCCTGGCGATGCCGCTGCCTGCTCTCCTCGCCTTTTATGGATTGGAAATGACTGTGATGGAGCTCATGTACGTTTTTCGTTTGCGCGCTCCATTCCGTATATCGTCCGTTGCCAGAGGACAGACTATGCGACCTGCTGTATATTCATTCGTAGAGGATATCGTTGCTGTAGACGGCGGCGGCGGGACGGCGTTTCGGCTGCGACTACACCAAAGGTATGAGGCAAGCCGCTACTTTAGGCAGATGTTACACCGCCTATCACTCTTCTGGGCAATACCAGGAATGCTATTGTCTGTGGGGCTTACTTTTGTTATCTTCACGGTGGAAAGAGATCTAGCTTACATTGTGAGTTTACTCCGTTTCCCTAAGCCAGGCCCTTTCTATTCGTCTATTTCAAACATTCCTATCCTGAACCCCAAAACTTCTTATTCTGCGGTATCTTTCAGAATCTGAAACAAGTTAACATAAATTATTTGTACAGTTAGGATGGGCTATGCCATTTGCCTGGACTGGTATATGGGCCATCATAACAACGAAATTTGTTCAGCGCGAGTTGAAAGTCGAGGAAAAGGTATGGCAGAGTGAGCTCTCTACCAGGTATTAAGGTACCTAAATCCACTCACAGTCTGGCTCTGGTCAAACTTATTATATCCCTAGAGAGGCGGCTGGCCTTGTCTTCATTCTTTAGAGTCAAACTAGTTGCATAGAAAGAGTTGGAAGAAACTCTCTCTTATAAATTTGTCTGTAACGAAATAAACGTAGCAGAATTACATCAGTCAATAAATCTATATCCTATACCTCTTTTAGACTCGATTGAGACCAGTCTATCGTATAACACCAGTGGTATTACGTTATACAAAAAATGTACTTGGAACTTGGTTGGACATGGCAGGACCTAGTTCTAGGGTAGGTGTATTGGTCAGAATACGATTTAGTATGGGGTTAGTTTTAAATTATAGCAATGATATATTTCAAATGCGTCCTTGCTCCATCGTGAAACTTACGGTCGATAAGAAAAGACCTTAGCTAAGTGACATGCGGTCACCTCTACATCGAGTACATTTAGGGCTTAGTACGACTGCCCTGTAGTCCGAGACGAGCGAATCCCTGCGAAAGCCACATAGCGTTTGCGCCAAGGTACAGCCATGCGTTAGTGGCGTCAAGTTATATAACTAGCAAGCGCTCCGTGTCCAAATTTACCTTAACTCCTTACCTTACCTTGCGTAAACTTTCCAAGATGGAATCACTACGAAAAACAGACAATAGAATTCTCAACCACGACGTAGGCAGTGCATCACTCTAAAATAACGCCTTACTCACTTAGTTATTAGGAGCCCGGCCATACTCATATAGGCGTTTCCTGTAAATTCGACAACTGCTGTCTATGCGAATGTGCCGACGCGAAACAGGCGGAGCATTGCCAGCATTGCTGGCATTGCAGGTCATGCTCAAGTGCAGTGGCACGCGGCTGCCGAATCTGTGCTTATTCACCCGACAAAAGTAAATATCTATCATACACAGGTGGGATACGCAAGGATGGGAGTTGGGGTATGGGAACCGCAGCGAAGATTGGAGAGTGCGCTAGACACAAAGATGGTGAAGAAGAAGATCTGTCAGCAGAATGTTCTTGTCTATTCTTCCCCGGCGCCACCTGTCTTGATCCCTACAGGTAACGTGCGATCACGAAAAACAAAGCCGTCCAAGTCAGCAGCATGATAGATTCTTCTAGTATAGTTCAGCATTTAGCATCCACGACATCTCTAGGAAACGCTCTAGACGAATTGTCAGGAATTCTATCAAGTCATGATAAACCGGTGTGGTTCCTCAACAATCAAGTGATTGCTATTCTCCGGTTCAAATTTGTAGCCTAGTTTGTCGTTTTCATATTACATGGGAGGAATTTTAGTATTGGAGTGAATGAAAGCTCAAATTCACTTTCACCTCTGGACAAAACTGTGCAATTTGTTTTCATGAGTTGTATTAATGTTACTACTATACGTCAACTACTTCTTCCCTCTTGCGCTACATCAATGTCTGTACCAAATCTACCCCACAAGATGGCCAGCTCCACAAAGACCAAGCTCGAAAACCTTCGATTTGCACTTCTTGCAAAACCCCATCAGGACATTCTCAGGTTATATCTTAATCAAAAAGAAGATCCACTCCTCGAAAAGGCAGTTCTTGTCACACTCCACCGCAACTGGTCTCTCCAGCCACCTTACAAGCTAACTGAAATCGGCATCGCCACGTACAATCGTCAACACGTCAACTACGGTTTACCATGTCCACCAGGGCCGCATGCTGAAGATCTTTTCAACAACATGTGGTCTCTACATCTGCGGATAAAACCGCATATGCATCTTCCTTCGACATTCAATGCTGACCCCAACGCGTTTCATTACGGTACTTCTATATACGTGACACATGTAGAAGCTCTAGATCTTCTATATCAGATCTGGCACCAGCCCATGGATGACGCAAGACCTGAGAAAGGATTTTGCCCAATCCTGTGCTTGACTTTCGGGGACAACGACGCCCTCGGAAAAGTGCGCAACGCAGACTTCAACTTCACACCAATTAAGATGGATACGACAGTCGCAATCCTAAACGCCCAGGATATCGCTGTTCAAGCCAAGATTACAAGGTCGCATGACGCTACGATGGATTACATTCTTCATATATTCGGCATTAGGCCGATTGATACCGCCAATGCGGGAAACGCAGCTACATACACGAATATCATCGCGTTTCTATCGGTTCTGCGCAAGGAGCTGTATGGAGGCGAGGAGAATATCAAGGCTAAGCCTGGTCGGAAAGGTATCTCAGCGTCTAAGTCTGCCCAAAGCGTCATACAGCGTCTGATGGAAAGGCCTACTCCAGCGCCGCCTTATGGGGTGACGGTCTACTGTTCAAAGTGTAGCAGCTTTGGACATGCCGCTATGGATTGTCCTAATACCGATTTCATTTGTAGCAAGTGTTTGCGGTCGAGTGTGAAATGGAGGCAAGAGAATGCGGTGACTCATATGGAGGGACTTTGTGTGTTCAAGTGAATGATCGAGTGGTTGAGAGCTTATCAAAGAAAGGGTCGTCAGGTGTGTAACGAGTTTGGATTTTGAATCTCAAATAGAGACTGAGGTGATGTCCATAAGTAAATGCGAGAAACCATCTGTGCACTGTATAGAATCTCGTAGGAAAATGAAAACTAATTGAGTTCAGTGTTCACATTATTTATGAAGGTTCTAATATCTCATCAACCAAGGAGCTGTAACCTCCGATTTCGCTCACAGCTCAATTCATAAATCTCAATGTCTAGACTTTGAATCCTCTCCATGGCTCTGTCAATTGAGGCCTGGAAGGGAATTTGTTCAAGTTGAGCGCCGTCAGATGGTAACGCTGTTAAACCCGGAGTTGGATTAGTAAAATTTGCACCCTTCTCCAACTCCACGGTATTTCCCGGCGCTATTATTGCAGCATCATACGATGAAGCGGTATCACTATATGATGTATTCGCTGTGTCTGACTCATTTGTGCTCCTGTATTCGAGGGTGTCACTTCCAGATTCAACAAGATCCTCTGAAGTCAATGGTTGATTCATTGATATGTTGGGTTGACTGTAGAAGTTGGAAGGTCGGGTTAGGTTGGGGTAACTTTGGTATTGGCCGGAGCGCCCGATGATGATAGCACCTTCATTTGGTAGACACGTAGGCCTTACTGCTGTACGGATGGCGGATTTTGCAAAGAGGCGTTGTAATCGGTTGCACTCACACCTCGGAGGATCTCTACAAGGTTCAAATGAGATCGAGTTCCCCTGATGCCATTGAATTTGACTTTTAGACGAAAGATATTTGCGATCCAGTCGACTTCCAGCTTCATCATACAGCTGTTGTGTCATGTGGATGGTCATTGCCATATAGTCCCATTCTTTCGGTACTCTCTGCCAAGGCCTACATAGGCCAAGGCTTCCTTGAGCCGTAGGAACAATTACGTCCTCAAATCCGTCAGCAAAAAGCACCAAGGCGTCAATTTCTTGTACAAGAAGCGGCCAACCGCCACTGGATTTGCTAATTTCTGCTTGTTTCAGCTTCAGTGGCGAACGGTCTTGTACTATAGCTTTGAACTCATAACCATACAGCACGTCCTTTGAAGATGTTCTTACTGTAGTTCCAATAGAGTTTCGGTACCTGGTGATATTTTGATCTAGAAGAAATTCAATGACTGACCAGACGTTGAGCGCTTCATCCTTGAACGTATGGTCTTCATCATCTGAGAGGATATGACCTCTGTTCTGCCATAAAATATCCATAGCGTTAGCTCCAGCCGATAATTCCGTACTAATGCTCACATTTTTGCCATCCACAGAATAATGTTGCAGTTGATGCCGATGCTGAATCATATGAAGAATGACCTCCGAGGCAGGCACAAGCCAAGCCCGCTTCTCTCCAACATCATACAGCGTGACTGGTGTGTTTTCGGCAATTTGGATAATCCTTTGAAATGTACCCTTCCGCTGAAAGTGGCATCTTCCGTCCCTTGAGCCGAATTGGAACTCTAAAGCAGCCATGCCAAATTGCTGAAAGCCTAGAGTTCCACCAGAAAAGTTAACGCTATTATCAGTGACATCTAAAGCTTTTGAATAGTCGATATTCTCGTATACAGAGGACGTTGACCCAAGATTCGACTTGGCGACTGAGCACCACCCCAAAAAAGCTCGAAGCGATTCAAGATCTAGCAGGCTGACTTCTGTTGACATCAAACGAGTTTTGCAATGGGACAAGCCACCCTGGTATGTAAGTCTCGTATCTCGGTCCTGGTTTGTGATGGCGTGCCACTGGACCCGGTCGAACCTCTTTCGAACTGGTACAAACATATGTGAGAATCCCTTTAAGATAACTCCCCCTTCATATTCCACTGCATGTTGAACTCCAGATATTCCCGCTAAGAGAGGCATCGATATCTCTAAGCCCACTTCATCTACTCTTGCAGGTATTGGAAACCCAGTTGCTATGACTGCGGTGTTGAAAAAAGGCAACCAGCAAGTCATTTCAGATTTATGTATAGGTGAATGCTTGAATTCAATCTCGAAGTTTTGGGATCCCCTTCGGAGAAATAAAGGGCTGAAGTAAGCAACGTTATCGTGATAGGGAGAAACTCTGAATGCAGAACCTATCCAAGCTAGTTGTTGCCCCAACTCTACTACTTGAGTCTGTTTCGGCGCTGAGACGGAAATCGAGAGCCTAGATTCGGAAATCGTGGCTTGTATTGAAACCCCAGCCATGTGCGATGTAAAAACCTTTTCCTTGTACTCAGTGGTAACGTCCGTGTATTTCGTTTCTAGTACAGAGTCTAGGAATTGGAGGAAGAACGACGCTGATGTTGGCCATGTAGTCGTAACATAGTCTGAGCATGTTGTAGACTGTGCATAGAATGATGATCCGGTGATAACGACCACAGAGCCTACATGTGGAATATTTTCGCCATACCGAGTTCGCATAAACTTTTCCAGCGACCAATGTACGCTAAAATTTGCCTCAAACAACCCCGATATGGGACGGAACAAACTTTCTTCACTCATGATAGTTTCGACGCACTTCATATCGTTTATATCACTCCGGTAAAGCTGGCGTCGAAGGTTGATAGCCAAATTGTGGAGAACACAACTTGAGATGAACATGTGTTCGGCCTCTCGAAGATCCGTGGACAGACATTCTCGTTCTTGATCTCCTTCTTGGTAGTCCTCGCCTCCGTCCCAGTCTGCTTTCTGACACTCAAGTACGGTATCCACATGATCCCCAGGCGCAACAGTGCAAGCGGGCGGACAGACTTTCTCGTCTCCGGACAGCTGAAGCCATGAATTCTGCATATCATCCTTCGGTATGGCAAACAATATTTCGCATACGGAGCGAGCGAGCTGGGTTGTTTGCGAACGAACCAGCTTTGATTCACCAGCAAGAACTTTCGTACGTAAGTCAATATCCGCAATGGTCTCTTCCTCCGATACTGATGTTTTTGGAACCATATTAAACTCATAATACTCAAAGAGCGTACTAAGTTTGACTTTGACATGCCCGAAAGAAAGGTGTGCCACAGTGTATGGGGCCCAACTGAAAGCCCCCGAAATTTGTACCAGCTTCCTCGCGAAGGAAACAATAAATTTTTGCATAAGATCGTGCGGAAGGCCCTTGGAATTGGAGGCTAAACTTATGGGGCGTAACGATACGGCGTTAATTATATTATCTACATTTCGATTCGTCGGTTCTCTTTCGATGATAGGCGATGCATGAGTCTTCGATTTGTCGTGTGAGTTCGATCCATGAGTGTTATACGGACGCCTCTCCTTTTCAAGGCTTAGATCATAGATCTCGGCGTCTAAATTTTGGACAAAATCCTTTGCCTTACCGATTGAGACCCGGAACTTATCTCCTTCGCGCTGCCAACGGCCGATGCGATCAACTTCAGCGGCCCGCCAGCGCATTTTGGTGTCAATCTCTGTGCACAACTTGCACTTAGTACCTTCTGGGATTGTTTGCATGACCAGCTTCATGCCGCATGTCTCCCCTATTCTGTACTCCTTGGCACACTGCTGCCGAAAATGACCCCATTTCGAATCCCCACACGAGAACCGATGTTGATCGAAAAAACACATTGCCCAACACTTGTTGTTTTCATAGGTATTAGTCTTTGGTTTAGTCAGATTAAATTATTTTGAGCGACCGATAAAGTCAGGTCTTGTGGAGAATATAACTACTTTTGAGATTGCAGGCTATCTTTTGAAATGAGGGACAGGTAGAGCCTTATTGGCCAGCGTTGCATGACTGCGCCTCCACGAATGCGCAAAGACTCCGAGGCTCACCGGTAAGGTGATAACATATTTCGTCAGGACAAGGCAGACATGTATTGGTTGCATTAAGCCTAGCAATTTGAACGACACGCTCTTACTCTTCGAGCCATAATGCTTCCCGTGCCTCATCCTTGGCTAGGTCAAACTTCGTCACCACCATGACAAGGCTGCCCCAACCGTCTTCCATGTCTTCCAATTCTAGCCACGAGTGATAAGACAATTCACCTCATAGTCATGTCGAGTATAACGTGGATAGGGCAAAGGTCAGGTGATGCAAGCCAAGGGGCATTATTACCCAACTGAAACCGCGTCATCTGAATGTGCCACTTGGGATATATTCTTTAGAATAGTGACTTCCCTTCTTCGCATATAACTTTTGAAACTGACAAGCATGGCGAAGTAGTTGTACCGAGAAAGGCTTATCAACAGCATACCAAACGCAGCCCACATGGCGGTGTAGAAATACCATACGTCGCTCATATGAAACCTCTATTACTAAAGTATCATTACGTCTCCGCACCCCCAGGTTTTCGCGCATAAACAACGATACTATGATCCGTTAGCAAGCCCTCACTCCTATCACCCACGACTAGAAGCAACAAAACGAAAACACAAAACTCACACTGGCCAATACGCATGACATCCAGGATCCTTCAACTCTGTCCGAACCTTCGCCAACAAGACTTTCAACTCTTCAAGACTCCACCCTGCATAAAACGTATACAGCTTCAAACTCAAGCCCTCAATGCCCTCTAGCATCGCACTCAATTGCAGCAACCCCGCATCCCGAAGTCTCTTCTGCTTTGCCCATGGTCCAATCGGTAGCTTGAACTCGAACACCCGCGCATCGACAAAGCCCGCTCTTGTTAGACCCGTCGTGAGAAATTGAACAGAGGTGCGCAGCTCGATACCAGCTTTTCTGCCAGCCGCGCCTTGCTGCGTACTCCATGATAGAAAGAAGGTGCCGGGGTTGCGGGATGTGGATTGTATCATGCCCAGGTAATCCATTTCTTGGAGTTCGATGTATCCGCCTGGTTTAGTGTGTCTATTTCATATTAGCCAACAATCCTAGTACTACTCGAGAAGCCCTATTTCTCTCTGACGACCAACGACGTGCAAAAGTAGGAGCGAACAGATTTTTTTTTAAAAAAAAGGGGGAGGGGGAAAGAGAATTTGGTTAAAAACGCACCGATACGCTTGCATGAACAATTTATCCCAGTCGCGTATACACGCCGTCATCGTGCGGATATGAACTAAATCGAAGAAATCCCTCGGCCACGTCCACTGCTGTTCCGCATCGTCGATTTCAAATTTCACATTTGGCGGAACCCTTTTCTGCTCATCAGCGCCGAAGCTCCCCCCCGCAAATCCACCCTGCAGAGGGAAGGGGTGATGCCACCAAAACTTACCATGTAGGTTGAATAGGACTTAGGTCCGTGGCGGTAACTGATTTTCACGCCTTAGCCTATCCTGCCAACCACGTCAACCGAACTTACTCGTCGCCCCCGTAAACTCTTCTGCGGCATCGATGGCCCAGATGCCTGTCCCGGTGCCTACGTCCAGGATCTGCTTCGGGTCATTCAGTGGCGCGAAGACGATTTTGTCGTTGAAGACTTTTTGCAAGGAGGCGTATTTGATGTCGAGTCTGTCCTGTTCTTGCTCGTCGTCGGGGAACAAGTATTTTCCGGCTTGGTAGGCATGATACCTTCTACCGTTTTCGTACTTGCCTTTCATGATGCTGGAGGTTAGGGAGGCGGTTTCAGACGCTATGTCTGCGTATGCGGAGTCTGCATCTTCGGAGACGGGATCCAGACTTTCGCTACCTGGAGAAATGGGTTGAGTGGGATCTGATTCATATTCGGCTGCTGTTGCCATTTGTCGGTTTTTATTCCCGAGAAGGGTGTCTTAATCTGATGAGACACGACGGAAGCACGGCTCGCCTCGTAGGAAAAGTGGAGCGATGGTGCAGGGGTTATTGGAGAGGATTGGAAACTGGCTGGTGTGTAGGAGTGACGCGGGTAGGAAAGTCATGTATTTAAACGCGGTGCAGGTGCTCGAGCGATCGAATTTGTGGGCATATGCACAACCTTCTACAAAGGGTTGCCCTGTCGCAATAAGCTGCAGTCAAAGCCGGACGGGCCGAATCTACATCCAACGCTGATTGATTACCATGTTGTAGGATTGCCACATCACGATACAGAGACGATCATTACCCCTTCGCGCCGAAGCCATAATGGGATATCTACGCCCGAGATCTTACTGTGGCTCATCTAAAAGCGACAGCTTCTCCTTCTTCCCCGTCAATATTTCCATGCGTACGAACCCCCTCACTGAAGAAAAAGAATATGCTAGATATTGGGATTGGGGGTACAGCATATATTGGAAGAATACCAACCTAGACTACTGCAACTAATTACATGCTTACATGAACTGGCTTGCACGATCTCGACGCCCCCGCAGCGGCGACCTGCAACCGAAGCGCTCGCCTCATACCTGCATACATTACATGCATACACACACGCTAACCTTACCCGCCTAAAAACCATCAAAATGTACTTCGGCTTTGTTCAACGGCTGCCAAAACGGCCATCAGACTACTGCATACCTAGGTAATAAAACGGTGATGCCGCTGGAAGTACCCAATTGAATAATTCCACAACTCTCCAACTTCCCTCCCATAATTTTACTCTCTCACTCACACACACATATACATAAACCTAGATCCCAAAGCCTCACCCCCCCCCCCCCCCCCCAAAAAAAAAAACTAAAAACTCTCAAACCCACTCACATCCTCATAATAGGCGTCGCACGTACGCCGTCCCCCATCCCCATTCTCGACGAAGCTCATGGGCGTTCGTTCCTGAAATGGGTGCAGAAAGCGGTGCGGTGCGGTATGGGAGGGAGGTGCGGAGAGAGCGGGGTGGAGGTTGTGTTTGGGGCTGGGGCGAAGTTTGGTATCAGGGTATTGCTGTGTGGAGGAGAAGAGGCGGCGTTGGAGGGTGTGGGGATTAGTATGTTTAATTTTTGCGTATCGGGTTGGGGGAGGATTAAGGGGATGAATTCGTTGTTTGCTATATATGTGTATATCTAGAGCATGGGATGTTATTTTACTTATCGAGTATGTAGCCTATTTTCCTCGTAGTCCCTGTTTTGTGGCTATGTTTGGTGCGAAACTGACGTGATTTACAGTTCAACAAGATGCTCCATCTAAAGACCCGGAGACATGGCTTTTCCAAATCTTTCTCTCCTTCCGCGACGAGGCTGTCCCGGCAGATGCTGATCTCACGACCCCAGCTGGCCGCATGGCCTTTGTCAAAGAGCGTGCTGCGAGATTATGTGGAGCCATGGCGTTCTGTTGGCTTCGCTGTTTCTCCTGATACCGTGTGATTCCTCTGGATAAAGGTACATACTGGGCCAACGCAAAGAAGTGGCCTAACTACGATGGCCGTATAACACTCTGTAGCGACGCTGCCCATCACATGGCGCTGCATCGTGGCTAGGGGTTTGATAATGCGTTGAAAGAGGCCGTTGAAGAATACAACAAGAAAATGTTAGAAAGAGGAAAGAAGGAGATGGGAGTGAGTTTGAAACAGTCGCGCCTCGTACATAGCTGGGAGGCATTGATGCAAAGTCCCATAGTAAAAGTGGGGGATGTACAAGGCAGAGAAGGCGGGTAAAGTATAAACAAATGAGACTTTCCTGCGGTGTGGTAAATCATGTCTTGTTCATAGTTGCAAAGTGGAGAGTGAAGATGAGGGTTTTGGTCTAGATGTCTACATACTTACTCTCGCCTACTTAAACTCTTTCAAAAACTCCTCATGGAACTTGACCAATCGCTCGGTCCACTCTGTCCCAGGCGCCAAAAAGGTGGTCCGGAAGTGCAATGTGCCCTCCTTTTGTCCAAAGCCTGATCCAGCAACAACACACACGCCTGTAGCATCGAGCATGCGGAAGCAGTAGAATTCATCGGCTTCTTTGCCTTCCTTTGCAGCCTGCTCGAGGGCCTTGGGAGGAAGGGTGATGGTAGGGAATAGGTACATGGAACCCTGCAAGATAAGTCAGTAAGGAATGGTGAAAGAAAAGGCAAACATACCTGTGGTTCGTCACACTTGACTCCATCCATCCTCTTAAACGCCTCATACAGTGCGTATGCCCTCTCCTTCAATCCCTTAAAAATACCATCATACTCCGTCCTATACAGCTCATAACTTGGCTCACCCTCCTTGGGCGGGTTAACCATCATTTCCACAATACACTGGCCCAGCACCGGCGGGCACAATTGGATCGAAACGAACTTGTACACCTCGGCAGCGACTTGTGGGTCGAAGCCGATAAGCTCAAAGTAGCCGCCGCGGTGACCACATTCGCCGACCATGCCCTTGGACACGGAGTGCAGCGAGGCCAGCTCGATGTTGTCGTATGTACCTGGCGAGGATTTTTGGAGGTCGCGGAGGGCTTTCTTGAAAGAAATGAAGGAGCCGATGAAGACATTTGTTTGGTAGACCTCGTCGGCGATTACGACGAGGCCCTTTTCGGCTGCGAATTTTAGGACGGCGGTGATATCTTCAGCGGGGAGTGAGGCGCCGGTGGGGTTGCCTGGGTTGATTACGCAAATGGCTTTTACATCGGTGCCTTCGGAGATGGCTTTGTCGTAGGCGGAGGAGATACCTTCCATGGATGTGCCCCAGGCTTGTTCTTCCTCGAGGTAGTATGGCACGACGCGGGCATCGAGGACGGCAAGTGTTGCTGTGTACAATGGGTACTGTGGGATAGGGACCATGATGCCCGTCTCTGGCTTTGCGCAGATGGTGTGCAAGAGAGTGTTTACACCAGATGAAGCACCGTTGCTAAGGTAAATGCTGTTAGCGCTGGCTGGGTAGCCATCTCGACCTGTATTTGTTAGAGAGGGCACAACCGGCAAAAACATACAAGGAGAGAAACCATACGCTCAATGTACTCTGCAACGCTGCTCCTAATTCCTGGTGCACCTTGACTCTGGCTGTATGCTCCTACACTCTTGACTTCTTTCAGTAGCTTCTTTGCTCGTGCAATGACATCTGACTTGTACCCCAAACTGTCGATAAGAACATTCTCATGCTCCAGCAGGCCAGGGTTCTCTAGCAGACTTGCCACCTGTCTGAAGAAGGTAATCGGCTTTTGGTCTAGTTGTTGGGGGTTTCCAATATTTGCTGCAATGACTGTATCGAAAGGAAGGTCTTTGCCCTCGCCTTTAGCTAGCTTCGCGCGGTATTCCTCCGACTTGACCGCCAATTCGCCACGGACAGCATACTTTGCAGCGCGTACATGTGGGTTGATGTTGTCTATGTTCAAGACCGTTCGCGATTTGGTCGACGACATGGCCCGGACAAGGAGGGGTGAGGTAGTGCGAGGCAGGATAAAGGGTCTATGCAATGCTAATGAAGAAGGAAGAAGTGAGCTGCAAATTCTGGAGTGGGATGTATGACACAGTACTCGAAGTTGAACAAAAAAAAAGGCAATAAATAGATATCAAATCTTCTTGCTTTTACAGTCCTTCTTGGCCTGCGACACCTTATGATTCACAAACATCGAGGCGTAGGCTATTTTTTGTGCCGCCGCGTGGTGCCCCACTAACAGCAACTCATGCCCGTGTCTCGCCGTACTTGCTTACACATATCTTGATACACAATGAGAAAGGCGGTGGGAAGACAAATACCTCTGCTGCCCCCAATGCCCGCTGGCATTATCCGTCTTCTCGCGGCTTGGAAGCCATGTGAGCTGATGGTTGACTGACACACGCGTTGAGCCGATGACGGCGTCATTTTCTCAAGGACCCTGATGCTTATCGTCGGCTCCAGAGATCTGACCACCCCACACTCCGGCTGCGGGATCTGCCGATGGATAATCCGGACGTGTGGAGGACGAGTCTTGGATGCTTGCTTCTTGTTTGTGGTTAAGTGGTCTAATGAGCGTGGGTGTCCAGTGAGGATTGTAGATATGTACAGGCGCAGATATGAAAAAAAAAGGCGCGTGGGTGCACAAGCCAAAAGAAATGCCCTCCCGCTTAACTTTATCTATCTCACCGTATCTCCTTGGATACCTGCGAGAGACGGAGAAGGAGCTTGGGCCAGCCCTTCAAGTGACCTAGCAGTAATAGGCAGTGTGACGCGGGTGGGCTCTCGATGCACGGCCTGCTATCATGCTTGCCCGGTATTTCAACTTTTATTCTCAGCGACCAGTACGCTGTATGGTTGGGCTGGTCTAAGTCTACAGTACTTCACATTACACGTTCCTGTCTACTAGGTAGCCGGTCCCTTAACCACGCTCGCTTCCCCTCAGCCTCACGGATTGACCGTACTTCTGTAGCTTTGTGATGAGCTGATCACCCTGCTTAACCACGTCCGCGTACTGCTTGTTCTTGTCGTCTGGTCGGTTTGTCTCAATGATACCCTTGACCCGGTCAATTGTGCAAGGGATGCGGTCCGCGGCGATGAATTTGGCAAGGTCCCTGAAAAGTTAGCGTAACTTCATCTGCTTTGTGAGAGAAACTTACTTGTCGAGGAAGTCGACTGTGACACCGAAATCATTGGCCATGCTCTGCAGACCAACGACTCGGTACGACTGGAGGAGTTGTTGATAGCCCCGTAGCCGCATCTCCCGGACGTACCAGCCACGATGCTCGTGAAGATAGCGGTCTTGGCTGAGAAATTCGACTTCGACCTCGCCCAAGGCGCCGAAGAAGCTCTTGTAGTCGCCCTCATACAAGCTCTTGACTAGCTTGGCCAGCGACGTGAAGTCGATGGCCACTTCGTCATGCTGCTGTCCACCCAGAGTAGTCAGGTTGACGGCGGCCGGTGCTGGTGTTGCGGTTGAGCTCGAGGCGTCTGCCATTTCCTCGTCGCCAGCTGCTGGACCTGCAGATGTTTGGCCACTAAGGGCAGAAAGCTTCTCCTCGCCACTGCCAACAATAGCCTTGATCTCGGGTGCATCCACCACCTTGGACTTGAAGTCGACGCGCTTGAGTGAAACGGAGCCTGCCAGTATTGCGTAGATGACTAGGTTGGAGTAGCTGCATAGCTCGTAGCTGGTAAAGGTGGATAAGCTGTCGAGGAGGAGCGGGGCAGCTTGCAGATGTGATCGTACGGTGAGGTAGTGCAGTCCAGTATAGGCCTTGAGACGATTTCGGCGGTCCCAGTCACCTCCACTCTCTACCAACGCACTTGCCCTGTCAATGCTCTTCTTGGCCAGTACTCTGTCGCCAAAGAAGAGGGCGATTCGTATTATGGCGAGGACAAGGTCGATCTTGGTGCCTAGAATGCCTGTCTTCTCGAAGATGGCCTCATAGCTGGCGATGGCTTTTTCCTAGTAAGAGTCAGCCCTGCATTAACTTCTGTATCTACATGCATATCCCACCTTGTCCCCTATGCGGTTGTAGAGCTCTGCGCGCTTGCCACGAGCTGCCTGCACCTCTGTCTCGCCTGCTTTCTCGGCCGCCTCGTCTTCTTCCTTCTGTATAGCCTCTAATTCCTTCTCATTCTCTGCTTTTAAGCTCTCATATTGCTTCTCGTCCCAGGATAGCGGAACGTCTAGCAACGGGTTCATCGTAGCAAGCATGTTTGCGATGCTCGCTGACGGTCTTCGGTGGCTGGTCGGTTTGTCTGCTGAGCCTTCTCCTGGGGCATTCAAGACACCATCTGAGGGATGGGCGAGATACCGGTACAACGGCGCCATCTTGTGTTCTGAGATGGCATCTTCAACCGACTTGAGTGACGACTGTTTGTCGGATTTGGAGGCGGCGGGGTTCGTGAGCTGGAAAATGTGCTGCGCCAGCTGTAGGTCGGGGTATTTGGCAAACTGTGGATCACCCATTGTTGCGGTGTGAGAGTCGAGGTGGGGAAATGAGGGGTGTGTTGAAGTGAGAGAGGTATGTCGTGTGTGTTTATGATTATGAGGCTCTACATTTGATGGTATAGCTCCGGGCTTGGCGCGATGCTCCCCGTTGCTCACTCTCACCTTCCTAGTCTCACTTACCCGTCTTCCATTGTTGCTTCTTTCTAAACCCCCTAACGTACTTATACTTACTTACTATTCAAGTTTCCAACTTTAGACTTATAATACCCAGCTTGACTCCCTCGAATCACTGCAATACATCAGCACCACACTCGCCAGTCTACAATGGCAGGCGACCGTGAGCACAACAACAAGCGCGCGCGCTCACCATCTAGAACTCCCTCACGCTCTCCCCCACGCCAACGAAAGCGACCTGGTGCTGGTACACGCCTTAGTGCTGCTGATCGAGAGGCCGCCCGTAGACGTCAGCAAGAACGAGAGGAAGATGAGACGAGGCGAGCCCAGCGTGAGGCTGCGCAACGAGGCGTTCACGATGTAGTCAAGCAACATTACAACATGGTGCCCGAACGCGGTCGCGAATTTCGCAAGACAGACAGCAAAATTAAAGGACTGCGCAGTTTCAATAATTGGGTCAAGTCATCAACTATTCAGAAATTCATTGGCGAGGAGCGTAACCTGCGAATTCTCGACATTGGCTGTGGAAAGGGAGGCGATCTTCAGAAATGGCAGGCTTCGAGGAAAGTGGAGCTGTATGTCGGCTGCGATCCCGCTGATGTCTCCATCAAACAAGCCAAGGACCGGTACGCAGAGATGCAGAAGAAGTCTCGTCGCATATTCCACGCCGAGTTCTACGCCAAAGACTGCTTCGGTGAGTGGCTGGGCGATATACCCATCATCAAAGATGTTGGCATCGACTCTACGGCCGGGCCTGGTAATGCCATGAGCCAGCGATGGGGCGGCGGCGGTTGGGACATGGTCACGATGATGTTCTGCATGCACTATGCCTTTGAAAGCGAGGCCAAGGCCAAGGGCATGCTCAAGAACGTATCAGGCGCATTGAAGAAGGGCGGTCGCTTTATTGGATGCATTCCCAACTCGGATGTTCTTACCCAGAAGGTCATCGAGCATCACAAAGCACGGGGTACTGCGCCCGCCGAGAACAGCAAAGCGGATGAGGAGGAAGATGATCGACCCACCTTTGCTAGCGATGACGAGGACGACTGGGATCCAGAGAAGAGTCTCGACAGCCCCAAGCCCGACGATTCTGAGCATGCCAATGGAGAATCGAGCAGCAATGGCAAAAAACCAGCAAAGGCAGAGAAGAGCGGAGAACAAGAAGACGGTGAAGTAAAAGAGGAAGGCTTTCGCTTTGGCAATAGCATCTACAGCGTCAAATTCCCCGGCAAAACACCCCCAGATGGCACATTCCGACCCCCTTTTGGGTGGAAGTACTTTTATTTCCTCGAAGAAGCCGTCGAAGCCCCTGAATACGTGGTCCCGTGGGAGGCGTTCCGTGCGCTGGCGGAAGACTACAATCTCGAACTTCAATATCGGAAACCATTCCGGGAAGTGTGGGATGAGCAAAAGGACGACCCTGAGCTTGGACCGTTGAGCGAGCGCATGGGCGTACGAGACAGGGCGACTGGCCGGCTGAGGACGACGGAAGAGGAGCTAGAAGCTGCGGATTTCTATCATACTTTCTGCTTCTATAAGGTCTAGGTAAATGGGGTGGAAGAGGATATCTTGCCCGAAGAGGGATAAATATAGGTAGCCAGCATCCCACGTGCAGACCATAGGCTAATGATCATGCCACCATGCTAAACCAAAAATCTGTAGAATTATATCAAGCCAAAATATCTCAGCATTTATTCCCATTTGCATACCCATACATTACCCTCCGTCAGTCATTATTGTTCCATCGCCTTAGCCGTGTTTTCGCGTGACCATACCTATCCCCAATTACCGAGGCCGAGGTCCCTAATCCGTCTTCACAAGCAACCTCCATCACCAACAACCACACCACCCACCCTCCCTTATCCCACAAACAAATCCACTCCTTCCCTCCATCTCCCCCGACAACCTTGTACACCCGAAGCTGGCCTTCTCGCCGTAACACACACACACACACACACACACACACACACACAAACCGCAATCATGGTCGCAGACGCAGTCATCCACCACCCCACAGTATCCCATTACCTCAAATTCGTCGCAACAACAGGTCCGTCGCCATCCCCCCTCCCCATCCATCTCTGCATCACCACGTGCTAATTACTCTTCTTCCCCCCAACAGTCGGCCGCGACAAAGTGCTCCGCACGCTGCAGTACTTCAGCCGCTTCCTCGCATGGTACCTGTACCGCACGAACCGGCCGGCCTCGACAATCGCGCCGTTCGAAGCGACGAAGAAGCAATTCGGCGCGACGCGCAAGCTCCTGCGCGTGGGCAAGTTTGTCGAGCATTTCCGCGCGGCGAGCGTGGCGAGCGATGCGAAGGGGATGGATCCTGTGCTCAAGGGGTTGACCGTGGGGAGGCAGTTGGGGTATGCGTTTTATATGTTGCTGGATAATGTTTGCGTGGTATGTATTCTCCCATATCTCCCGTTTTTTTTTGGGGGTTGGATGGAATGAGGTTTGGTTTGGTTTGGTTTGGTTTGGATGGGGCTGACATGTGATGATAGCTTGACGCGACTTCCATCCGCAAGTTCTCTTCTGCGCCGCGCTTGTTGCGCGAAGGGTACCGGGCGTGGTTCACGGGGCTGTCCTTCTCCATCGCGTCGGGCTTGTACTCGTACTATGGGCTTACTCAGCGGTCGCGCGCGATATCGTCGTCTGCGGATCCGGAGAAGGCGGTGGAGAGGAAGAAGATGGAGAAGGAGCTGAATGCTATTGCTGTTCAGCTGCTGAGCGATTTCTGTGATATCGCGATTCCGAGCAGTGCGTTGGGCTGGGTGGATTTGGATGATGGCATTGTTGGGTTGGCGGGGACGACGAGCAGTTTGTTGGGGGCTTGGGGACAGTGGAAAAAGACTGCTTAGATGGGGGAGAGAGGGGGGTGTGGATGGGGGTTAGGAGGGGATGCGTTGGAGGGAAATTGTTTGGGAGAAAATATGTTGGAAAAGGATATGTTCTGGAAGAAAATAATTATCATCTTTTATCATTCGTATAACTATCTTAGACTTGTGAATTGTACTATGCGCCCGTGTATACTTTCCAAACACCATCATGCTTTTTTCTTCCTATTCACGCCAAATCGAAGAAGCAGCTCACTCATAAAGAATGCGATACACACCAAGAAAGAAGCACGTCAATCGCAGCATAGAGTCCACAAGCCAGAGCGGCGCAGACTAACGTACTTATTAACCAATCTCACGTCACACACACACACTCCATCTGATCTCAATCTCGCCCCAACCCACCGATCCAGGTAACCCATCTTGTCAAAAGTCGACCTAAATGAGCTGCTGACTACTCTCAGGCACTCCAACACTACCATGTAGCGCCACCACCATTATCATCATCATGATTATCCACTCCCCTCCAACGCCCCAACACCGCATCATACGAGCTGACCAACAACACCGAGTACCCACACCGTTCGAGAATGGCACATTGAGGCACTGCACCGTACTTATCCTTCGGTGCGCGAAAAACACAGTTTCCCGAGTGCTCGCGCGCCGTTGCGGTACCCGGACCTTGAGGTCAAGCCAGTCATGAAGATTTGCAAAAAAAAATTAAATTTTTTTTTGAGGGATGGGTTGTGACGGGGATATGAGTGGTGGTACATGAGATAGCGGGTTTGGCTTAGCTCGAAGGATGGGTAATGAGAATGGATTCATTGTGGGGGGTTTTTTTTGGATTGGGTTAGGTGGGTGGGTTATGGTTGTAACGTAAGGATTAAAGACAGCGTCTGAGGCGTGCGAATCCAGATTAATGGGTTTGGACGGTGCGGGGAGGGGCGGGCGCAGGGGTTGGGGTGTAATGGCCCGAAATGTGCGTTGGGATTTCGGTGAGAGTTTGAGGGAGGTGTGCGTATAGCGACAAAGCGTTCTTTTTTGTTCTGCTTTAGTGTACAAAGGGTAACAAAAGGATACCGGCGTATTTGGCATTGGCCTCACGATACGGTGCACAAATTGCTGTATGGGGGAGAGACGCAGGGAGCATTCTGTGTTTCGGAGGGATGGGTGCATTTGCATTTGCAGTTCGGAGTTTGGGGTTGGATTGGGGTAAGTGCTAGTTTGTGTACTTGTTTATGTGAAAAAAGTAGTGTTTGAGAAAAAAAAAGAAGGATTGAAAGAGGGGCGTGGGGGGGATTGTGTGTTCGGTACGAGAGGAACATGTGTTGTTGGCAGAGGTACACAGTAGGTAGCCGCACGTGGTACAGTACAGGCATGGTTGCGCACAGGTAAATCTGGTCGGTAAAGGGCATTTCGGAGATAGGGTGTGAATTGAGGATTCAGTAATTAGTGCTGTTAAGGGAGTGTGTAATTACTAATTAGCGAAGGAGATAATGCCTGGCTTCGGCGGTGTCGTGTCATGAAGATGTTGATCTCCCAGCAGGATGGATGTTGTGCGGCAAAACGGTTGTCTCATTAACACGGTGAACGACTTGGCCGGTACTGGCCGGATATATGCTCCACTTTACATTTCCAGCAGAGGAGCAGACGATTCATGATGCTGAAGTGGTGCCTGTCACGGTGTCGGTGTTTGTTGGAAACCCATTTTTGCCAAACTCAGTTGGGAATGACAGCTGGGCAATCTACATCCAAGAGTAGGTTTAGAGGCGTCTTAACCCTAACCACGCTGGGCTGGTAGTCAACCAAAATGGGCCAAAGTTTAATCATGGTTTTCCCAAAGTTAATCGCGAATAACCGGAATCTACCGTTCGTTATCGACGACTGTACGATGTGGCGACGCAGATAGGCGGGGTGCATGTGTAGTCGAGCATGGCGCTCGGGAAGGCGTTGAATGTTCAGGCTAATGTGTGGTGAAGGAGTGTGTACTCCGTACAGTGGATTGTGTACCTGACCTGCAAAGTAGGGCGAAGAGGTGAATCCTGTCAAAAAAGGTCTCTTATCCAGCTTGACCTACAGAGTGCTAGCAAGGACCAAAGTCTACGCGAAACGTGGGCTAGGTGGGCGACAACAACGATTCTAGGTATAGGTAGACAATAGACAGTAGTTGGACGAAGCGAAGTGTTGTGCCGTTGGAAAGCAGGTACACTGCGAGTCTGGAGTCTGTCACTGCCTCGCTTGTGCTCGCTTACCGCGTGCGCTTGTGGCGAGTTTGTTTATCGGCCGTTTGCCCCAACTCCATCACACGCTATCATGTTTCAGTCCACCACCCCGCAACAAAGAACGGTTTCTTGGGTTTGGGCGACGAGATACACATCTCTAGTCTACTATCTACCTGCGAACGAACAAGGCAGGTCAAACACTGTCAAACCCAGACGAGCTCACTCACTCGTGGCAATCCTTACCCCCCCTACCCCCAGAACTGCTGACATCCTTTGGCGCTGCAGCAACTGCTAATTCTGGGACCAGGGTTCAGCCACGATGCTACTGTATAGTACTATCGTTTATTACTGTGTGCACTCTGGTCTCCATGACCCATCACAGTTGTCAGGGGCGTAGTGCGTAATCACACAATCAGACCCTTAGGCCTTAGGGCCTGAAAGACAGTGCCACTATACCTTGTTGCTAGCCAACTGCTGGGTATTTAGTGCCTAGGTAAGTAGCCAACTGCTTCAGGGCTCGCCATCGCCACACAGACGCACATGGGGTTGCACTATTACCTACCTACCTTTGGTCCAGTACCGCTGAACCATGGCAACAACATGCACATGCAGAATCCTAGTATTGAGTACGTAGTTTCCAACTTGCGGTCACTCACCACCGTAGCAACACCGACACCACTGCACCTCCTGTTAAAGGATTGCCCTGTAGGCTGTTGTCGTCTTTCCCCAGGCCTGCGTCATCTCCGTACAGGGTCGCATCTGCAATGGAGCCATTTTGTCCCTTCATCTACAGACGAGTTTTGCAAAAGCTCACATTTTTTTTTGAGACGCTATCCATATCGCTCTTCAAGAACCCTTGCAGCGAACCGTTGTTGTACCACGTGCCGCACCCGCCTTGTTGCTATGCCAAATAAGCTAGCGCCATTCCTCCGTTGTCAAGCGGGCTTCTATTACAGGCTTTACGGGCTTACAGCGCTAAACCTACCCAGCACAGTGTGAACACCGGGTTTCAAAGAACCACTCGAAGATCTTTGCACTGTCTTACAAGAGATAGATGCCACCATCCTACGCCACGCTCCATTAAGTCAGCCTGACTAGGCTTTCTTCTTTGAGGTGTTTCTCTTTTGCACACTTCTTTTTCCACTGCATTCCTTCCGGATTTCTTTCTTATTTTCTCCTGGCCAAAAGGAAAGTCGACCGTAAAGCATTCAGCTCGGGAGCGTAGTGTGAGAACAGACTGTTCTAGCTCTTAATAGGCCAGGAACAAGGTTCTATTACACAGTTTCAAACCTGCCATACTTTGGAGTTGCGCACCAATCAGAGCCGCGCTACGCTTCCCAGACTCGCAGCAACGGCTCATAATTATCTCGCTCTTTTGGTACCTCAACCGTCTGCCATTTCCACCCTTGATTCATTTGTAGCCTTGCCGCATTCTTCTAACACCCCATGTCGTGACGGACCCGCTTGTTGCTCTAGCGTTGCACCGGGGTCCGAGTAAGAGTTCCCACGTCACAGTGCGACTGGGTTAGTGACTAGAACCCCTGTTCAGTACCCTATCACATTTCCTGTAATTCACCATGAGCAGGGGTTCGGAGATGCAAAGGATGGATCCCGCAGAAACGACCTAAACTGATCCCCCCCGGGAAAGGCAGGGGTTGCATGTGGTGAGGCACAATAGTGCACGCCATCGTCTTTAGTTGCGTGTAGTAGTGTCGACAACTGTACCCTTTGCGCTTATATCATCCTGGAGTCCCTCGCTCCACCAGCCTTGTTCAGGGAGACCCTTTAAACCGCCTCCGACCCAAACCATCACGTGGGTCAACAGTCACCGATTTGGATACGGCGGAACATGTAGGAGGAGGGTACAACCACATCTCATATCGTATGCGGAAATCGATTCATTGGAACATCGACGCCGCCCTCAATTCTCTCGGACCGCTGGCGGAGGCCTTACAGAGCAGGAATCATGAGCGTCTACACTGGACTAGAAGACCCAAAAGCACATCCCGACAATGCCAACTTACCTAATGTCAATGAACCAGCGACCATATTGGGACTGACAATCAGCATGCTGGTATGTAGCCGAGGAGTTGTGTAACTATTCAAAGCATTACATACTGACTGGTTCAATCTAGGGGCTGGCTATGATCGCCATTACCTTACGACTATGGGTACGTCTTCGAGACAGGATTTGGGGCTGGGATGATGCGTTTGTGCTGCTCGCCGGCCTCTCCAGTGTCGTCGGAGACACTATGGTGTGTCTAAGTAAGTGCAAAGTGGGTTCACTCTATCATCACTTGCTGATAGATCTTCAGTGCCAGCAGATGGGCTAGGCCTACACCTCTGGACGCTTCGGTATCCTATGCTAGTGTCATATTTCAAGGTACTTTGCAAGTCTGTTTCGGGCCATGCCGAATCCCTCACTGACATCGAGTAGCACGTCTACGTGACGAACCTGATCTATTGTGCTAGTGCCACATTCATCAAGCTAGCTATTCTCTTTCAGTACCTACGCCTCTTTGCTGAAGCCTCAGCATCAACTTCGACTACTCAGTATCGACTTGCTCGTCTGACAACCATCTCGCTCATCGTACTGAGTTCGGTTTGGGGTTTGATCTTCCTCTTCCTCGCAATCTTCCCTTGCAAACCTGTTTCGAAACACTGGGACATTATGGTCACAGGCAGTTGTTTCGGCTGGGGCGCTAAGGACCCCAACGTCTTCTATCCAATGTTTGCGGCCCATTCTGCAAGCAACATGTTCCTGGACCTCCTCGTTTTAGTCGTACCAATACCATTCTTGGGAATGCTAAGACTTGCCGGCAAGAGCAAAGCAGGATTGATTACCTTATTTTCAATGGGTACCCTGTGAGTTACACATCTCATCGCATTAGCCAATCAGTCCACTAACACAAATATCAGAATTTGTGCCCTGTCCATCGGTCGTCTAGTCTCCTTCTGCGTCACCCGCGCCGGTACAATGCCTAGACTCGACATGACATACTACACACCAGTCATCTACATGTTCTCCGTCCTCGAAGTCAACATCGCCATCATAGCCGCCTCCATCCCCATCTTCTGGCCCGTCATCGCAACCATGGCCACCAACAAAATCTGGGTCGTCAACGAAATCGAAATCCGCGTCGAAAACAACTCCAACCGCAGCGTCTCCACCCAGGGAGACATCAATCTAGTCGAGCAAGGCTTATGGTCCAAACTCGACGGCAAAGAAGACTTGTCCCCTGACAATCGAACAAACAGACTCAGCGTACTGACAAAAGCTTATGACCGCACCGATACTCGCAGTTACAACCACAAACAAAGCACTTCCATCGGCCGCAAAATCGAATTAGACCTTTCGCCCCGATACTCCCATGAGTCTCAACGCAACCTGTGTCGTACCCGCAGCGAGGAACTTGCCGCGGGCAATGGAACCATTGCGCGCACAGGCAGTCTGAGCACGAGTGAGCGGAACGATTGGTTTGCTGAGGTTGATCGACAGAATTCGGGGGCCAGAGTACGACGAGGATTATTTCTACTGAGGGTGGGGTTGAGGGTGGGGGCAAAGTTCAAAAGTGAGTTTAACTTGTGCATCACAATTCGATTCTTCACAATGATTGGCATGCCCCTGGTGGTGGTGGACTTTTGTGTGTAGCTTGTTTTGTTTTGTTTTAACGGTTTTATGATTGGCTTGGCTTGGCTTGGATTGTTAGCGTGATACCCTATGAAATGCGGATTTGATGTTTTTATTCTTGAATGGGCGTGTTGTTGTTGTGTGCATTGTAGTGTGATGCCATCCGTTGTTCCTCTCGTCGCACATACTGTCCATAGCAAGCTTTCCCGCCCAGCCCTCACCGTCAGCGGCGCAGCGAATCTAACTCCATCTGGCCCTCGCATCAATGCTTCTTCGGCTCCCGGCAAAAGCTTGGTATCACTCCCTCTCCGCATCATAGGTACCTACTCACCAGCCTACACGGGCCATACGCCGAACAAACTCCTTTGCGATATCCTCCATCAACGCTCAGCCCATTAAGTTTACCACTCCTTCGCGGAGAGGAGGAAAGTAGGTTTGCGCGCGCTGGACTGGAGTGGAGTGGAGTGTCACTAAGCACATGCGGCTTATGCGCGCCACCTGATGTAGCATTGCGGAATGGCGATCACAGGGTTGTGCGGGGAAACACACAAACACGACATGACATGGCATGGCATGGTATGGTAGCATGGACTAGCTCTAGCTCGAACGTTGATAAGTTGCGAAGGGGGGGGGGGGAAGAAGGTTAAATAGATGATCATAAGCGCCCCCCGTCTTCCCCCCCCCCTTCTGTGGGTTTTAGAGGCCTGCGTCGTGAAGTATTTATTGTTGATTTCCGCAACGCAACGCAACGCACAGCCGCTTTACCTTTGTATACACGAGTATTGTTCTGCTGCTAGTGTGTGAGTGTGAGAGAGAGAGAGGCTACAAGGCATTGTTTTTGCCTTTGCTTTTTATTTATTTTTCCCTCCGGGAATTGCGCGACATGGCGTCTGCGCTTGAAGGCCAAGCCGACACGACGAAGGGCGCGGACGTTGAGCGGCGCCACGGGAGTGTTTCGGGGACGGAGAAGGGGAAGTGGGAGAGGCTGTGGCCTGTGATTGCGTGTGGGGCGGGGCTGTTTAGTGATGGGTATTTGAACAATGTAACGAAACTTTCCTAGAAGCCATCGAGGGATGTGTGTTTCGAGAAGGGAGGGGGCTGACTTGTGGTTGTGTAGATTATTGGGCCGGTGAATACGATGCTCAAGAGGATTTATCCTGAGGCATATGCCAAGTCGTCTGCGCAGGCGAATGTGGCGAGTATCACGTTTGCTGGAACGGTGCTTGGGATGTTGTTTTTTGGATGTGAGTATGCTTCTTTATTGGTTACTATTGCTTTTTGGAGGGTTGGAGTTGAGCGCGTACCATGCTCTTCGTTGCTTTTGGAGAGTCCAAGGTGTTTATGCGAGGGACCTTGGCAAGAGCTGGAGAACTTGGGATTCGGGATGTTGACGAGAAAGATATGCTAACCACATCTCATTGATAGACACGTCGGATCACTATTCGAGAAAATGGTCCTTGTTCGCATCAACGATTATAATCATCTTATTCGCCACGCTCGGCACAGGCTCGTACGGTGCTGGTGGTAGTCCCACAGGACTCCTAGCCGCACTCGTTGCATACCGTTTCTTCCTAGGAATCGGTACGTCTCTGCGACCCCTAAAATACATTTGATCCTCGCACTAAAAACACCAGGCATTGGAGGCGAATATCCCGCCGGCAGCGTCGGTTGTGCCGAATCCACAGGCGAACTCAAAGAAGGCTCGCGAAACAAATGGTTCATCCTCTTCACCAACGTGCAAATCGACCTCGCGTTCCTCGTCGCCGCAATTGTCGCAACCATCGTCGTGCTCATCACTGGAGAAAATCACCTAAGAGTGGCCTGGCGCGTGTGTCTCGGCATCGGCATTCTCCCGCCCCTCTCCCTTCTCTACCTACGTCTGAAACTCCAGGAGCCCGAGGCCTTCAAGCGCGAATCACTGTCCAAAGCGAAAACGCCCTGGGGCCTTGTTATCAAGTACTATTGGTACCGGCTTAGCATTGTCAGCATCATCTGGTTCATCTACGACTTTAGTGCGTACTCGTTTGGCATCTATGCGACGTCTATTTTGGCGAATTTGCTGGGTGAATCGGCGCCGTTGTGGAAGTCTCTTGCGTGGAATATCTTGATTAATTTCTTTTATATGCCGGGATGTTTGGCTGGTGCGTTTGTGGCTGATTTACCGTCTATGGGGCCGAAGAAGACGTTGTGTATTGGTGTCACTCTACAGGCCATTATCGGGTTTATCATGGCTGGCTGCTATCCTTGGTTGAAGAAGCCAGAGAACGTAGCTGGATTTGTCGTCGTATATGGTCTTTTCTTGGCCCTGGGCGAGTTTGGTCCAGGTGATAATATCGGACTTGTGGCCTCGAAGACATGTGCGACTGGCATTAGGTATGCTGCATTTCCTGCCTTACTGAACTAAAGAGCTAACATGTTACAGAGGACAATACTACGGGATAGCCGCTGCTGTTGGCAAGATTGGCGCCTTTGCAGGCTCCTATGCCCTCGATGCTCTACAGACAGCAGCAGGTGACGATAAAATTGCGGCAGGTCGAAATCCATTCTTCGTAGCATCTTCTCTGGCGCTTCTTGCGGCTGGACTGGTCCTACTGCTTCCGCATATCGGTCAGGATACTATTGATCAGGAGGATATCAACTTTCGAGAATATCTGATATCGAATGGATACGATACCAGCCAAATGGGGTTGGAAAGCATCAATGCTACGAGTATTGAAGGAGAAGGGAATACATTAGTTGTGGAGACCGAAAAGGCGAAACTTGAGCAATAAGTGGGCGACATTGTGTGGAATTTGATGGAAAAGAGACTGGCTTGCTGCTCGACGTTCACCTGGACGTCAAAAAATCACCTCGTTCGAATACACCCACCTCTCAATACGAAGTCAATTGTTGGATACAAGTTTAATCAATGTAGGCAAATTCGAACAATCACATGTTCTCATCCAACGTCGCAAAACTCGTGAGAGTCTATGCTACTTCAAGCCTAGACACTTTCCACTTTGTGCCGAGGTCGTCGCACGTCATCGGTCGAAGCTCCGCGATGCAAGTCTGCCTCACTACACCCTGGCCCCCTTGATCCTTGATCACTATCTCTTTTAGATGACCCTGCACCCATTGAGTGGTCACGCCCACAAAAGATCAAAATCTCGTGCTATCGATGAAGTTACCTCGGGCCTTTGTGCCTCGGACTTCTCCAGCTACGTGAAAGAGAGCTGAGATTCTCGGTAAGATGGAACCAGCCGTAGCTCTCTCCACTATGATCCATCGCCCGTTTCTGCAGTGGGTCTAGCATGTTCGGGTGACAAGCTTGGTGGAGAGCTTTACAGGTGTTGTAATAAAGCCAGCAAAGACCCCTCGATAGCTTTTTTTCCCATCTCTTCCAAGTGAAAGTATATCATCTCCAGTTGTTCCTTTCTAGCTTCATCACATAGTGTTCCAAGGCTTCATCATGTCTCCAGCCGCTGTATCTTCGACCCCACCACCCGCCTCAAATGGCAAACCTCACGCTCTAAAGTCCTCTGCCAAATCCATCATCACACCATCCACTATCCTTCCCGCTACGCCTAGCTCAAAAATCCCAGCTTGGGTACAGCCAGACCTTACGCGTCTTCTCCGTGTCGAACGCAATCCAGGCTCTTTTGCCAGCCGCTCCCTTTCCCTCGTCAACCTGCCCGCCGGCGCCATCTTCGCACGCATATCAAACCCAACACCAGCCACCGTAGCATACAGTTCCGTACAAGCCTCACGGGATCTCCACATCGAACTGAACTGCGACTTGGTCTACATCAACCACAGCTGTCAACCAAGCCTGGTCTTTGATATGCAGCGGTGGGAAGTACGGGTCAGTGAGGATCTAGAAGGCGGCTTGAAAGAGGGAGACGAGTTGACGTTTTTTTATCCGAGCACGGAGTGGGATATGGCGCAGCCTTTTAACTGTTTGTGTGGTGGGAGGAAGTGTAGGGGCAGGATTTCAGGCGCAAAGGATATGCCTGAGAAGGTCCTGAAGGAGTACTGGTTGAGTCCACATGTTGTCGAGTTATTAGGGGAGAAAGCAGCTAAGAATGGGTCATGGTGATAGCCATCACACCATCATTCCATAGTAAATGTCATATAGAAGCGTTTTGTATAGCAGCACGACCCCATTATACAAATAGAGTTAGAAGAAGGTTGGAGTAGTATGAAACGTATATCTATTGGATGGCTGCATCTTCTCCACATCTTCTCCAAGCCCATTTGTGTAATCGTGGGGGCGGGGTAATTGGTCCCCGAGGTCTGCGTCGTCGATCATACCATGATGGACCCCTGTCCCATCACCATCGGCAGTTCATGTCCCAAGCCATCCTTCACTCACATTACCAAGGTAGTACTCACGCCCTCCGCGGCAATCAATAACAAGCAATGTAATCATCTATCTGTCCCTGATTTCTCCACAAAGCTTCCATGTCCCTCCCCTTTCCCACCCTCAATCACTTACTTACACGTTGAACTCACTTTACTTCCCTTTCCCCATCCGCTCCCCTAGCCCCCCCCCCCCCCAAAAATGCACAACCTCCCTGAAGAGCTCCTCGATCGCATTCTCTACTTCAGCCCACACTCATCCCTCCCCTCTCTCGCCCTCGTCTCCCGCTCCCTAAACCGCATCGCAACACCTTACCTCTACACCTCCATCGCCCTCTCCACATCCTCATTCACCTACCTGCGCCCCCTCGCCCACCTGCTCTGGACCTCGCCCAAGCACGCCGCCCTCGTGCGCTCCATCTCCGTGCGCCGAGCGTACGGCGGCAATTTGGTGCCGTGGCCGAGCCGGGCGGGCCTGGAGCCGCTGGTTGAGGGGCTGGTGGGGCGGTATGTTAAGCGGGATGGGGGGGAGTGGGTGGTGAGGGTTAAGGAGGGGAGCGATGCGTTGCCGATTGCGAGTCTGTTGTTGAGGAGTTTGCCGTTTGTGCGGGAGATGCGGTTTGATGGGTTTGTGCTGGTGGATCCGGGGGTGTCTGTTCGGAGTACCACTGATATCGCACTATGACGAACCGAAACATCCGAAGATTACACCAACCCCCTTCTACGGTCGAGCTTCATTTGCCTGGTGTTACTCAATGATGTCTTTGGCAAGAGTTGACACAACGTGCGGCAAGCACCGGAACGTACTCATGCTTATCGGCAGGGTTCAACTTCCCTCCACAGCTGGTTTGCGCTGGATTCAGTGCGGAATGTAATCATCAAAACACCCATTGCTCCAGTATCCCAACGACGAGGAATTCCTCAAAGAAACGCTCCTTGATCGACATATACGTACTTGAATGCATGGCTCGCTATGCGCTACCTTCAAGCAGAGATCTATCCAGCTCTCCTTATTCTTAGCAGCTTCTTTCCTTTTAGAATTGTTTTGCCCCAGCATGTAACCTTCCCAAGACTCCACTGCATCGTGCAGTAAACAATCCCAGGCTTCGTTGTCGCCATCATCCGCTACCTGGCTCAGCTCCGGTTCCAAGACAAGCTCGCTCGCAACAGCGCCAAACAACCCTCCCGTGTAATCGAAAAGGCCAGCCGGACCCCCGTTTCAAACTAATTGAGTAATCCTTTTTACTCATCAATATTTATAGAAATAGACCCGAGGCACTGGTTTCTGGCGGTGTTTCATCTCAATATGCATCCCGCTTCTCCTCTCGGTGCTTGAAGGCAGTGTAACAAACACTGCCCTGCCTACCATCTCCGATGCACTCAGTCTAGGCACAAATTTTCTCCTGGGTAGCAACTGCCTTCTTGCTCGCTGGGACGATTTTTCAACCCCTTTTTGGCCAGTTTGGAGATATAGGGGGGAGAAAGTACCCCATGATTATTGTAGTCTTTTTATTTGCCACCGGGAGCGTGATATGCGGAGCAGCGAACTCGGGTAGTGTTTTAATTTTTGGGAGGGTTGAATAAGGTCTGGGCACTGGTGGCATCGACCTTTTTGCAGAGACGATTCTCTGCGATCCTGTTCCGCTGCGAAAAAGAGGCCCCGTATCTCGCCATCAAGCATACCGTTTTTGGAATTGGAACGTCGCTTGGGCCGTTGTTTGGGGGAATTTTCGCTGAGCATAGGTGGCGCTGGTGTTTCCTGATTAACATTCCTATCTGCGCAATATGGATTGTGACTATGTGGGTTTGTCTACGCATCGAAGGCAGGGCTGGAGGACGAACTTAAGAAAGTGGATTATATTGGATCTGGCATCCTCACCACTTTTGTCGTCATGGTACTCGTCGCCCTCAGCACTGGTGGAGCGCCACGGCCACGAAGTCACCCTGCCATTGTTGTCCCGCTTGTCGTCGGACTCATAGGCTTTATTATCTTTGTCTTCTGGAAACGATCGCCATACTGCAAACACCCAATCATGTCGCCGCAAGTCTTCTCCAATTGCAATACAAACATCACCTTCACACTCACCATGATACATAGCTTTATCACATATAGATCCCAATTTTTCCTATCCCCTTTCTTCCAAGCAGTCAAAGGGTCCTCGCCCATATAATCCGGTCTAGAAGCCACGCCAACAATGCTCGTCATCGCCGCAGTCGGCGGCCCCTTCTCTCATTCTGGGGCAAATACAAACCAATGCACATCATCGGCTTCGGACTCGCCACCACCGGCCTCAACCTAGGCTTCCTCCTCAACTCGCAAACCCCAGTCACAGTCTGGCTATGCTTCCAGCTCATCACCGCATCTGGCCTCGGCATCGTCATCTCCACCATGCTCCCCGCCGTGCAGGTCAAGCTCCCCGAATCAACAACAGCCGCAAGCGCCGGCTCATGGGCATTCCTGCGTGGCACAAGCTCCCTCTTCGGCGTCGCGATCCCCAGCGCAATCTTCAACATGCGCTTCGCCCACCTCACGCCCGCCGTCGCCCGTTCCAAAGTCGCACACGGCCGCGCGTACGAATGTGCATCCGCGAAATTCACAAAGGGGTTCGGCGCAGCGGCGAAAGAGGAGATTATCTTCGTTTTCACGGCGTCGCTGAAGACGGTGTGGATTGTGTTTGCGGTTATGGCGGCGCTGGCGTTTGTGCTTGCGTGGGGGGAGAAGGAGTATAAGATGAGGACGGAGTTGGATACGGCGTATGGGCTTGGGCAAGGGAGGAGTGGGGACAAGGTGGTGCTAGGAGGGGCGGGGCCGGTGAGTGCGTTTGCGGCTACGTTGTGTGAGAATGAGGTGGAGATAGAGAAGGGGGGTAGTGTCGGTGCGAGGGGTGTTTAGGTGGGCTTGCGTACGCTTTGTGTTTATTTGAGGTAGGAAGAATTCTTATAAATTCTGTATATATTGTTTGAGTGGTTTGGTTGTGAGCATGACTGTTTGAATCAGAATGTATACCATGGGATGACAATTTAGATGTTTATGGGTTGTTGGTCGAGTTTGGATGTGTGTTTATATCATAGCATCTGACAGCAATTCAAAGACTTTAAAAAAAATAGTTTATATGCGTCCGCCGCTTAGCACAAATTGAGACCCACAAATGAGAGCTTATTTGGCGCCAAGTTGAAGTCATAGTGCAACATTGAAGATAGTTACTACTACGAATTAACAGGGAAGTTTCTCTACTGAAATTGACCGCTAGACACCCCCTAGCATCTGATTATGTAGCATTGAGCTTTTCGTGCCTGGCAGGAAGATGTAAAAGAGCTCTATGTGCCTTTACTATCAATCAGAGTTGTCATTGACTGATCATCGAGACTTCAAGTAGTCTTTTGAAAGGCTACAATGCTGAAATACAACATTCAGCTCCTAAGCTGCTGTCGCTACTCGTAGTAATCCTTTTTGACTCTCCCTTCTCTATGATCAAGGAGGACCTTCTCTTTTTTCCTTCTTCTCGGTGAACGATTGCCTGCTGCAGCTTTGAGCACCATTCTGGGACGATAAACTCGTTGGCTCCATAGTGATGAGCATAGCGAAGAAGTTGTTCCATAATTGTGTGGCCCGTTATATGATTACCTGCTGCAACTTCGAGTACCTTTTCCGTAACTGTGACCGTGTGTCCCCTTCCATGGCTAAGAAGTTGGCTTATAATTTTGTCGCCGCGTCTATTACCTGCTGCAGCTTCAAGCACCTTTTCCGTGACTATGATCTCGTCTCCTCCATAGCTAAGAAGTTGGTTTATAATTCTATCACCCCGTTCATTATTACCCGCTGCAATTCCAAGTATTCCTTCTGAAATCTTAACCTTCCTTCCTCTTTGCTTAAGGAGTAAGTTTAGGACTTGGTCGCGAATGATCTTGGGGCCTGCTATTCCTGCTTCTAGCACCCTCTCCGTAATCACAATCTCGCCTCCTACCTGATTGAGTAGGGGTATTATCTGCTCCCCTTCATCGCCCATTTCCACTGCAGCTATGAGGGGGGCCTCTGCAATTTGATATCTAGAATTTTGCGCTTGTAAAATTAGTTCCATCGCGTGGTATCCGCTCTGTGCTATCGCCTCTACTTCGTCCAAAAGGTATGCCATGATTTTGAGGCTAGTTATAGCTCTTTTGCATGCAACCCTAAGTGCTTTTCCTGTCATTTCCACAAAATTTACATTTTGTTCACAAAATGTTTCCAAAATTTCTGTCCTACACGGTTTCACGATGCGCTCAATGTCTTCTCCTCGTTGCATCAGTAGGAGCTTTATAACTTCTTTCTCACACGTCTTATTCGTCAATGTTTCATGAACTACCTCCTTTGTTAATTCTATTTCGAAATCTTTCGATCCAAAGAGAAATGTCATCATGTGAAGCCCACATGTGACAGCAGCCGCTGCAAATTCAGATCTTCTTTTTTTATTTAGAAGCCTCAGCTGCTGCAATCTACTCTGCCTATTTTCCAATATAGTTTCAAGTAGGTTTGGTCGAAAAGAAACTGGGTGGCCTTGTGTCAAGAGATAATCCATTATCTCAGCTCCATGTTGTGTGTTTTTTGCTACCGCTATCCAAACATTTTCTGATGCTCCGTTTATTGAGAAATCGTCTGGCGGTCTAGTGATAAGAGGAATTACTTGATTCCCGATTTGAGTATTTCTAGCTGCTATCATGACCATCTCTGCCGTGATAATGACTTGATCTTTTCGGTGTCGAAGAAACGTAATAACTTTGTCGATACTATCCTCACTTATCAATTTGGTGAGAGCTTGTGCATTCAACTCATGAGAGTACATGATGAGGAGTGGAATTGTTGTGATATGGCAGCTCGAAAAACCAAAAAGAAATGAAAAGGTATCCTGGACGACTTTATCGACGTCCTTGTCGTAGTTAGGTTGTATTCTTTCATCATCCTTGGTGTCGGAACCTATACCAATCAATGCGTAAACCATGTCTCGTGGGTCGCTCGCTTCACTGTCGGTGAATTTATGTAGCAGAGTATAGAGATCTCGCGTCTCGCCCCACCAAGAGTCTTCCCTCAAAGGCCCAGGCATAATTTCCAAGACAGCCTGGCAATGCGGTTCTGGGACCACAGCCATGAGAATTGGAGAAAGTGCAAATATTCTTGCTGAGAGACATTTTGTGCCGCTACAAACCACGGCCCTCTTCGCATTTGCAACCTCCTGCAGAACCCATACCCTTTTAAACCAGGGTCTTGATAATAGAAGTTTTAAGCCATGGCACTGCCGGTTTTTTAGATCCCAATGTTCGTTTTTGAGACTACATTGTGACGATGACCAAAGAGCAAGCCAGCGTTTGTCTGATGATTTCCACCTACTGCATGCAACTTGAGTGCTTGCTTTTTCTAACTCCTTCATAGACTCCAGGAAGATATCTGTAGCGTCTGTTGGTGGACTCAACCAGAAGATCACTCTTTCAGCTTGAGAGTATATACCACCCATCTGTTGAACCTGATGACCTTTCTCCTTAGGATTGCCTTGGTTGATGCAGATGGCATCAACCCAAAGAATTCGGTCGGTCTCCTGAGAGCGAAGATACCATAGGGCGAAGTATAGGTTTTCAGTAACCTCCAAAGTTTTTCCATCCACGTTCACTACGGAAAATCTTTCGTCGCCACCCCATGTGTACGAAACAGCCTCGTATTCTATCAAGTCATCACCGTCTAAGTAAGCTTGGAACAGCTCGCACGTGATGATAAATCCTGTGCCTGCTATTAGTCGCAACAAACGGATCGCTGGCCTTTCGAGATTGATTGGTTCGTAATTGTAACTGGCCATTTTGATTACGTAAAGAAAAATTCTCTTTTGGCTATGGGGTAATAGTTGAAGCAAAGCAAAGTATGTCTAATATATTGACAGTAGAAAATCTCAACGGCTTTGAGTGATGGCCAAAGTGTACGAGGATATTTGGCTAGGAGAAGCAGATGTTTGTTTCAGGTATGAAGAACATAAAGGGGACCATTAAGCCTAAAGTTGAATGGCAGACTATGCAAGTTACGACCGACGTTGACTTCGTTGGAGCGCATAGCCACGAGATAAAGCTGCCTCGAGCAGCGCCTCGTACCCCGCAGCAAGACATCAATCAATGGCTTTTAATGAGCAAGGCCCCCAATTGGACAGACTCCGCACCTTTTGTAGTGACACAACAGGACTGCCTGGATCGCTAGCCAATATATTCCCATGACCGGATTCCGGTGAGTCTGCCAATCTTCTCTGGTAGTCCAATCACTACCATACGAATCCTATTTATGCACAAGGCTCACTGGAAGTCATGCATGGGAATCTCCTAGACGTCTAATTATCAGTAACCCCGCTACGCCACATATCCATTCGACCACTCGGTCAGAAGCCTCCCCAGGCACTAAACCGCATTTGGAACCCCCCCACTTTTAGTCCTGAGGCTCATTCTCTCCTGATACATGCACTGAGAATAATCTAAAGTTGACACAGCTACAAATAGGCCTGAATATACTGTATTGACTAGGCATTTGCATAGTTAAGACACCAAACACAAGCCTATGCAAAATACACATCTATCAAACAGCCCTAATAAAGCGAAATTTCTCTACCTAGAAGAATACCTATGGTAATATTATTGAGGTATGAGAAGTAAAACGTTGAGTAAACGAGCGATGCATTGGTCACTCAGCTGAGCTATCTATATACTTGAGAGGTAAACACTAAGAATAGTGCATCATCACCGAGACCCTCCTCCTACGCCAGGTGCTCCTCGCTCGGCGCAGATGCAAGCCAACTGACAGCGGGTGCATGGCATGACGATCTCCTCTCCAATCATGAGAAAATCCGTTATGTCATCCATAACATTGGTTCCACCAGCTTACTTCCCTTTGACTGCTATGCTCAGCAGTAGAGCCTTAATTTGGGCTCTTTGACGTCCCGAAAGGCACTTCTCCCGCATACCAGTTTCGTTCGGAGTCGACGCTTCTCCCTAGTGATCGAAGTAATGACTACCATTACATTCGGCGAGACTACACCGGCCTCCTCTTTCAGTGCTGTCATCACCGTTGCTAATTTCCCTGTTGAATGCACTATTTGTGGGCAAGTTAGCTAATGGGATAACCTCACCAATCAGGACAGGTTTCAAAGACTTTGTGTTACCTACCCAGGTATATCAGGCCACCCAATTTATGCTTAACACTGGTACTATCTTTTTTAGTAGGGGATTTGTCCCCGTAATACGGCACTTCCTTTAGCCTTTAGAACCACGCTTTGGGGACGGAATCACTTCGGGAAACCTTTTACCGAACTTGAATTGAATCTCAGTTAGAAGATGAGAAATAGGGTGGGATATGGTTCATATTTCTGCTGTCGTCGCTTTTTGCAAGTTCTGCTGGGCCGAAGGAGGGAAAATTGAGACAAGTCAAGTCAGCAAAGGCTTCCGCAGTCAGATGCCAACTATGTGCTTGGAAAGCCGGCCTGAATGACCTTGGCTCGCTAGCAGGCAGCCATTGGCAGTTACTAAACGATGGTCGAGAAACAAGGTAACGCTGGATCGGAGTCCAACTTAGCCGCAGTGGCGATACAGTCATCCCCCATAGCCCCTTCTTCCTGCTCGGACTAGTACATCATTGGTTTTCGTCGGGGAAAGGAGAGCTGCGGCTGGGTGCCATTATTTTCATGTGACGAAGAAGGTCTGGGACTTTAATCAAGGTGTGGGGATGCGAGAAAGGTACGTAAGGGGGGTATTAGGATATGAGCAAGCTGTGATCAAGTTGCGAGATACGATCAACATAACTTGCTAAGCTCCAGATACTTCTCCTTGCTAACATATAAGCACCAAAAAAACTTTGAGCACGTCACTTTGGAAGCGATCTTGTTACTAATCCATATGATATTTATGCTTGACGAGATATATCACTTCCTAAAAGAATGTATACGGTAAGGACTGTCCTTCGCCACTGATCCTTCCAACAAAACTTTCGATGAACAATGTCTTCTATAGAAACTAGCGCTGTACACCAGCTTCCCTGGGCATTTTTATCTATTTGTTGGGAGCACATAGGCCATTAGCGCAGTTGCAGTGCGCGTTCGAATCGGGGCAGTTGTCCGCATTGATCCAGTTGAACTTTCCGGGCGAGGTAGCAACACAGAGCATCTGCAGAAGTCAGTGGTAGCTTGAAATGGTAAGAGTTGTGTCTAGCGTACCGAGTGGCCGCCATTGTCCTCCTGTGATAGTTGTTAGCAGTGCGGTGGTATAGTGACAAGTGGAGTTTACGTACACAGGCTCTGACGCCTGAGCCAGGGCAAGACTCTCCACGGTGGGCATTGCATATTGCCAACGCTCCAAGGCTCGTAGCTGAGGCAGCACAAGCGAAGGTGAGGATGGCGATGATGGACTTCATGGTGGAGGAGGATTTATGGTTTGAGAAGGCTGGAATGAAGGTATTGGGTATGAAGCTGTGAGGATAAGATGGAGAGCTGTGGGTGAGGAGAACAGAAGGAAACAGAGCAGACTTTATACACGAGTTCGCAGTCAGAGCACTCCCTTACCTTCAATCGTTGGTCCCGTTCTTCTGGCCCCATTTCCTTGATCGGTACATCGGCGCATCGGTTCGTCGTGGTCTGCAGGAGCAATGCCATGCTGCATTCTTGTGGTCCTGAAACTCGGTTACTGCCTTGATGCTTGTTGATCTCACGAAGCTGTCTAAACAACGCATAGTGCTTATACCATAGAAAGGCTGTGTCTTTGGCAATTGGTGGGCATTGACGATCTGTACTACCATGACTGCTTCCGTTCAGCACGATTAAACTTTGCAAAACCTTGTAAAGAAAAACTCCGGTCTTCTGAAAATAAACCTTTTGCGTTAAAGGCATGGAGATTTGTTGGCGGTGCTATCGATTCTTGGTGGCCTAAAAGCATTCTAAAAGCAGGGGCCGTCATATTGAGTGTTTTTTGTGCGTAAATGTTGTTCCTTAATCTGGATCGACCACCAATTACCCGCAAGTTGAGGCAAGGCCCAGGTGTAAGCAAGTGCACAGTATGGGGGATTTGCCCTATCAGCTGGAAACGTTTCGAGTACTGCAAACCAATTGGCTTTCATCCAGGAGAAAGCGCAATGGCCCTATCTGCTCAAGCTGGATCGTATCGTAGACATAAGGTACGTTTTCGTCCATGTCACGTGCTTGGGAGGGGAAGGTTTAAATGGTAGAGTTTAAGGTTAGAAGGATAAAATTAAGCTCCTTTTTGGAGCTTGGTTTTTAATTAAGTCCTCGTATAGTTTCGCTTTGGGGCCGGGTTTCAGTCTACTTCGAGGTTACGGCATAATAGCGGGCCGGAGGCGCTGCGGGTGGAATGGCGGGGTCATGCAGCATGAAGCCACGATTACGTACCTAGGTAGGTAGCTAGGTATTTTACCCTACCTAGTTATATAGACTAGAATACATCTGCTTGTAACCGTAACTCGGTCCCCGGAAAAAGTCGGCGAGTACCGAGAATAGGATAGAAAGACAGTCGACTCATTTGAGCCTTGGAGCGGTCAGGTCGCATTGGCTAATGTTATGCATAAAAGAAGACTCTGGTATAATTCACTGCATCCTGGCGGTAATGTATAGTCGAATCATGTCCTTTGATCTACTATACCAACAGTAGGTACATAGTGTAACAGGCAAAGTGAGTGCCCATAAATCTAATACTACATGTTTCTTAGCTCCTTATAGCCTTCTTCCTAAGACATAAGCAGCCATAGAACTAGCTTGCCTAATGTACTCCCTCTTGTAGCGAAGGGCGGAACCCGTTAGCGCTCTACAGGGGTGTGCTTGATTGTATTCGGTTTGATCTCCGGTATATTTTGACGTTACTGTCCAGTTACCAAGACGTTTTGTATAGGATCTGAGACAAATTCGGCCTCAATTTAGCTCTTAGTGGGTAATGAAAGAGGGTGAAGACGTAAGAAATCTAAGTCAAGCAAACTTTTTACGGTAATTCTGCATAAATCTGATCTACTAGTGCGGCAGCAGGTTCCATCGAACGTGGTAAGAGGGAGTAGCTCCGATCCCTGTGAGAGCCTAGAGCGTATAGTGGCAGTGCGCTTTGAGGGAGCTGCGTACTTCATGAATGTTCTTGTTTATCCGGCTTACTTCGCTGACACTCCAAGAAAAAAACTGCCTCACCATTTTCCAAACAAGGGCACTTATTGACAAGCCCGCTCAAGCATTCCCCACAATCTTGTATTTTTCCACCCTATCCAACAAGAGTGGCTTGATCTACTAACATTGATGGTTCTCAACCCTTCTTGCATAGCTTCTAGCACTCCAGAATCCGCAAATTATGGCCTGAGCTGTCTCTCTAGGATACAACTGGGATACTAAAAGTAGAAGATAGATACTTTCCTTTAGTGGGTACTCGCACTAAACGAGCTGCAGGCAGAGAAACCACTTTGACAGCAAGATACCAACTATGCAAAATCTCGAAGAGATAAAGGAGATAGAAAGTAAATAAGTAAGCCTTTTTACAAAGAAGAAGCAGATATTCATTATTAGCATAAATAAAAGCACAGGAAGATGCTCCAATCCAAGCTTGACCGCTACTTTGCAACAATTGTGAATGACGTTTTGGACCCTAATCCTACACAAGACACACATCACCCATGCAAACACACCCCAATAAAATACGCGCAATTTCTCTGCTTAGAAAAAACTACCCACTTCCCTCCTCCCTGCCCTAACAAGAAGCGCATAATCCGCGCCCTAACACCCCACCTCACCCCCCCTTACCAACTAGCAATGCATACCGATTCGATTCCTATTCCTATTCCCATGTCCATGTCCATGTCCATTCTCATCCCCTTCCTATCCGCATCTTCAACACGAATAAGAAAATGGAAAACCGGGGTCCCATTTCGGTTGATGAAAAAAAATACTATGCTAATGTAATGATCCCCCCATCCCCGACACTTGTATTGGATGGGCATAAACGAGAAACTTCCGAGATCGTTTTGAAAAGAAACACACAATCCCTACTTGCTTGCCTCTGATTTTATTCCTCATGCTTGCACGCGCAAACATACACGCACATACTTCACTCATTCATACATGCCCCCACAACCCCTTCCCTTCCCTTCCCAGAGCAACCAGCCCCATACCACTACGAAAGATGAAACGCACCTTGACCCTCCATAATAGCAATCCCCAATTTCGCTTTCAGGATATCGACAGTACTGTAGTCCGGCATTTTAAGATAATTGACGCATGTCATGACTGAGGGAAGATAGTCGTCCGAGGTAAACGGTGGTTCAGATGGCTTGCACACGACTGTGAACATGGGCGTGAGGTTTTTGAAGCCTGAGGGGGTGCAAAATGTGTTAGTAAGGGGTGAGTAGTGGGGATGTAGGGAGGATAACGTACCTCCGATAGGAAGCTTCGGGCTGCCGGTGATGAATTGGAGGAAGTCACGGCGTTGTTGAGGCGTGAATTCACTCATGGTTTGGAGGAGGTTGCGCACGCTCTTGCTGTCGAGGTTGTAGCCGTGGTCGGCTTTGATGGAGTCCATGAGAGCTGTGGTGATGTTAGTGGGGTTACAGGTATCGGTTTGGGGCGTGGAGTACTTACTTTCGAGGGACCAGTCTTCATCACTTCGACCGAAGAGCATTACTAACTCATCGGGCGTGAAGGCTTTCATGGCTGAGTAAGGAAAAACCTCGGAGAAGCCGGCCCTGAATGCGTCTGCTTGACGTTGCACTCCGGAGCCGAGGGTGAATTCTAGGACCTTGTCGACATATTCGTCGACGTTTTCGATAGTTACAGGCGTATCCGCGCCTTTGAGAACAAGTTCGATCGTGCTGTAGCCTGGGAGGGTGAAGTCCAGTGCAAGGTCCTCGACGCGTGAGTCGTGAATCACAATGTTTTGTAGAGCTTCGGCCTTTTGTGTGGCGGTCATATTGGCATCTTCGTCGACCTGCTTCTTAGCATCTGCAAACTGTTTCAAAAGACTCAGTGATGTTGCCAGGCCCTGATCCACTGATTTGATCGCGCCTAACGATGGGGTGACCGTTGACTCGCCATCACCGATGCGGAAGAAAGTTGGATTGAAGGAGATGTCAATGATTCGAGAGTCCATCATTGATCGAGCGACGAACTTGCCGAGGAATTTGAACAGCTCCAGCCGTCTCTCCCCATTTTCAGATGTAGCTTCATCTGCGCTCATGGGTGCAGGATAAAGTCCACGCATAGCAAAAGCGTACTCCCCATCATCAGTAGACTCGTTCTCTCTCCAAAGCTTAAGCTTCTTCTTGGAGAATTCGCGAGACACAGTAGAGTAGAATTCAAGTGTGGGGCCTAATCCCGTGCCAACTTCATCAAAGTACTCGACTTCCAACACGCTAGGTGCATGTCCGTATATAAGCATAACTTTCATTGCTGACTCCAATATCCGAGCGCGAGAGATGCGTACTTTCTGTCGTTGGAGTCGACCGAGGAATGGACGCTCATCACGGTGACGGTCTCTTCGTGAGTCATTCGCAGGCTGAGAGTTTTGCCATCGCGTCATGGAACGAGAGTAGCCGAATGAAGTAGACTGAAGAAATAAGTGCCGGGTCTCAAAGGGAAACAAGAAGGGATAAAGGCGAGCCAGATCCTCGCTCCAAGTTGGCAGACAGTTACTCGCAACTATCAATGGTTCCTCTAATTGTCGGTTGAGCTTAGCAGTCAACTTGGTATTCACAAACTGGGAGAGTGGCTCAGCATTGCGCTTGATTTGCTCTTTATTCTCGGAAAGAACATCATCAAGATGAGCATTCAAGCCGTGAAGCGTGCTAAGCAGCCGGAGAATACCCGAAGTTATAGGATGCTGATCGAGCGATGCCGGCATCCCAGAGGCCTCGGACGCAGACTCTGGCGGGGGAGTAAGTGAGCTTGGGTCAGCAGGCGGAGCACCTTTGACCCGCTTGAACTTGATGGTATGAGCAGTGTTCCACACAGTTCGGTGTGCATGTTGTGGTGGTAGTGATGAACCGAAATGTACCGCACGATAGATAGTTGTCTCGTTTGAGATTGGCTGGCCATTCACACTGAATTCAATGTGCCAATCCTGTGGTGTTAATTGGATAGCCGCGGCGTATGACAACGCATTTGCAGTACTCCTATGTAGTGCGGAGTCCTGGAGCAGTGCAGACAACCGTGATGCGGGCGTACGAGTCTCTGAAGGAGGCTTGGCCACTGGTGTACCCTGGACAGGAGTCGCGATTCGCGTGCCATCCTCTTTGCGAGCGGTAGCTTTCCCACTCGGCGCAACTTCAACACTAACAGCTGAAGGATCTGGAACATCCTCATCAAGCTCATCCTCTAGGTCATCTACGATAGCATTCAAAGCGCTTGTTTCATCCAAAGAGTCTGGATCAGATAGGCGTTCCTCGTCAGCGCACTCTACTGGGTCTTGGCTATTATCAGAGCGAGGTACAACTGGAGGCGGAGGAGGTGGAGGCGGCTGGTTGTGCTGGCGTCTACTAGAACGACGAGTCTTTTCGCTCGTACCTGAGCTAGGGCCTGCTTGGGCAGTGTCGCCCGGACTGGTTTTCGATTTTAATGTCTTTTTCGAAGACCGACTGGTAGATTCGGTAGGAGTATGAGGGGGCGGTGGGGCACGACCTTCAGCAAGAGCTTGCGCATATGCGACAAACTGTTCCCGTGTTCGCGTACCTCGAGGTCGCTCCGCAGCGCTAATGCGAGGTCGCAAATAATCATCCAATGCTTTGAAAGTAGCAATGGCATGAATAGAGACCATGATGGTCTGGTACGACTTAGGAATGTCGGACTCGTCATCTGCCTCAAGCTTCAGCCTGAGCTGCTTGGCAAGCATGGAGGTAGCGCTACCGCTCTCGTCGTCAGGTGAATGCTGGTGGACGGTAAAGACTTCGAAGTGCTCCGACCTACTCAAGAGATCCTGGAGCTTGCTGACCAACACACTAAACGGTGTAGCAGGAGAGGCGCTGTTAGCGGTTTTGATCTTCGTCTGACTATGGCTCCCCATGAAAACCTCAAGGAATATCGAGCGAGGGTCCACGCTATTGACTGACGTAGAAAGGGAAAATGCTTCTAACAATACATCCACAATCTGCGAAGCCTTCAATTCGTAGCTTGTGATGCTTTCAAGTGCATCGCCTTCAAAGTATGTCGCAAGCCTTGTGAATAACTCCATGCACCCACCTGGCGATGTCCCTTGCATACAACATCGAATCTCTTGAGCAAGTAGCTTGAGACTTTCTAACACAGCTGACGCCTTGTCTCTCACCGGTTTATCACTTTCCTTTTCATGTGCCTCAATGAACTTGCTGGCCCGGAGTGTGATGATGTCTTGGGCATTATGAATGGGTTGAGTGACCGGACGATCCGAAGACGAAGATGAATCAGAATCATCGTCGTCATCTCGGCCGTCACTGTTCTCGTTGTGAATATCATCATCTTCGTCGCCCTCGTCATCGTCGTCATCATCTTCAGAGTTCATTTCAATCTCAACGTCTTCAGTTGGTTCTTGTTCCATTTCACGATCTCCAGTTGAGCTTGTGCTGATTTCAGAATGTGCAGCGATTTCCGCTTCCACAGTCGACGTCGGTTCTTTTTTTCGCACCTCTAGAGCTTTGCATGGGCGGTTTGCGAGTTGTGAGATTTCAGAAATGACACCTTCACGATAGAACTGGTACCGGTATATCGACTCTAGCCGTTTAAGCAATAATTCGGCTGCCTGCAATGCATACGTGACCAGAACGGGATGATCATGCTGCGAGAATATTGAAGCCAGATAGGAAGCGTACGGGACTGAGCGTAAAGCTTCCTCCAAAATGTTGGTATCGAGGTTTGACAGCATTTTCAGCTGAGCAGTAAGAACCTTCTCCCGAATACCAATATTCACAGTACTTGAGTAGGCATCTGTTAAAGTGGGGAGCAATACAACAGCGAAATGCTTCACTTCCTGCTTGCAACCGTCTAGAAGTTCCACACGCTTATCATTAGAAGCCTTTTTGTTTTGAGAAGATAAGGATTGATGATCGTTACCCGGATACCCAGCATCGAAGAGGTCATCGAGATAAAGGAGCCCGTCCTTTTGCACATCAGGAAGCAACTCGCAGATAACGTTAAGCGTCTCGTACACTTGGTCTTTAGGTCGGTGAATGAGGGCTTGCATGATGATCACTGGATCGATCTTAGCTGCGACGTCCTCAGTACCACTGGGAGGTGAAACGCCTGTCAAAATTTGGTACAGCGTGTCGACTACATTCATCTTGAAGAGCTCAGCCGAAAGGGTAGGACTGGCTTTTGCGGTATATGCAAGCACTTGAAGGAACATTGTGTGAATATTAGGCCCGATCAGATTAGTAGTGCCAGGGAGAAGTAGCCGCAGGATCGCCTTCAGGAGCCCTGTGCTGACGAGTTCTTCAAGCTTACTCTCATGATGTCGAAAGCTCTGGACGATGCGAGAAACACAGATGCAGCCTTGCTCTACAACCTTGGGGTCATTGTTGTTGTTCAAAATATTCTCAAGTACAGGCATGACATCTCGAACAGTTGGGAAAGAGTCCTCGGGGATGTTGCGACAGCAATTGGCTGCCGTTGTGACTGCTGTGCGCTGGGTACTGGTGGCGAAGAAATCGAGATAGGTTAGACACGCAGTCAACCCACCTTCACGTACAATCGAAGACGGGAACTCGACTGAAATCTTTTCAAGCGTGCTCAGTGATTGCTCGGCTAGATCAATAAAGCCAATCTCGAGCAGTTTGGAGCAGAGCACGGGCACTGCGCCGCCATACACAACGTTTGCGGTTGCTGCTGGCAAAGCCTCCATTAGATTTGCTAAACAGCGGCAAGCAAGCAGCATCGTTTCGGGGTTCTCCTCGCCAGTAAACTCGTTAGGCTGCATGAGTTTGACTAGTTCTTTTACATAAGCATCGGGTGCGAAATGGCCTGCCAGGTTGTCCTCGGTAGAGATGAGCAACACTTCTGATAACTCTTGCAGGGCAATCAGTTGCATCGACATGTCTGGCGATTTCAGTTGCTCAAGTATGCCTCGTAGACGCTGTGTGGTGCCCGCCATCATGCCTGTGAGCTGTCGCAAGGCTGAGAGGCCATGAGGGTGGCGACTGAGGAAACCAGACATGAAAGGATCGTCGTCGTCGTCTTCATCGTCATCTTCATCGTCTTCATCGTAACGAGCGGGTTGGCTGTTGCCGTTCTCGTCATCGCTGGTGGTGTCTTCGGTAGTAGGAGGCTCGATTTCGTCTTCAGGCTTGTGTTCGGGGGCATCATCCATTACTGCGTCTTGGTCTTGTTTAACTGACTTGCGTGAGCTTCGCCGTGATGTGGAAGGAGCGTTTGTGTCATTCCCAGTATTGGAAGACTTTGGTTGCCGACGTGAACTGTCGGCGCCGTAAGAAATATGAGCACCTTTCCGTCGAGATGAGGAGGGCTGGGACATGTTTGTCTTGTCTTCGCCAGGATCCGATGGTTGGCTATCTACTGTTAGTCTATGATGGCAAGGTGCAACCTGTGGCACAGACTCAGCTGATGACATTGCTGCTTTGCCTTTGGCCTTCTTGGAGCGCGTAGGCGGTTCTTGAGTTTGGACCTTGGTGCGCTTAGCACGGCCGCCGCGGGCGGGCGTTGCTTCAGTAGGCTCGGGCAATTGCTCTGAGCTAGATTCACGCTGAGCTGGCTTCCGCTTGCGGTTGGAGATGGGCGAGGAGCGCGCGGGTTGGGATGGAGGAGGTGCAGGTGGGGGTATAGTGGTATTAGGCGCGTTTTCGTTTACGGATCCTGCTGATCGCCTCGCGGCTGAGCGAGTCACTCTGGACGACATGAGATTCTGGTTCTGAAGTCTGATTTTGAATGAATGCAGGCGTGACAAATAGACAATCAAAGCTGGAGGCAGGCAGTGGCCGGGGGGGGGGGTTGCAGCCCTGTACCGAACAAAGTAGAGTGAGGTGAGAGAAGTAGAAGTTGAGAATCACGACAGTTGAGTGCGTGTGTTGCGAAGAGTTGCTGCAGCGGCGAAGAACGAGGGTGAGAATTATTCGTACCTGCTGTCGCAGTGGAGGTCGGAACGACTTTCACGAAGACCTGATGCCATCAAGGCCGCGCCATGAGCGTGTTGGAGTGAGTGAATGGAGGAGCAAACACAGGGAGCTAGTCAGCAAGGAGAGGGCTGGTGCGAAAGTAAGCAAGTGAGTGTGCTACGATGATAGAGTGTGAGTGAAATTGTAGATGGGTGCAGATGAGCTGTAATGAAATGATGGATGCGTCTTTGACGATGGGCAAACGTCAAAGTCCCACCAGTAGAGCAGACCGTTGGAGGTCAGTCTTATCGATAAGGATCCATGCAAGCAAATGGTGGACACCAGTTAATCCCGAGTCGCAGTCTCCTTTGGTGCTACTGTGCACCATTGTGGTTACTTACTACAATACTAGAAAAGTAGACTTGATAGAATTGCATCGCATGTTCCTTCTATTCTTCTCTCATTAAGGCAGGTAGGTATGTGAACAAATGTGTCACGCGAGACCCTCTCCATGTACCGTCTAGGTACTTTACATGGTATACCGTATACATAGTGTACATAATTGTACATAGTTTATTACGACGCCACTGACCCCCACCAAGGTACAAGTACACGAACAGTACATAAAAATCACCAAGCAAGTGAGTCCAGGCCGTGGTTCCGTTGTGGTCGAGTCATTTGCTGACTCACGGTACCATTTCCGTTGAAGCCATGCAACGTGCTCAATTGCCTCTCTACTGCCTATTAAAAGTACTAAGGTAGGTATCTACAAAAAGCACGTACTCACTAATGCAACGATTCAGCAGCCCAACGAAGACCTTTTGGGGAATATTCGGCCGCAGAACTTTTTCCTGCAGACGCACGATTTTCTGCAGCTGAAGCCGGGACTTAAGCCGGAGATGCATGTGGACGCCGCCATTGTGGCCCTGTGGTCGGCAAAGCTTTCGTTCCATATGCGGGGCCAGAGCTTCATTCCGGCCAGTACTCTGTAAGCCGAGACGATGGTAGCCTAGGTCTACTACCAGTCTACAAAATGATAGCCTTTCGCCCTTCTTCCACTTCCCTTGAACCTACTTTCCTACTACTTAGGTACTACTCTCCATTTCACTCTCACTCTAGCCTACCTCGTGACTCGTCGCCACCCACCTTCTACTACCGGCAACTTCCGATCTTCGTCGCCCCCGCATCATATCCCCACGCCCTACTACCTATTAGTTATAAAAGTCACTGGCGGGTGGCTACGCCTCCTTACCATCACTCGTGTTACTCCAGCCTCAGCCCCTCACATCACACCATGACTACCACACCGACACAAAACGCGCCCAACACTGCCGAGGTCAATGATTTCAGCGCCATGACACTCGAAAACTACAGATTCCCTGCAGAGAGGCTGAAGAAGACGCTATCAAACCCTAGCAAGCAGCCCCTCGTACTGGTCTCTTGTGGCTCCTTCTCACCACCAACCAACCTCCATCTACGCATGTTTGAGGAAGCTGCCGACTACTGCGAGTTTGAGACTGATTACGAGGTCTTGGGAGGATTCTTCAGCCCTGTTGGCGATGCATACAAAAAGGCCGGACTTGCCTCTGCGCTACACAGAATTCGCATGACCAATATTGCCGTCGAGGACAGCTCTAAATGGATTGGTGTTGACCCATGGGAGCCGCTACACAAAGAATACCTCCCCACAGTCAAGGTCTTGGATCACTTCGACCATGAGATAAACGAGGTCATGGGCGGAATCCCAGACGCCAACGGCAACAAACACCGTGTTCATGTTGCACTCCTTGCCGGTGCCGACCTTATCCAAACAATGAGCACACCGGGACTATGGGCTAGCGAGGATCTGAACAGGATTCTAGGCCATTACGGTGCATTCATTCTTGAGCGCAGCGGCACAGATATCGGTTCGTCATTTGTTTGTCCTACCTTGGAACACAGCTAATATGCCATAGATGATGCGCTTGTCAGCCTCCAACAATTCAGGGACCACATCCATGTGATCCCACAACTCATTCAGAACGATGTCTCCTCTACCAAGATTCGTCTCTTCCGCAAGCGTGGCAAGAGCATTCGATACTACATTCCTGATAAGGTTGTAGACTACATCTACGAGCATGGCCTATACATTGACGACGAGAAGAAGCAGGCGGACAAGGGCAAAGAGCCAGCTTCGACTGAGGCTGCCGGGTCTTCAGCTTGAACGAAAATTGACGACATAAGTCTACACCATGTCACTTGATCGCGCAAGCAACACACCCCGATCACTTTTTCGTGCCACTTCCGAAAGGACTGACGCGCCGCCTATGCAGCTGTATCTAACGAACTCAGGGTCTTTGGTCATTTTCACACGGGCGATGGATTGATTCACTTGTACAGAGTGTTACGAACATATGAGCATATGGCTCTAGAACACCTAGAAGGCACAGGTCGCCTTCACGGCATTGGGCGGATGAATTCCTGCTTTTGGAGGCAACTCCTTTGCCATTGTTATCTTGAATTATTAGCAATGATACCACACTATACGCACGAACCGAATTCGTTGCAGTTGCTCATGCTCTTTCTCGGGCTCTGTTCTTTGGGTTGACTAAACATTTTATTGCACGTGCTCTGATGTCATTCATCTAAACTGACGGCGACACCCGAACGGGTGGCTGCGCTGATCGCCAAAACATGGCATACAGGGATCCAACACAACTCGGCATCTCGAGACACGCAGCTCGTATCTAGACATATGCAATTTCTGTGCATCCTAAATTTTGCCATCTTTGGTGCTAATCTTCTTCACAAATTAAATTATGATACAACTGTGAGTTAGGTATCCGCCAGATCAGAGTCGCCTGTGCATTGTTTGCAGAAGGTATGAAATGAATAAACATCGCTAAGGAGAACATTATTTACTATTCGCAATGTCCTTAGCCCTCCAACTGAATAGGGAAGTCAAACATGCCGTCACCCGTGGTGTTGCGGGTGCCGTGGTTCCAAGATCCAAAACCGGGCTTTATGTGACGCCCAGATCTCGGCCATGCCACGTCAGGCCAAAAATCAACAGGCATCACCATAGCAACCGCCGCCGCGGCGCATAGTAGCTTTGAACTTCTTGAATCCATGCACTCATTGTACATATTCGTTATCGCATTCGCACGCTCAAAAGCATTTGTTCAGTTATGCATAGCTTTCCTTAAGTGTTTAAGTGTGGCCGTTACCTCAAGTGCATTCCAACCCCGCATTCCTCACCGCATCCCATCTCACACGCACTCGTTAAATGGCCAGCGACTCGGACCGCGACCCGTCGCGACGGCGCCCTCAAGGGGACGAGCGAAGACGAAGGAGAGAGTCTCACGGCGACCAAGATCCAGAGCGTAGACGACGCAGAGAATCTCGCGGCGAAGCTGATTACGACAACCGCAGAAGAAAAGGCCACCGCGCAACCGATTCGCAAGGAGACCTCTTACCACGCCCACCACGACAGTCTCGGCACCAAAGCGATTCTGAGCAACAAAGTCCTGCTCCACACAAAGTACGTCAGTCGCGACGCAATTCAACAACAGACGGCAGCGGAAGCCGGAGTCGAGGCTCGGCACAACTGAGCCTCGACGCAATTGCCAAGCTCGACAAAGTAAATGCCAAGAAATCTGGGGGTTGGGGTCAATATGACTATGACGAGGAGTACCTGAAGGAGGTGCGCAAGAAGGAAAAGGGGCTGGAGAAGGACAGAGTAAAGGAGGAGAGGGCGGAGAAGAAGAAGGAGAAGTTGGCAGAGCAGAATATGAGGAGGGCGATGGAGAGTGATGCCGCGATGCAGGAGGAGAAGGCGAGAAAGAATAGAGAGGAGAGGAGGAGGGCGAGGGAGAGTCAGGTACCTCGTACTGAGGATGGGAGGGAGAGGAAGAGGAGTGTGCATGTTGACACAGATAGAGAGCGGAAGAGGAGTGCTCATGTTAACCCAGATAGAGAGAGGAGAAGGAGTGCACATGCAGACACCCAAAGAGAGAAGAGACGCAGCGCGCATACCGATGACGAACGAGAAGAAAGGCGACGTCAACCCAAGGCCAAGTACACACCCTCTGTTTTGGCTCAGAAGAAGGAGCGGAGACGACAGGAAAAGCAGCACAGAACCGAACAGAAGAAGCGGCGCGTCATCAGTGGGCCTCTAGCTGAAGAGGGCGGTATTGACGACGACGAATCTCAGTACATGATGGAGAAAAGAGGTGGAGGTGGTGGTCCGCCCACAGTCTATTCCGAAGAGCAGCTTGCAAAGAGGAAAAAGTGGAAAAAAATAGCGATTGCGGTCGTTTCCATCCTCATTCTGCTGGCCATCATCATCCCGGTTGCAGTCATGATGTCCAACAAGAGCAGCGGGGCTGGCGACAACTTGTCAGGCACAGGCAATGCTGCCTCCACCGCACAGCCAAGGACCGCTAACTTGGAAGGCCTCGATCGGAACACTGTGCCCAAAGAAGATCAAGGTGGAATTTACGATCCTTGGGCATGGTTTGATACCATTGACTTCAATGTCACGTACACAAAAGAGCAAGTTGGTGGCCTACCCATCATTGGTCTCAATTCTACGTGGAACGACGACGTCCAGGCAAATCCCAAGGTCCCCAACCTCCAAGAAAAGTTTGAGTATGGCAAAATGCCAATTCGCGGCGTTAATGTTGGTGGATGGCTCAACATTGAGCCCTTCATCACTCCTTCTTTCTTCGAGAACTTTGGTTCCAAAGATGCACCTGTAGATGAGTGGACGCTACTGACCAGACTTGGCCCTACAAAGGCGAAAGACACCATGGAGAAACACTACTCGGCGTTCATCTCGAAGCAGACTTTTGCCGACATTCGTGCTGCTGGTATGGATCACGTCCGCTTTCCCTTCGGTTACTGGATAGTGCAAACGTACGATGGCGACCCATATATCCCACAGATATCCTGGCGCTATCTTCTCCGAGGCATCGAATACTGTCGTCAAAACGGGCTCCGCGTCAATCTCGATCTACACGGCGCACCCGGTAGCCAAAACGGATGGAATCATTCTGGTCGTCAGGGCGTAATCGGCTGGCTCAACGGCACCGACGGCGATCTAAATGCCCAACGCACACTCGACATCCACCACAAGCTCTCCGTCTTCTTCGCGCAACCTCGCTACAAAAATGTCGTCACAATGTACGGCCTCGTCAACGAGCCCCGCAACGTCGAACTCGACACCAACAAAGTCGTAGCCTGGTCCCAAAAGGCCATCACTCAAATCCGCAACGACAACATAACCGCCATCATCGTCTTCGGCGACGGCTTCATGGGCCTCGACAACTGGCAGGGCAAGCTCCAAAACAACGCAAACCTTCTCCTCGACGTCCACCAATACGTAATTTTCAACGTCGACCAGCTCAGCCTCAAGCACCGCGATAAACTAAACTTCGCCTGCAAAGCCTGGACTGTCCAGTCCAAACGCAGCATGGACAAAACTACGGGCTTCGGTCCAACTATGTGCGGCGAATGGTCCCAAGCAGATACAGACTGTACCTCCTTCATCAACAACGTCGCAACCGGCACCCGCTGGGAAGGCACCTTCGACACAGGCAACAAATCCACCTCCGTTCTGCGCCCACAATGCCCACTCAAAACCAACGAGTGCTCCTGCGCCAAAACAAACGAGGATCCGGCGTCGTACTCGCCCGAGTACAAGAAGTGGCTATACCAGTTTGCGATTGCGCAGATGGACAGCTTTGAGGCTGGTTGGGGCTGGTTTTATTGGACGTGGGAGACGGAGCGCGCGACGCAGTGGAGTTATCGCAGGGGCTTGAAGGCGGGCATTTTGCCGAAGAAGGCGTATGAGAGGGATTGGAAGTGTCCGGACGGGACTGAGTACGATTCGTTTGGGAGTTTGCCGGAGTATTATTGAGGATTGGGAGAGGGGTGTTTGGTTGTAGCTATATGCATGGGAATGGTGTTTTTTTTTTTTGGGGGGGGGGGGGGGTTGGGGCTTGTTGTGTGCACTTTCTGCGGGTGGGGGTTGGTAAATATGAGTATGAGAGATGGTATAGAGTATGTATACACATTATGTTCTATGTCTTTGAAAAAAATGGCCTTTATTTGGTCTCTTTTTCATTATCTGGATAACATGTTTGATCGTTTTCTGGATACATGTTGGTGGCTGAAAAACTTTTTCATAAATACCGCACAATATGAAAACCGAAAAAAAAAGTTGTTGAGTTTTCCTCCACGTTTGCGATTTCACGCTTTGGGAAGATATAATATATCCTCATAAACTACACAAGGCCTAAATTTTATTTATTTATATTGTCGTTCTTGCATTTTGCCAAAATTTCAATATACATCCCTCCCCATGTTATCTCCCAAGCTTCCACATCGCCTATAGAACCAAAAAGGCTCTGATGGCAAATCGGAAAGAAAAAAAAAGTCAAACAAAATCTATCACGTTGCACAAGACCAAGTTTCAGCTCATATAAACACGTCCATTCCTTCGCAGCTTTGCAAATGAGTGTCCAAATATACTAACATTATATACAAGACCACCACCATAACATCAAGTTTTGTGGATCTACAAGGTATCATCCAATCCCATTGTGGCACAGTTTCCCCCACCCAAGAAAAATTAGGACTTTTTTTCTACCGATCAGTTCAGCTCGAAATTGGTAGTAGAACAGAACATCTACTCGTCATCCTCTGTGTCGGCCCCAGCAGTACCGGTGTTGGCGTTGGCACCAGCTGATGAAGTGTTAGATGGTTGGGGTGTTGTGGTGAAAAGGGGTTTACTTACCGGCAGGGGCTACAACGGGAGCAGCTACGGGAGCAACAGCTGCGGGAGCAACACCGGCAGGAGCAACAGCTGCGGGAGCAACAGCTGCGGGAGCAACAGCTGCAGGAGCAACACCGGCAGGAGCAACACCAGCGGGAGCAACGCCGGCGGGAACAGCAGCAGGGTTCGCGGCCGCCGCGGGAGGTGTGGCAGCATTAGCAGCTCCAGCGTTCTTGTTTCCAGCAGCAGCGTTGGCGGCTCCGTTGGCGTTGGCATTGCCTGTATGGTGTTAGAGTTGCTAAGTAAAATGATATCCCAAATTAGAACGTACCGTTTCCAGCTGCGACGTTTCCAGCTGCTAGGTTGGCGTTGCCGTTTGCTGCCTTGCCTGATGAAGGTTAGTTTTGATATGATCCACGGCAACTAAGAAGAGTGCGTACCTTTTCCGGCATTGGCTGTGCCGTTGTTGGCAGCTCCAGCTCCGGCTCCAGCTCCGGCATTGGCTTTGCCCTTAGCAGCATTCTTGCCCTTGCCCTTGCCCTTTCCTTTACCCTTTCCTTTTCCTTTTCCTTTACCCTTGCCTTTGCCCTTTCCTTTGCCCTTTCCTTTGCCCTTACCCTTAGCTTGAGCCTGCTTTTTGTATCAGTACTGACTTGATTTGAAAAATACTGGCGCACTTACAGCATCGTTGGCGGTATTGCCAGTAGCAGCGTTTGCACCAGTAGCAGCGTTTGCACCAGTAGCAGCGTTTGCACCAGTGGCAGCGTTTGCACCAGTGGCAGCGTTTGCACCAGTGGCAGCATTTGTATCGGCCTTCTGGGCAGTGGCACCGCCAAGTAGATTGGCAACATTTCCATTTCCGGCACCTCCAGTTAAGCCGCCAAGAAGTTGATCAAGCTGGCGTCTAACCTTGGAAGCATCGAAAGCAGTTGGCATGAGGGCGTCATCAGTGGTATCCTGGATATGTTAGTGGATTGATCATGAGAGCAATGCATAGGTCTGAGAGAGCCAGTTACTTACGACATATCGCTTAGCAACACCGGCAAAGGGTGCTGGGGCAGCGAGAGTAGAAGCAGCCAAAGTGGCAATGATAACAGAGGCGTATCCCTTCATTTTGATGAGTGAATGTGATGGTCTTGTTGTAAAGTGGTTTAGATAGTAACTGCCGGCAGTAGTATGAAGGAAGGTAAGAATATAACAAAAGGCCGACTAGCAGCTATGAAGTGAAGAGAAGGAAGTAGAAACGGAAGGACTGAGGCTTGTGAGGCAAATGTTGAGCTGGATAATAAAATTCTTAGCTGGCGAAGAGGTACAGATATAGTTCGCCATGATGGTAATCTATGGGGAGGGGCCGATTGGCAGCGCGATAAGTCTCAGATTGTTGACGCGTTCTGGATTCTCAGACCATAGGCGTACGCCGAAAACGGATATCTACTTCGGAAACGTAGTAACGCGGTCAGGCGGAGGTTGCGGCGTCCTCAGGCTGATCGTACCGCTCAGGTCGCAGGGTGGTAAACCTGTAACCATGCTTGTTGTAGGAGAGAAACGGTAAGTGCGTTTCCGTAATTCATGTTTCTTTTTAGTGCACATCGTTACCACGCTGGTGGATGATAGGTGCATCTGAAAACGCAACGGTTGTAACACTGTTCTAAGATATCATAATAATAAAGTTTGGTATAGAAAGTTAATATATCCACAAAATCACTAACAATTCCATTCACTCCTAAATAATGTTCCAGTAGTATCATACGAAGCAAAAAGTCGCGCACCCGCCTGCACGGCTTGAAAAAACCCCCTAGCTAATTAACTACGGTATCCGTGGATGGCGAGTGCGAACAGTGGGTGAGTTTGGAATGGCTGTTGTTGGGGTTCGCGGACATGTACCTCGATCCGGGTCATGATGCTGCCGTTTCCGTCTCAGGTCTAAGTACGTGAAACCAAAGTGCGCGGCGTCATGCCCCGCCCCAGAGAAGCCAAGTACGTCGTTTGAAACCCTTGCTCGGCGTTTCTTGTGAAGGGCTGGAACAGGCGACGTGAGAGGACATAGATACTATGTGTAAGTCTTTGTCTCAAACAATGCGCCACAGAGTTGTCGAAAGAAGCTTTATCGCTAGCACAGCGCTAAGGGGAAGCCAAGAACTGTGTCTGTCATTGCTATTTCCGAGGCTTGTATTCTTCGAGGCTTGTATTGCGAAAATTAAATTGCGCATCTGTCAGATCACGCCATCAGCTATTCAAAGTGTGCATAAGTTCCTTTCAATTAGCCGCCTGTCGTTGAGCTTGTTGTGCATGTACAATGCTATGGCTTGCAACTTATTGAAGCTTACGGGTGCGCCAGACTTGGCATCCCAAACACAATGCCTTGGTATGCTAAGCTTTGTTGTGAACGGTCGAGAATTCTAATTATACCAGGATATACCAATATCCCTACATCCACAACGTAATCGCATTAAACGGCGTTATTGCCTCCGCCTTGAGAGTCCCGTGACTAGCAGCTCACCAGTACCAACCTCAACCTTCCAACCCTCGTTCATGAGCGACTTCAATACCGCAGGCCCGAGTTTTCCCCTGCCGCCCTCACTATGCCGCCCTAGCCCGGTGACTATCCTATAACCTTCACCAACGCCACCCCTGGCGTTGCCCCACTCTTGAATTCGCCGCTCGCCTAGACCTTCCCACCAAGCTTTGGTTCGCTGCTGAGCAATTCGCGTGGCATTAGCCACTGTAACGCCGTGTAGATCGAGAAAGGTAGCACTAGACTGTGAGGAGACAAGCGAATCAGCCTCTGCTTGGCTCATAGCTTTGAGATTGGCGCTCAGGTCACGACCTTCTTGAGCGTAGTATCCTGCAGCTTGACGCATCATGGGTGTGGACTTGCCCTTGCGGTATGCGGCAGAGGCTTGTTGGAATGCCTCGCTGCGGGCTTGTGCCAAAGAAACGGTGTCATGAGATCTTGCTGAGGGAGCAAGAGTGGGGAGTTTGGATGAGTCGGGGATGGGATCAGACAAGTCTACTGGCGCATAGCGCAGATCGAGTGTAATTCCGCCTTTTCGTCCTGTCTCATATGTTGGTTGTTCAGTCAAGGCCTTTGCAATATCGTTCGCCTTTGCTATTGAAGGCATCGTGAGTCGTACAAGCGCAAGAGAATACTCGAGATCGAATGTGGGAAACGTTGCATTAAGACGAAGGGCATCTTGAACCAAAGCAGCGTCAGGCTCCCCATCCTTCTTATGGGATTCGATGTTTTTGCGCACAATAGTAGCAATAGTGGCTGATAGTGACGCACCATTTGAGTGGTAAACGGAGGACACGTTCTTATGAGACAAGTTAGTACGCGATGTGATAAAATCTACATCGCGGCTTGTGTTGCACCAACGGTTGGAGGGCGACGTCATCACCTCCGAGTTGGTGTTGTCAGTTGAACTCGAGCTGTTTAGTGACAACCTATGTCTCTTCCTGTTCTTTCCCTTTTTCCCACGCTGGGGTACATGATAGTCCTCGAAAAAAGCATCGATGCCCTTAGCTACAGGTCCTTCTTCTGTCGGACTTGATCTTGTATCCTCGAAATAGACATGGTTTAATAGCTCATCAGTGGCCTTTTCCAAGTCATTCTCACACTTCTTCAACGTGTAGGCAATGAGTTCGGGGCGTAGATTTGGAAATGTGTCGGCTAGCAAGGTTTCCTTTTTTGGGGTAGTAAATTGCTCTGCATTCCTCCAATATCCACCATCATTAGAGCCCTCCGAACTAGACCCCGATCGCCCTCCAAACAGACCAAGCTGTTCATTGGATGTATGCGAGTGGTCGGTCAGAATCGTCTGGGTCGCCCACTTATCAGTGTTCGACCCAGTATCTTCTGCACTATGGCTTTCGAGAACGGCGCCTCCAGCACTGCCCGAGGCATCAAATTCGGAGAGTTGTTCGGCGATTGCCGATTCTTTGAAGGTATCGAGAAGAGCCCTAGTTAGATTTATTGCGTTCGGCTGCCCTACAAAGTCGGAGAATATAGCAGCGACGAGCGCGGGGTCCAATGGCGGGCAGAACTCCTCCTGCAGGTCGCGGTTAGCTAGATTGCGCAACTAAGACAGCACATATGTAGCCCCTTACATACTTCGAGAATATATAGATCTTCAGCCATTTTTGTTTTTGTAGGGTAGTCGTCTTTGTATAGGTATGTATAGCGGTTGCATGCTAAGGTTGTCCGGGATTGCGCAAACCACTTGGGCGTCTCTAATATCTCTGTTTATGTATTTAGGATGGAGGGGTAAACTCTAGTGCGGTTATTTGCACCTCCCGCACGACATCTACCTATTGCGCAGTTTGTATGCGCACGAGGCGTTGTCACACAAGCCTAACGCTTGTTGAGATAAAGCAGAAAACCTCGAAATTACCGAGCTTGCTTGGCGCACCGCCCATAGCCACTAACTCGCTACCTCAAGTGTTTGGCATCACAGCGTCATCGAATGACCTGGATAAAATAGCTGTATCTAATATCTAATAGCCATCCTACCGTTGGATTAGGTGACCGACGTCATAATCAAAGATAGGACATGCGCTAACAACGCTTGTCCTAGCTCGCAAAACAGTAACTAGGGTGCCATGTCGACCAATCGAAACTTGGACAGTAAAACACTCACAGATCGTGGTATCATGTATCATTTGAAGAAGTAACTCAATGATACTCACTCTATCATACAGGCAGAGAGACTACAACATACACGTTATGGCAAGCCAGCCTCGTTTGATCCTGGCTCCAGTCCCCCCCGTCTGTGCCGCAATTGTCCACGCCGCAAAGGGACATTATTGATGTTTCAAGCTTCAACTAGGGGCGGTAATTTCATAAATATAAAGATGTTCGCAATGCGTCTTTGCTATATGTAACTTACAGAGAGCTACCAAGCATCATCCACAAACTATTTACCCTGACCACTGCAAACGCACCCGTTCTCAATGGCACCACATCAACACTTGTTACGACGCGCCGAATTAAGAGTATCGGACTGGGTTAACATAATTATAGTTATTATTTGCCTCGTCAGTGCCTTATTCTGTATCGTGATACTCCTCTTGATTTGCAAACGAAAGCGTGCTCGTAGGCAGCGACAGCGCAAAATGGAGACAGAGCGAGGGCAACGATCCCTTCAAGAGCCTACTGTGGCACAGCCTTTCTTGGCACATGAACGTCGTGTGTCAGAGGAGCAGCGTGGAAACATGGGATATGGAACAAACGGACCGATTGAACTCCAAAGCGGTGTTGTGGAAACAGAAACCCCAAAAATACCACAAGAATTGGATGGAAATATTGCGCCTGCAGCGATGGCATATGATGGAAAGCCGGTGGAGATGCCAGCTCAGGCCGCGGTACAGTAGCACCCCCCAGGAACGAGTGAACTTGCAGTGTTCACATTTTATGGAAGTATACACCTGAAGACGAAATGTAAGCCAGGAGCATTCGGATTATGTGCCATCATAGGTAGCTAACGAGCATCACAGGAGGACATGAAAATGATTTCAGACTATCTCGTTGTCTACTTGAAATCTTCATGACATACTGCCGATAAGCCACCCCTCCGATTGGAGCCCCTCGAGCCACAATTCATATGACGATGAGATTCCTCGATAGCGCCTACACTTTGTGTCCCTTTTATAGCCGACGAGTCGCGACTCTTTTTATGCCCAGGGTACCCAGGCGATCCTTGACATCAGGCTCTGAAGGAAGATACTTTGAGACACTCTGGCGGACTGTAGTTGGCTTTGTTCGTTATCCTCATCGCGATAATCGTAGCTTTTAGCAAAGACTCCTTGCAATGAAGAAACCGGGGTTGTCGTTTATCGGCTCAATCGGAGCACTTGCAATAAGTTCTAGGTAGCGAAGACTGTCGCGTTGGGAACCGACTGTATTTGGAGGCATGTTAGAACTTCAC